>NW_019014601.1:823350-833786 GCF_000150535.2 Carica papaya
TTGAGGCTGTTCGGCGGGCCTCACAAGATCTTGTAATCAACTGGAATTTTGAACGGCTAGATGAGAGTCTGGCCCATCATCTCGATCTGAATTATCTATTAATTACTTCATAAAAACTACAAGATGGTGTAAATCAATATCATGATATTCCGTTTTTGCCATAATTTCTTAAATTTATTAATTCTGCGTCCGACTTGTAGAAGCGGGATATTGTAATTCAGACTTTCAATTGTAAGAAAATTATCGTGAAAAGGGGAAAATAAAACCCTTACGGGGTTATTGCCATCGAAGACTCGATTTTGTAGTCTGTGCTCTAGATTCCTCGGGAAGTGAGGAGTGCGTGGACTCCCTCCCACGGAAGACGACGACGACGAAGATGGATTGGACACTAACTCGTAATCGTAGTAGCTCTGCTACTACCTCTATTCTCATTATCTGTGGTCTTCTACTGGTAACCGTTGGAATCAACTCGTCTATTGATTAATTTCCTTTTAAATTCGAATCCATTTCATTCATTTCTACAATGCGTATGCGTGTAAAATCATGACTGGTCATGTTTCGTAGTCGAGAAAAGAAATGATAAATTGCGGTTTTTTAAGGTGCATCTAGAGCAGGTAGAAGGAATGAAATTAGTTTTCTGCGAGGGGGCATCAATGGGTTGCACTTTGTTTGATTCACTCCTTTAAATTTGGGAACGTGAATTTGAGTTCTTTCTATGCAACTTTAAACTGCCTGTTTTCTATATTTTCCTCATCTATAAATTGTTATCCATACAAATGTACTGTTGGGTCTATAGTTGAGTGAAAGTATATTATCCTCGTGGGTATCTGATAATGTAGTAATGTTTTTGAGGTTTGCTTTACTTGTCCCACTGCATAAATTGATCTCTTTTATGATGCTCTAAAGGTGTCCATGCTGATATTTGGTTTGATGTTTTACCAGATTCTACCATTTAGTACTTTTGGATCACCGTCTGGAACTGGTAGAACAGGAAGGTCATCGGTGTTTTCTTTGTTTAATCTTAAAGAAAGGAGTAGGTTTTGGAGTGAGGCTGTTATACGTGGTGGTATGCACTTTTCCTTTTCTTTATTATGTTTTATGTGATTATTATTTGTTTCTTTTCTCTTTTCATTTTGTTTCAGATTCACTTGAGGAATGCATTTTCTGTAATTCTGCATGTCTTTATGTATCAGATTTTGATGATTTGGGATCTTCCAGCCATGGGAAAATAAGTGCTTTCAATTACACCAAGGCAGGTAAAATGATATGTATATATATATGTAAGTTTACTGTAAATGATGTGAGTATGTTATATATATACTAATGTTACTGAGAATAATGGGCTCGATCCGGGAGAGAGTGGCGGAGCGGCCACTGGGGAGAAGCTTCGGGCTCAGCCTCCACTTTTCTTTCTAGGCCTACGCAGTTCACAACTTCATTCCCTGCCTCCGTCGTCCTATCGACAGCCTCCTCCTTTTCTCACTCACCTGGAAAACCTTCCCAAACTTGTTCGTTAGACGTTGTAAATAATTCTTCTAGACTTTTTTGTCAGCTGCTTTTGAATGTTAATACAACTTAATATAAATAACTATTTTTTCCCTGAAGTCTCATATGTGTGTAATCTTTGTGGTAATTCTTGCAAAGTTACTCCTTAGGCTCAAGATCTTTGTTATGACTTATGTGATACTATTCGGAGTCTTAGGGAAAAAATAGGAACGAATAGTCATTAGTATTGCTGGCAAGTTTGGTTGCAAATTTGAGTTGCAACTAAAGTGACACCTTGTGTCTGGTTCTGTCAAGGAGACTAAATATGCCTTTCATGGTCTCAGACTTGGGACTTGGTCACAAGGTCTTCTAACATAAAGTCCTGAAGCAAACAAGCCATGCACTTACTAGTCTTTCTGGCCTTGCCAGCCTATGAAGAGACCTGTCTAGGAGAACCTCCAATCTTTTATAGAAGAGTTCTGTCTGAATTAGTAGATGATAATTTTATTCATGATGATAGGTGTACTCAAGTGTGATGTTTGATCAAGATGTCATTAGAAATGTCCCATGAAGAATTGGTTGCGGAAAGGTCCTTCAATGGAGGAGCAGCTCCCACTGTCCTGCATGAAATCACTAATCTAAAGTTGTTTTAGATGGCAGATTTAATTCTCTTTGAACAACTGATTGAAGAGATGGTTGCACCTCTTCATTCTTGTAAGATACAATCACTTTCTTTTAAAAGTGTGATCATGGTCTCTTCCATGTCTGAGAGAACATTCTTCCATTGCGGTCAGAGAGACTCTTTTCTATGATTAATTTTTCACAATCAAGGTTCAATATCATCAGATATAGTTTAGTTGCAAGTTATTTCAAGAATTAAGATCTCGTTAGCATGTGATTGCCTTGTCCAGTCATTTAATAACTTAAATATGGACACAACCTAGTTGAAAAACCTTTTTTTGACTTGTGTATCGTCATAAGGAACATCTGGTCTAGTTATTTCTAGTTTAATTGACATATGCAGTAAATAACTTTAAGTTTTCGCATTGAATTAGCGTGCTTGAGAAGTTGATCACCTACTAATCCTTTTAATAATGGATAAGTTGCATCTTGCATTGACTTAGATGACTCAAAGATATATCTTGAGGGACAATACTTGACTAAAAAGTTGAAGAAGCTCACTAGTTAAGTGACAAGGGTTAATAAGCATATAATCAATGTCCAGAAGCCATCTTCCGAGCATTTCTCCACTTGATGCCATAAAGCTACTAGCATTGCGTTCATTTTCTCTTCCATCAATTTGATTAGGAGACTTAAACGTTCATTCCTAAATTAAATAACTTTTGTTGAGTGCATAAATAGCAGTTATTTACCTATCGAAATTATCAACCAACCAAAAGAAAAGTGAGATAGACTATGAATTCGACTGAACTAACCTCAAAAAGTGAAAGTTCACACCCAAGAATGTAGAGAATGTGTGTGTCCCTCTCTAACATTGTGCTCTTTATCGGGTCCGCTCCATTACTGTGGGTTAGCCAACCTGGCCGCCCTCGGAGGATCTCATGAGTGCGTACGGGAGGAGATTCTTTTCATGCAAAAAGAAGTCTTTTGATGTGATATGCGAAGGCAAAAGGGCAGAGGTGTTGAGGATTTATGAGAATGGGAAGGGATTCCGAAGAACTATATTTCTTGACAAGGGGGAGTTCGAATGGTTTTTAGATGGTCTACATGAGTTTTGGTGGAGGAAGAAGCAAGGTGTTTGGGCGAAACACTGCATGAGGAGAAACTATGAATTGTTGTTGACCAGTGGGCAGAACAGGAGGGGCGACTATATCGTATTGATAGTACATGGGAACCAAAGGGCAAAGAGAATCTTCTTCCCAAGGGGCGTGGATGGGAAGGGGTGGTGGAACCTTATTGTTGCGGTGTCCGAATTGGGTAACCATCCATTCAAAAAAATTGGGAAAATGGAAAAACCAGTTAGGGAGGTTCCTCCTTAGGTGTGACTGAAAATGGGAAAGACGAATTCCCCTTGGAGAGCCTCTTTTAATTGTCCCCACTGTAAAACCCCGATCCACTTTATGATGGATGTTGGCGAGTCGAAATCCTATACGATAGCGTTGAAAGGAAAGGATGGAAAGATGATTCGGGTAGCGCAGAAACAACCCGTAAAGCAAACGGGGTGGGCTATGTAATGACCCCAGAAATTTAAATGAAGATGTATGTATTAAAAATTTTAAATGCGGAAACGAAATAAAAATTCTGATTAACATCCCTTACACAATAACCATAAACGTATTCAACGTATGAAAGAATAAGCTAATTAAAAGAAATACTTGAAATAAAAACTATAAATAGAATTATAAAATCTTTAGGTGTCTAACTTGCCGTATTCTTGCGGAACGAACTCGGGAACTACGTCTTCCTGATCTGAAATGGTTAAGTAAGTAATGAGTTACACTAGTCCAGTAAAGATATCATACTATCTCATTGCCACAGAAGTAAAGGTTGGTAGAAAATAAAAATGACCAATAGAGCATAATTTATAACAAACTCATTTATTAATGATAAAAATCTTTACTGTCCACTTACCTCGGTGTGATTCGTGAAAATAACATATAGAAATAATAACATTATAACCATCATAAAATCATATACACTTTGTAACATAACACATGTTATACTTTTGCACTCTAATAATCAGACAACAAATTTCCTATTTTACCAGCTTACTAGTACACATGGGGATCCATGGGGGGTCCCCGCTACACGTGAACCATTAACATTAATAATCTGATTCCATGGCCGTCTCCATACCCCGTCCGATATGGGTGCCAAAACCATGAATCTCAATACCCCGTCCGGTATGAGGGTGAAACGGGCCGTCTCCATACCCCGTCCGCTATGGGCGCCAAAACCATAAACCTTAATACCCCATCCGGTATGAGGGTAAAACGGGCCGTCCTCATACCCCGTCCGGTATGGGCGCCAAAACACATAAGATCTCCATACCTCGTCCGATATGAGAGACCACGTTCCCGGTAGGCTTCTCTACGGATCCGGTCCGTCCACCATCTCCCAGGATATCTAGTCAGACTGTCCACATTATCCATTTATCAATTCACATAACCTTTTTCCCATTTTTCTTGATCTCAATTTTTCAATCATACACAAACACGTAAACCAATAATGAACACCAAACAAAACAACACAATATCGGGTTCACCATAATTCAAACCATAATAAAAAAAATCATGATTCATGCATACGAAACCATAAGATAAATACATCAAATACCATACTGCATTTAAAACTATAAAATAGATCAAACAACAACTGATCGACAATATATCAGATTCGGGCTCCATTGGCAACCTTAATCAATTATATATATCTATTAAGTCATAAAATACTGTTTTATTATTTATTAGGCTTTAATGCTGTGATACGAAATATGGTGAGAGATCCTTACTTGTTTCGGGGTCTGAAATCGGCTCTACAATGTGCTTACGGGCTGTCCCTAAATTCCCTGAATTTTTTCCGGAAAACTGAAACGCACTACCGGTACCTGCACGTGTCCCAAAAAACCCAAAATCAGACTCAGGGCCCCTTTTTGGCAAATATCGGATTCCGGCACGGCGGCTCCGCCGTGCTCCGGCGACGGCACCGCCGCCCGAGGTGGCAATCCGCCTTGGGTTGGCCGTTTTCGGCCGAATTTGGCCAAAATTGAATTGGTTCCTGTGATAAAACAACCCTAAAGCCCTTGGTGGGCAAAAAAATCACGAAAAATCGAGACTTACCGGCGGCAGAGCTCTCGGGTGCGGCGGCTTCTCCGGCCCAAGTCGCGGTTTGATGTTTTGCTCCGGTCAACCTGTAGAGAAAAGGACGGTGATCAAGTGGTGTAAAAATTGCATCAAACTGAACCGGAAAGGGCCTCATCGGAGGCAAAAATCGAAGGAAGCCACGGCGGCGGCGGCAGACTTCCTGTGGAGTCTTGAGAAAAGAGGTAATTTTTCTGTCCAATCATACTATAGCTTACTGGTTGGTGGGGAGGAGGATGGAAGTTTGGAACTCCCTATAAGCAAATCTGGAAAACTAAAGTGCCCCCTAGAATGGTTTTCTTTGCATGTGAAACATGTAGGGAAAAGATACTCACTTTCGGCAACTTAAGGGTGAGGGGATAGGTTATTGTTAATAGATGCTCTCTTTGCATGTATGCTGAGGAATCTTGTAATCACCTGTTGTTATGGTATCCTGTTGCCCACAGCTTATGGAGCATATTTATGAGCTCTTGGGGATTAGTTGGGTGATTTCTGGGAATGTGAGGGGGGAAATATGGGCTTGGGATGGACTGATCAACAAATGTAATGTTGCCAATTTGATTACTTTGTCTGTTTTTTTAGTTATTTGGAAAGAAAGAAATGTTAGGGTTTTCGATGGGAAAGAGTTAGGGTTGTATAAATTAAGAGATAAGTGAATTAATTATTTTGGGTTTAGTTTGCTAGGTCATAATATTGTAAGGGATGAAGATTTTGGGGATATCATTGACATATTAACTATTTTGTAAATTGCTTACGGGGCGGTACCCCATTTTTTTGGTACCTTGTTATCTACACGTTATTTTTTATTGAAAAAAAAAAATCTAGAGAATGTGAGATATTTTTCACACTTTTTATTTTAAAAAAAGAATGTAGAGAACCAGTTTGAAAATATTGAAAATCGATATGGCGGAAGTTGAACTGGACAAATCGAACTGAATATAATCAAACTAGTTTTAACGATCAATAGAGGTTTTCAGAATAATGAAATCTATATGGACGGGTTAGTGCATGGTTGTGCTCATGTGTTGGCTTCTAGAAACCCTTTGGTTTCAATCTTCTGGCAATGAGCTTGATTGGAGGGGCTAGTCTCGGATTTGGGTTTGGCATTTCACTTTACAGTCAGGGAGGAGGAGATCTCATGATTGTAGTGATGTTCTGCTGAATTTATGGCGAGTGAGGAGGATTTGGCGACAATAAAGGTTGAAATTTGGTGGAGGAGCCAGTTGGTAACCTATGAAGTGAAAAAAAGGCGATGTTGACCACCTCCTGGTGGTGGCCAAAAATCTCATTGGCTAACTGTTGATGTCTTTTTTCTCTGTTGCTGCTAACAACTATTTTAGAATTTTAGGATTTTTTGGAGGTAGTAGAGTGTATTTTGTAGAGTGAATTAATAAATTAAGGCACGATGATGAATCGAATTTAGACTCTGATACCAGCTGATGTAGGAGAAAGAAAGTTAAATACAAAACTTAAAGAAAATTTTTTGAAAATCAAACTTGGAGATCTCATATCTCAATAACTAAAACAACATTTCGATTTATGAATAATAATATAATAAGTAATCAACTTAACTAAACTAAGTACCTTATCTATAGGTATCAAATATATCAAGAATATGAAATCTAGAAAACCTAGTGAATAGGAAAATAAGATAAATAGAAAGTATTAGGGAAATAGGACTAGGAAATAAAAAAATAAATTTTCTTATTTTTACTTGTTGTAAAACTTTCTACAACTTAGAAAAGGAAATTAAACCTTCCTATTCATTTTAATTAACTTCCTAAAACGTTTATGTTCCTTAATTTATTTTCTCATATAGGACAAATATATTTTAGGAGCTTCCTGTTCTGCATCTTCTCTTGTCTTCCATTTCCTCCTTGATCAATTTCTTGATGAAAGATTTCTTGTTGTATGTACATCGGTTGCAGTTGCTCTCTGGTTTCTTTTGGTTTGCGTCTCCTCTCAGAGTCTCGTTAGATTCATAGCAATGGTGATATTGGGTAGTTGCTCCAATTGGACTTCCATACTGATATATTCTTGGAGGTTGCTGATGAAGATCTCACTTTTTATTTTCGGGATGAAGGTTGATGCATACGCGGAGAGATGGTAAAAGAGATGTTGGTACTCAGCGACCATCTCTCCTACTTCAATTTAACAAATTCTTCCAATTTATTGCTGCATACTAGCGGACCAAGTCAAAGGCTGTAGTGGGATTTAAAATTTTCCAAGAAAGCTTTGATCAATCTCGCTCCAGCTTCAATAACCATAGTTTCGTCTTCAGGTGAGAAGAAGCTAAGCTTGCTTATCTTCTTTTGTAGTCCTTTGATGTGAAAGAAGTGTTAGCATATGTTAATCCAACGTAGTAGATTGTCTAAGTTGTCATATAAAGAAAAGTCTACCTTTGCGAATCGTAGCATCATAGTCTCTCCTTTTACACTATCCCTTTCTTGTCTTTTTGTCTGGACGGACTAATGGTGGCGACATTCTCCTTTCTTGTACCTGTGGGTTCTTGAGAGAGGGTTTTGACTTGTGCAACGAGCAAATCTTGCATTTCTTTTGAGCAAGCATGGTCCTTTTGTATTGCTTCTACAATGTTTCAAATTGTTGCTGAAAGTTTTGGAGACCTCCACGACCAAATAGCCTTGGTATCTATCGTTATTGTCCTAGCTTATCACAGAGCCTTCTAACATGAAGATCTGAAGCAAGCAAGCTGCTTGCTTTCTAGTTTTTGACTTTTCTGGCTTGTGGTGAGGCCATCTAAGAGAACCTTTGATTTTTTAGAGAAAAAACTTTATTTGTAATAATAGTTGATAATTTTATTCATGATATTAGGTGTATGGGCAAAATCGGTATACTTGGAAAGAAAACATCTAGTGCAGAGAAACTATGAGTTCTGGTTCTCGTTCGGAAAGAATTGAAGAGGAGAATATCTAGCGTTAACGGTGTATTAGGGTAGTCAGACAAAGAGGATATTTTTTTCAAGTGGGTTTCAGGGGAATGGTAGGTGGAAATTGCTGGTGGCTAGTTTTGAGCTTGCAAATAGGCCAGTGAAAAACCTTAAACCTGCGAAAGGGGGTAGTAAAGCTAACTTGAATAGACACTTGGAGAAAGTGAATCAACAGAAAAAAATGTGGACGATTTCCTTTCCTTGTTCGCACTGTAATGGTCCGATTAACGCTTCAATGGTGGGAGGAAATCCTCGATCGTATGCGGTGACGCTGGAAGGTCCTGAAAGGAATGCGAAGCAGGTAGGGTTGAGGTAAACCGGAGGCAAAACGAATCGGTTTGGTTCGACAAATCTAAACCATACGGGTACCCGATTTTCGAATAGCGGCAAAAAGGCAAATAATACTTGTCGTTTTGGTCTGGAAGGGGAATTGTCTGCGAGGGATACGAGCCAGACCGAAAGCAGTATAAATGGGCTGGATAAGCCAAATCGGTATACTTGGAAAGAAAAAGAGAAATGGATCGCCAGCCCAGAAACAAAAGAGGGCCCTCCAAATTCTAGATCAGGTTTTGGCTCTAATCCGACCTAGGGCGAATGCTCAGGTACAAAAGTTGTTGTCTTGCCCGATGCCGAAGTAAATGGAAAAAAGAGGAAAAAAGAAAGAGGAAGGGAAATTAGGGTTTGCAACTTTGGAAATGGAAGTGCCAGATGTGGAGCGGGAAGATGCAGAAGAGTCAAAGAGACAAAGCAAAGAGGAGGATGAAGAGCTGTGCTCTGTTTACTCTACGATGGAAGACTTTGATAATGCAAGTAAAAGGCAGATAGAAGCAGAGAGCGAAGATGAAAGACTGTCAAATATTGCGATGGTTATGGTAGAAGAGGAAGCTCAGGCAATAACTACTGAACATGATTCAGAAATCGAAGAAATCATTCAGGTGAGTCTGAAGGGTGTGAAAATCACAGCAAGAGAAGTAGAATACTGCTCTCAGTGGGTTACTAATAATGTTCAGAAATTCAGCAAACAGATGGGGGTTTCTTTTGAAGGTGTGTAACATCTGACTTTTCTTTTCTTTTTTGAAATAGAAAAAAAGGAAAATTTCAAAGAAAAAGTCAGGCTTGGCTAAACGGGAAAAGAAGAAACAGGCTGGTGGAACATCAAGAAAAGCTAAAAAGACTTGAGTCTTTGATTAATTATGAGAGTATAAGCAAGGGAAGTAAAGCAGCGAGTGGGGTTAAGATGCTTTGTCAATGATAGGGAAAATCATTTCATGGAATGTTCCGGGCGTAAATGATAGGGGTAAAAGATTAATAATCCGTGGATGTCTTAACAAGTGAAAACCAACAGTGGTGTGTTTACAAGAATCGAAAATGGAGGAGTGTGATATTGGGGTAATCAACAGTTTGTGGAGCTTGAAGGACAAGGGATGACACTGCATCCCAGCAAAAAGTGCGGCAGTTGGTATGATTTTGATATGGAGAGACGATCAAGTGCAGTGTGTGGATGTCATTAAAGGGGAATGCACACTATCCTGTATCTTTAGAAATTGTAAGAGGGAATTTATTTGGATGTTCACTGAGTCTCCTGCAGAGGGAGCGTAGATGAAAAAGCCTTTCTTTGGAATGAATTGTTGGAATGCAGATCTAAATGGGGAAGCATTTGGATTATTGGAGGAGATTTCAACATGATCTTACGGAGAGGAGAGAAGTGGTAGCTCGTTCTTGACTAAGGAAGCAAATGAATTCAAGGTGATAATGGATAGGATTGTGGTGGTTGATCTTCTATTATCCAATAGGTTGTGGACTTGGTCCAACCAAAAGAGCAAATCCAGAATTGATAGGTTTTTCATGTTTGCAAATTTGATGGTTGAACTCGCTGGTGTTAGTCACAAAACACTACCTCGACCCACATCAGATCAATACCTTATTTGCATTGAATATGAAGGAATACAGTGGGGTCCTATCCCATTCTGTCTAGACACAAATGGTTGGGGAAGGAAAAATTTACGCAGCTGGTGGAAAAAGCTTGGCAGAATTCTGTGACCGAGGGTTATGCTAGTTACAGATTTGCTCATAAATTAAAAGTTTTGAAGAATGAATCAAGGCTTGACCAAAGAGCTCATGGCGAGGAGAAAGCAGATTTGAAACTGTTTGATGATATAGTGACCTGATATGAGAGAGGATTA
>NW_019014601.1:847510-862441 GCF_000150535.2 Carica papaya
TATTCTGGGAGCATTGTTGGAGGAGCAACTGCTCCTTGGCCATGCAATTTCTCCACTTTTCCGAATCTCCTCACGCCACAAAGCCCCAGTTGAATAGTTTTTCTACCTTACCAAGAGTGATACAAAGTGGAACTTTCATTTCTTCTGCAACTTGAATGGCAGAGAAATCAAATAACTTCTTACTCTGTTGAGCCTATTAGAACCTTTTCAGCCATACCAACAACCAGATTGCGGGGTATGGAATCTAAAATCATCGGGTGCATATGCTCATGAATCTTTTTTCAATCAGATTACCAAACATCCTGCCTGTTACTATAGCCCTTTACCAATGCATTTTGGCAAATAAGGTGAAGTTGTTTGTCTAGACTGCAGTTCTGAATCAATTAAATACTAGAGCTATTGGAAGTTTGTATGGCTAATCGAGCTTTATCTCTAGACATTTTGTGATGTGTTGTTGAGGAGGGAAAACACACAACCATCTATTCCATCAATATGAGGTGGTGTAGAAGCTAATTCCTGTGGATGTTTATTTGCCGGGCTGTCCACCTAAACCAGAGGCAGTTATAGATGCTATAACAAAACTTCGTAAGAAAATTTCTCGAGAAATCTATGAAGATAGAATTCGATCTCTAAAAATAGTTAGAAAAAATAAAAATTATTGTATTACTTATTATTATTTTTTTTATTTTTTATTTAATTTCTATATTCTATATTAATATTGATTCCAATATTGGAATGTTATACATTCCAATATTGGAAGTGTAGAGCTAAGGAAGAAAGCAAGACTTATTGCAGGATTACTGCTCACAGGTTATGGATAATTTGGTTGGAAAGGAACCATTGGTTATTTGATAATCGATCCTTCCCAGATGCTATATTATGGGAGAATATGATCTTTTTGGCTTCTCTATGGGCCAAGGCACATGGGAAATTATCTGACATCTCCCTTATTATTCTCCATAGGACTAGGAAGCAATAACCACGTGATCGCTGTGGTTCCATTTTGTCATTTGTGATGTTATGTTATTTTGTTTCGTTACTAGCATCATCTTCAGTAGGATATCTTATTTATTGTTTTTGTAATGGTCCCTTCTCATTCTTAATGATATATCTTTTTCAATTGAAAAAAAAAAACTTATTAGAATCTTCTACCTGCATTTTTGTTAACTGGATGATATGTTTTAGTGTGCTTTTAATTGATTGTCTATGTAAATATTGCAGAAAGATCATCAGGCTATTGACATTCTTTTAGCAGAAATTGACGTATACGAGCTTTTTGCTTTCAAACACTGCAAGGGAAGGAAAGTAAAGCTTGCTCTTTGTGAAGGTGCTTGTCCACAACTTTAGAGCTTTCATAGATTGATTTATCTCTACCTTTTTGTTTGTATTTTTTTTCCTCGGTTGGGAAGGGGCTGATTGTTAGAATAGTTTGTGGTTTGTTAGGGTGTCCCTGATTCGTGCACTTGCAATTTGTCGTTTCTTCTCTGGTTGTGATGATAACATATTTCTCAAGACCTGCACATGCAGATATAGCTAAAATCAGAAAGTTCATCATTATTCTTTTTCCTTCTTTTTTTGAGAAGAAAATTTATGATCCTTGTTAATCTGGGGAAGAGCAAGTTTTGTGTTTCCTTTTGACTTATTATTCCTATATGGTTGCATGCATCTAAGGGTTTTGGGCTGTCTATTTCGGAGATTTCTTATATAGTATAGCTTGAGAGGTTATCTAACTCTTAATATCTATGGTTCAGAGCTTGATGAGAGAATGCAGGATTTGAGAAATGAGCTCCAGTCTTTTGAAGGCGAAGAATATGATGAGAATCATAAGAAAAAGGCCATTGAGGCACTAAGACGAATGGAGAATTGGAATCTGTTTAGTGATAATTATGAGGTATATCACTTGGCCAAGGAGTATTTTGTTTATTATTTCTGGTGATTTTATGCAAACGGTTTTCACTTACATAATTATTCAAAAGTTCAATGATGATTAACTCATTTTGATCATAAAAGTGGATTGTTTAGCATCGATCTGTCTCTTTCCAGGAGTTTCAAAATTATACTGTTGCACGGGATACTTTTCTTGCACATTTGGGTGCAACGCTGTGGGCATCCATGAGACATATCGTATCACCTTCAGTTGCTGATGGTGCATTTCACTATTACGAGAAAATATCATTTCAGTTGTTCTTTATCACGCAGGAGGTATAATTTGGTCAAGAAGTGCAGAAGAATTTTCTGAAGAACAAACATAATCATTATTCTTAATTTTTTTTTGAACTATAATCATTATTTTTAAATTTTATGGATGCAGAAAGTTGGACATGTTAAACAGTTGCCTGTTGATCTCAAAGCTCTTATGGATGGGCTATCTTCATTGTTGTTGCCTTCACAGAAACCTGCATTTAGCCCGCACATGTATGAATTTCTACCATTTTCCCCCAAGATTAAATACTGTGCTTCCTTGTGCATTATGCATCTTCTAAAGTCAGCTACTTCTTTTTGTGATTCCTTTTGTGTTCGTTTCTGTTATGTTAGCTTTGACATATACCATCAGAACTTTCTCATATGTACTCAGATTATCTCGCTTCTGAATTTAAATATGGTTTCAAGATGTATTAATTATGATACAAATTGTAGGCTACCACTATCAGAGGATCCTGCTTTGGCAATGGCCTTCTCGGTCGCACGGCGAGCAGCAGCTGTCCCGTTATTGCTTGTTAATGGAACCTATAGGAAAACAATTCGTTCCTACCTTGATTCCTCTATCCTTCAGTATCAGTTACAGAGGTTGAACGATCATACCACTCTCAAAGGTCAGCTCTAAGTACTACTATTAACATCACTAAGAAATCCTTTAGTAGCCTAAACTTTGTTTTATTTGAGGTTCTATGCAAGTTTATCAGTTACTTTCATTTCTAAGCATTCCCATTGCTGTCAAAAAATAACTGCATGCAATTCTGTTGATGGACTAGCAAGGTGAAAACATTCACCTATACTGATAGATTAATGATGACTCGATTCTAGCTAAACTGTTTTGTGGAAAGCATTATTACTTGGCTGAATCCTTGTACCTCTCCATTCATCCACTGGATTAGTTGGCTGATGCTTTTATGTTTTAATATTTTTTGTAAATTCTCGTTCTTGTGTGTTTTCTTTCTTTTGTATTTAAGAAAGTAATAAAGTAAATTGTTTGCATGAGAATATTGTAACTAATGTTTGCTCGATCTATTAAATATCCTCTCAATACTTGTATAACTAGGTGTGTTTGAAGCTTCTAGAATTAAATATATTAATTATAAAATACAGGAGCTCATGCCCACAGCAGGTCCACACTAGAAGTTCCAATCTTTTGGTTCATTCATGGGGAGCCTTTATTAGTTGATAAGCATTATCAGGCAAAGGCGCTTTCAGACATGGTTATTGTTGTTCAGTCGGAGGCGTCATCCTGGGAAAGCCATCAACATTGCAATGGAAAATCACTTTTGTGGGATTTAAGGTTAGATTTTGGGCATATAATTTCAATCATCAGTTGGTTTATGTCTCTACTTCTGCCCTTATCAAAATTACCTTGCCAAAACGTGTGGATTGGGAGTATTCGCTTTCCTTGGTGTTAAAAAGATAATGAATTACCTATCCAAAACCAGTCAGACATTTTTCTTGTTTTGTTAAGATACTTCCTATCTTTTTTTTTTTTTTTTTGTATTTTCACCAATCAAAATAGTTTAACCCTCTGCTGTGACATGAGATTCAGTCCTCTTGACCTGCATAGCAGCTTCAAAAACCATGGTGCATTTTGCATTTAAACCAACATTATATACTACAGGGCTCTTGATCTGTGTGCCATGGAAAATTGCTGGCTCTTGGGTTTTAGTGGTGAAAGTTGCGAAAGTTCCAACTTGATAATTGCTAGCAGATTGCTACTAATTTTAAGAAGGGAGCAAGGGTGGCTGTCTTGCCTGTTTTGCATCCCATATTTGCATCTATCTCACATTTTCTTATGCCAAGTTGAATGTAGTTTTTGCCTTCAAAGATATTACTCAAGTATTGATGTATTCTACAAGAGCTAATATTATTTTCCTCAAAAAAATGAAGTACTACTATATCCTTTTTTGGCTGGAAAATACTTTTATTTAGATGGTGAGTTTAAGATTGGAACTCAAAAGAAGATATGATGTTTTTCCCCCAGAAAGCAGTTAAAGTCTGAATACATTATACTCCTTGTATATATGTATTGAAGTCAGGGAATCTCTGAATATAGTTTATGTTATTCACCTTTTACCCTTTGTTTCTCCTTCCACCTTAAAAAACAAATTTAGGAGGCCGATAAAAGCTGCATTGGCTGCTGTTTCTGAGCATATGGCTGGCTTGCTTCCCCTTCATCTCATCTACAGTCAAGCCCATGAAACTGCTATTGAGGTTTGTTCTGCAATCATTTTCTCTGGTTCATTGTTTCTTCTCTATCACTATGTTGTGTTGTACAAAATAAGGTTACTTTTCAAGCAGTACACAGTGAAGACGTATGCAACTTGTGTTAAGGGATCAAATTTAGATATGCTATTAGTGATATTCAAAATTTATGTAAGATACTTTTTAGAAGGCACCCAATACATAGTCAAATTGATGATCTCTATATTCTGTTCCTTCTAAATAGTTAGGCACACAATTTAACATACCGCAGCTTTGGTTACTTGTCAACTACTAGTTCAAATAACTGAGATGTGCACCTCTACTTGATCAGATGTCAAAATGCATAATGACTTGGATCTTACAATATTGTTCTCTTTAGTATGAGCAATATGTTTTATATAATAATTATAGTTCTTGTCGATTTGATCAAACTATTCTACATGGTGTGAGGGCTATATGATTTACATAAGAATATCATTGCATAAATTTTACCATGTGACAATTTATCAATTTTTCAGTATTTATGGCTCCCGATTGAGTTCTAGCTCAATGAGGAGGCTCCATTCCTTTCGGTGCTGGCTGTGAAATTTGTTGTTAATGCATGAATCAAAATCTTTTCACCTACATATCAAATAGAAGGACCATCACTTGTACTTCTCATTATTTTGTTTCTCTCATTCTTTCTGACATTTGTCAATGTATATCTACTGGTTTGGGCATTTGCTACTTCGAGCATTCGTGAAATCCTGCTGATTGTATCTCCTGTCAAAATATTAATTAAAGAATCATATTGGAATTTAACAGGATTGGATATGGTCTGTGGGCTGCAACCCTTTTGCTATTACTTCTCAAGGTTGGCACATATCACAATTTCAGTTGGATACAATTGCTCGGAGCTATATTATCACTACTCTTGAGGAATCAATTCAAAAGGTCAATTCAGCTATTCATGATCTACTTATGGAGCGAACAAGTATCCTTGCCTTCTGTTATTATGGCATTTGAATAACTGGACGGGTTAGACATGATATCCCGCATAAATAAAGACATACATAGATACACATATGTAAAGATACAAATATATGTATTGTATACATATATTTAACATGCTTGTATGTAAATTAACATACAATAATTGCCTAAAAAAGATTGACATACAATAAGGCTTACATATATTTAACATGCTTGTATGTAAATTAACATACAATAGGGCTTACATTTGTTAAAAATACGGCGATAGGCATAGGAATAGACACATGAATGTGTGAATTCTCAATAGAATAGTAATATAAAGGTTAACCATATGAAAGCCATATGTGACCAAACCATGCTTGCAGCTAATCCATTCAATTACAAATGACTTAGTTTGGCTTCAAGACCTGCTTCTTCATTCTGGAATGCTCCCAGGCAAACACCCCATTTTTTGGCAGGAAAAGTTTTTCCTGTTGTTTTGCTTTATAATGTGATATAAGTTGTAAAGGTAATAAATCCTGACACTAAAACAGTTAATTTATTTTTATTGAATCAATATTTGCCTCTGCGAAAAAATAAAGAGAGAAAATTAAGATTAGGGAAGGTCATTAGGCTAAACTAGATGTGCTATTGAGGGTAGGATGACCATAATCCTTTGTCGATTAACACTGTCTTTCACTACATTTTCTTTTGCTGTAAATGAGTGGCACCTATTGTTTGTACATATAACTTATCCTTTTTTCAAAAATAAAAGATCATTTTCATTTTCTTCCTTTTAGAACATTTTATTTACTTAGGAGTCATAGGAGGTATGAGAAATTTGGCAGTTGATTCCAAGACAAAGATTGCTATTATTATCTGAGCATAATTGAGAAATATAGAGGAGGATGGATATGATTCTATTAGGAAAAGAGGGAGCATGTTAGTTTCTCTACTAGAGAGTTAGAGAGCTAGCTTTGGTGAACATATACAGAAGCATATAGATTTTGGGGGTGGCCGAAATGCTTGATTCTAAGGTGCAGAGTAATTTTTAAGGGGGATTTGCTTAAGTTTTTCTAAGAACAAGGACTAGTATAAATTTTTCTTATCACTTTATTCATGAGAAAAGTTGATCCATTAAGGTCTCATATTTTAGACCTTTATTTTGGTGACTTATCTTTGTAACAGTTCTATCTCCTTTAATATTTTTATTCTTTTGTAAAAAAGGCTTATTCAGTTATGTTTTATCTGGCATTGGTTATTGCCATCAAAAACTGACATTTGTATAAAGACTTAACTATAACCAGCTGCAAAAACCTTTAAGCTCTTCCACTCCCGGGAGCATGAGCTTGTGAACAAGTATAAATATGTTGTGAGCCTGTGGAGAAGAGTAAGTGCATTTGCTTATTAACTATTTCAGTCTTATGATAATGCTTCCATTTCAAATTCTTTTCCTTCATTATATTTAAAGCTGAATGGTTTTAACGGTTGGCAACATTATTATATTTACAGATTGCAAGTGTTGCTGGGGAGTTGCGTTATGTGGATGCCATGAGACTGCTGTTTACTTTAGAGGATGCATCCAAAGTGTAAGTTCTTGTGGGTTTCTATCATTATTTCTGGGACTATATATGTTTACTTTAAGCAGTATGCCAATACTGTTGGCGTAAGCTTATTTGTTGTTGCATTATTTTTCCTTCACAAAAGGTAGGGACTTATCACTTCAATCACATAACAAGTTATACTATCATTTAAGGAGTGTATAAACCTCCAAAAAAGGTCTGTCCTTATTTGTCTAGTACAGAACAGTGCAAATTTATTTAGTTTCATCTTCAATTGTCTAAAATGTTGAATTGGATTCTCTATGCTATATGTAATTGTATTAATATTTTTCCCCTCTCATTCTCTCATCATTTCCTCTACTCCTTTCTTTGATCTTCATGGTTTTACCTCGGATATGAATTGAAGCATAACTTCACCTATAATAAATCCAAAGAATGGTCTCGAGATCAGGGATATCTTGGCTTGGGATATGGTCCTAACCCCAGGCACGAACCAATTTAGGCACCATTTAACACTTACCTTTTTAAAAAAAATAAATAAAAGAAGCATTGTGAAAGAAGAGATGAGAAGAGTTACAAAATTGGAGAATAATACATCCTCAATACATAAACAAAAGTGAAAATCTCAAAATTGCTGCATGAGAATTTGCTTCTCTATTCCCTATGAATGATAATGTCCCTGTACAATGAAGCTCTGGGAGGCTAATGTTCGGAAAATGTCTGTGTGCTTTTGCCTAAAGGCATGCCATGAAAGTCACCCTCTCTCTTAGCTCATAAAATTACATTGATTGGTCATGAAAAATCCGAAAAATTTCTTACTAGCCAAATGCACCAAAGCTATAAAAATAGCACCTTGCTGCTGAACCTTCGCCTCTTTTCTCACCCTCACCCCCCGGATAAAAGAATTCATTAAGCTTCCTACTTAGGAGGTACCACCCAGCTTAGGCTAAACTTATTTATCAGATCTACCCGCAACCTCTAGGCGGTGCTGCAGTACAGGAACAAGTGAGGATGGATCTCACTGTCTCTGAAGCACATAACACATATTAGAAGATAAAGCACAGTGAGGGTAACAGATTTGAAGGAAGTATTGTTATTGAGCCTTTTGATTAATAGCAGTCCATGAAAATATATTTACCGAAGGAACTTTAATTTTTAAAAATACCTTGGCAATTAGATTGGGGTTATTAATGAGGTGACTGAAGAAAGATTTGGATGAAAACAACCTTGAAGGTTCAAGAATCTAGGACTGGCTATCTGGGTGGAATGTTATATGTATAGGATCTAGCAAGGTCAGTAAAGTTAACAGATCAAAAGTCTCCCTATTAGATAGGTTACAATTGAAGTGGAAGTTCCAAGATAGTCTTCCCTTGGTATTAATTGGTAGATAGAGACATGAGTATTGTGTCTGGTTGACAGATTGTACAACCAAAGGTAATTTGATGGCAAGCAGTTAATCCCCCGTCTAAGTATCTTCCCACTATAACACTCTAGTTCCATCTTCCACTTGTAGCCGGATGAGTGAGGTAAACAAGTGGTGGGTTTGTGAGATGAATTTCTAAGGATTTTGGATCTTCAATAAAAACATTCTATCCATCCCTTTCACTCCCATGGATTCTGTTTACTATCCTGTGCCATAAAGAGTTTGGTTTACGAGGAAAGTGCTATAACCATTTCACTAATAGAGATTAGTTCTTTGATATGAGATTCTCAATGGCCGACTCCCTTAAATATTTGGAATGACAATAGACCTCCAACCGCATTAGATTATCTCTATGCTATCAGCTACTCCAGTGGAAAGAAATCTTCTAATTCTACCCTCTATCCTCTCAATTATCCCTGGAGGTATCTTAAATAGGTATCGATAATAAAGTAGTATGCTAGAGTGACATGCATTAATCAAGGTGACCCTTTCCCCTAAAGAGAAAAGACCACTGCTCCAACTCTCAAGATGCTTAGCTACTTTATCCTCTACCCCCTTTGAGAAAGTCCTACTCCTCTGGTTGCCATCTAATGGAACTCTTAGATACTTAATGGGCCAAGATAGTTTTGTACAACCCATTGATTCCGCTAGGTAGTCAACCAATTTATCTCCCACATTAATTCCAATAAGCCCTCTTTTATCCATATTAATTTTCAATAGGGAAATGTTTTTAAGCACATGGATGCATAAATGTATTAGCGAATGAACCTATTGTCATTTTCCAATAGCACCATTTAACTCTACTACAAAAATGTTTTTCTGAATATCTGTATTTTAATATTGTTTTACTTTCTTCTTATAAAATAAGTAAGAAGATCATTAAGAATCAAGGTGAAGTCAGTAAGTATATGGTTTACAAAGGAAATTCTCTAAATGCAGATAGAAAGTTGTTGCAAAATTTACATTATCCACATGATCAAGGAGGAAAACTACCCTTGTTATAATCCTTTTAGATGATTTCACATTTTTGTAGACTGCTCCCATCTCTCACCGTCTTTCTTTCACACACATGCGTATATACACACACACACACACACACACACACACAGGAAGGTTGTGGATAGTACTCAACTGTTAGTCAGAAAGCTAATAAAAGCTAGTAAAGCAACTAACTTTTGTTGGCATTGATAAATTTGAAAAACATTGCTATCCAAAATACGGCAACTGAAATTATAAATCACCATGTAAGAAGGAAAAAACATGTCAAAATTTTAATGTAAAATTAATCAAATTTGAGGAACTTACATGGCTATTAGAATGTTTGAAATATCTCTTTCCACTTTAGCATTAGTCTGATGTATATGCAATGTTTTCCTTTGGGAGATGAAAATTGTATGCAGTATTTGGGATGATTTGGTTGTGTAGGTCTGAAAATTGGATGAAAATGTCTGCCTAGTCTTAGCATTGATCTGGAAGTTGGAGGACAATGCTTGTCCAGCCTTAGCATTGATTGAAAAATTGGATGAAAATGTTATTCCATTCTTCTCGTTGATCTGATGTCTTCCTATGACCTTTATGTTGATTTATGCAGAAACTAACATATTTCTTGAACATGCATCTCTTTTTGACTATAAATAGGAGGAATGTTGTACTTTCCAAAAAGGCAACAACTTTTGGCAGATGAATGTTAGATGAAATATTTGGATTATTCATACTGAAGATTGGATGTAATCTCTGCCTAGTAGTGGTCTGGAATTCTCCTGGATCTTTATTGATTTATGCCCAACGAACATATTCCCTCAAGATTCATCTGTTTATGTTAGTCTTAATGGACAGAAAACGGATAGGATGTTTTTTTTCCCCATGAAAATGGGGTAACTTACTCAATGCTAGATAGTTTTGTGCTTTCAGATAGAACATGGTGAAAAAGGGAATTACCACCCAAACTACATCTCTCAAATGGAATTTTTCCAAGATAATATTTTTCTCTATTTGGAGTTTGATTTCAAGGTCAAGCGACTGACTCTGCATTTGCTTTTGTTATTGTTTATATATTTTTTAATAAAAGAAATATGATTAGAAAGAGAAAAAAGGCCATTACGATCAAAATGGAGATGATAAATCGTCCTCCTAGCGTAGGACTTCAAATGTTGAATGGCAAAGTATCTCAAGAGTTGTGAGTATATTAAGTAAAAGGTGTTATGTTGAGAACTCTTAAAGTTCGGTTGAGGATCTGGTTCAATAAGTTAAACTATTTATTTGAGTTATTGACAGCCTTTCTGAAGTTGCTAGAAGATGTTGAAACACAATTATGCTTGGCCTTCTATCTCTTTAGATTGTTTGGCAGTAACTACGACAATCGCATGGATACTGGCTTACTTTGGATTTCTTCATTTTGGCTGCAGGTTTGTAGATGAAGTGAATGCAACCATCTCTCTTCTCCACCCCATTCACTGCATGAAAGAGAGGAAAGTCCATTTAGTGTTTGATGTGACAACTATTCCCGCTTTCCTGATTGTTTTAGGAGTTCTTTTTCTGGTATTGAAGCCAAGACGACCAAAGCCTAAGATAAATTGAAGGTTAAACCTAAACCTGAGTAAGGTCTGATTTGGACTGGAATGCAGTGTAGTGCCATTAACGATATTGTGGAGATATCCCTCAGGGGAATTGAGTGAACATTGTCCCCTCTGCACCCCGAATCATATAGCTTTTTCCTGTCTATACTTTTACTTTCTTTTGTTGTCAAAGCATACTTTCCTTTAGTGTATGTCCAAGCTAACCAAGCGGAAATATACATTGATTGTAGATAAAGTAGGAAGAACTGTGAAATGGCAACTTGCCCAAAATATATTTGAGATTAGTAGTTTGGTGTATTGTAAACACTTAATCCTGTTCATTTTTATTGGAAGAACAGAAATGATCCTTATCAATGATGTTATAAGTGTTGCATCTTTTTGATAAGAGAAGTGCCTGATCTAAGTTACTAGCTAAAGCTCTGTAATTTTCAAGAACACTATTTTGTTCGGTAATCATTTTAAGGGGAATCACAGATGATCCTCTTGGAACAAAGATGATGCTCACGGACCTTTGGTAAACAAGTTTTTGAATGAACTTAATATGATATACATAATCTTAATCATTGGTGAGAACTTTGACATAATCTATGAGGTTCAATAAATATGATTCTCTGGCTCAGTTTTTTTAAATTAGTAATCTTTGTTCCAGATCCATTAGAGACCAGAAAGTGGTTTCTTTTACAGCAAAAAGTAAAATTTCCAGGGTACTATCTTTTTTTTGAATAAATTAAAAATGGACAAAAGGTATAACAAAACTGTAATCTCCTCTGGAGCTGGCTAGTTTTTCAGAGTGGAAACGAAGAGGTCTAATGTGGCCGCATTGGATCACACTAGGCTCCATACAAAGATCTAACTAACAAGCAGGAAACTCTTGATTATTGCCTTGCAGAAAGGCTTAAAATTGGATGTACACAAGTAATACTTCTGCTTGAAGATTGTATCAGCCAAAAACAAATTGATGAACTGAATGAAATACAAATGAATCTGTTGTGTTGTGATACAGATGTACATGTTCAATGCATGCAAATGATACAAGTCTTAACAAAAATGTATAATGTATTATATTGTTGACAAATTTTTACTTACCAACATGTAGGGTTCTTTAAATAATATGATATCTTATATTGGATAAAATTTTTTAACTATTCTCTCACTTACTAAGATTATAGAATATTTTTGTGAATTATGTTAGTACTAAATATATAAGTAGTGATTTCAAATTCAAATGTTAGTTGTGGTCTAATAAATTTACATAAAGTAAAATTTAGTTTTTTTTTCGTATAAGTAATTTTTGTGTCATTCAACAAAAATATATAAAAAGATTTTCAATTTTTTCAAAGTTAATTGAGTATTTTTTTTTCTTATTCGAAAATCTTCTCTTTTTGTCCGTTCAGTCTTAAAAAAGAATAATTATGACAAACTCAACTATTTTTTTATATTCCAATTGAACATTTTTTAGAGAGGATCAACATTCATTTCATTGAATTTGTAAAAAGTTTGCTGCCACAAAATGAACAAATATGAAAAATATTGAAAGGTGATTTTATTAATTAAATGTATGTACTATTTACTAATATTATTAAGCAAAATTTTAATTTATGTAACTACGTAAACTTTTAATATAAGAATACTTATATATTAATCCATAGAATCAACTGAATTTAACCAAATTTTTATCTATTATCTTGTATATAATATATATTTTATGATAAAAATATTATTTAATTAAATTTGGAGCTAAGAACTGACAAAACTTGATCAGTTTTCGGTCAAAATTTGAACTAAATCGTTTTAGCTTATTAATAACCAAATCAAAATTTCTAAATCGGTTAAAATTAGCTGAGTTGGAATTCTAACGGCACTAAAAATTATAATATTAGAAATATACATATAAATTATAATACCGATTAAATATAACACTAGATGTGGTATATCACGAATTTGGTTTTGCTCTTCCGAAAATAAACTACTTCCTTGAGAAGTCATCTGATATGAAGTCCCATGAATTGCTCCGTTTAGCACATCAGAAAAATAACTGTTGTTAATAAGCTTCCTTAATTGAGAAGAGTTCTCACCATGTTCTTAATTGCAAGCCTTATGAAAGAGAAGATATTAATCTCCATAGCATCTGTAAAGCTAACCAAGTCCAGCAATTAACCAGTTAACGACCTTAGAAGTTTCCAAAACCTAGAGAAATAAATGCTTCATCTAGTGTGTAACCAAGGCCATCCTCCATCTATAAAACCTAATATAAAGGAATATAAGATAATATTGTGAAATTAGGCCTAGAAAAAAGCTCCATATCTTCTGCTACCGTGAAGGTTTTTCTCATCTTCCCTATTGAAGATTCAACGTTTTTTTTTCCCACGAACTCCTTGCATGAACTTGCTGCCCCTTTCTTCATCGACAGCGTCCTTTTATAGTCAAGAAAAACCCTAATCATTTCTTCCGCCAATAACCAAAAATTTTCTTTCATTCTTCCTTTTTCACGGCATCGTCAACTCGAGAGCAGGACCTGGCGTCTTGTCGTTTTCCCTTCCGATTCTCCTTAGCTATGCTCGTCACACCCGCACGCAATCATCATCATCATCATCCTTCCTCTCAAAACCAGAAGCCAAAATCTTCTTTTTTCTTAGCCTCGTTTCGTGTCACGGCTTCTCTTTTTTGCCAAAATCATCATCACACCCGAGCCTCACCGGCTCTCTGTTGACGAAGCAAGGGGGAAGAAAATAAAAAAATTGGTCAAAACGTCAACGTTTTGAGGGTAAAATTTCTCTTCCCAAAACGGTGTCATTTTGGTGGTGCTCAGGAGGCTAACCTGAATGGGCCGGGCCGAGTGAGGTTAATTTTGATGGGCTCTTGGGTTTTGTATTTGGTGGAACTGGGCCCCGCTTTTTTTTAACTATGATTTTATTATTTGTCGTCAATTAGAGGGAGAGACAATTCCGTTTAACCTAATTTTTTTTTTTGCTCTTATAGTTTCAATACTTGAGAAGATAATTCAATTTTTTTATTAATAGAATTATTTTGATTAATTTTGTATAATCTTAATTAGTTTGATTTTGGCTGACTGATTATATTTGTAATTGTGGTTGTAACTCGTTATTGTATATAAGTATAGTAATAATGAAAATAAAAATGAATTAAAAACTTTTTAGAAGATAACATATATTAAACCAGTACAAAAAAAATAGAAAAAGAAAATAATAAAGCTTCCGGGTGGAGGTCGCATGAATCCCAAACTTTTTATGCTGTATAGTTGTCTGCATAAATAATATAATGCATATGTATATGTATATGTATGTACATGCAAAAAAATGTAAAACAAAATGGTTATAATTATGGGGGACGCGGTTTGATTTTGAAAAAAGATTCGTAATTGAATGAGTCGTAATGAAAGATCGTGCGGACAGTGTAAGTGTGGGTCCCACCCTGTCTCTCCTTCTGTCAACTACGCTACAAAATAAACCTCTTACACTCTTCGTTTCTTTACTCAATTATTATTATGACTATTATAAATACATACATATACATATAAAGTTACAAGTTAATTATGATTCATCCATTCCAACCGAGGAGGAGAGTGATGTTGAATTCTTCAATTTCGTATTTTGTAGTAAAAGTTTATTGGGTATGATTATATTAGGGTATGATTATGCGTGCATTTCTCTTTGTTGACCTTTTATATATACATATATAAAAGTAATATATTTATATATTGAAATACATAAAAAAAAAAAAAAAAAAAATTATGGGTAATTAGAAAAATTAGTGAAAATTAGAAAATTAATTAGGAGGACAAATTAGATTTAGACAATGATCTAACCTAAACGATCTTTTGACAAAGATAGTTGCAGCTGCCACGAAGTCTTTTTAGTCAAAACCTGAATCACCAAATCAAAAGATTGAACGTGCCAGCATGTTAAATCATTTTGTTTTAGTAAAATTTTTTTTAAAAAAAATATATATATATATATATTATATTTGAATTTTAATTTCTTTATTTTTTAAA
>NW_019014601.1:896392-906476 GCF_000150535.2 Carica papaya
GGGGGAAGATATGAAGATTCCTCTCTATATATGTGCTTTGGCCCAAAATAACTAAGTAGGTGTTGAGCTCGAATACATACAACTGTTGCGTGATCTTAAGACGGATCTATCATACTCTCAGAAGAATAGCAGCCCAACTTTAGGAACTTTCAGGTATACTTAGACATTGTCATCTCACCCTGGACCAGGTATGCAAACTCCATTTTTTTCAAATACCAAAGATGCTCTAGGAGGTACTCTGCATTGAAAGTTACCAGAAACTATTTTCAAGTGACTGGAATGGACAGGGTGACCTGCTTCAGCTGCCACCAGTGACCTGCCTTACCCATAAATATATAGGTGGCAAGTACAACCTTCTATTCAGGAACTACACCAAGAGTTACGAAAGTATTTTCTGTCTTTGCTAACTAGTACTCTGCTTCTTCGAATAAGGATACCCCCTGTAAAGATAGATGAGTTTAGTCTCTTATACCTCTCAATGTAGTATGAGTCCATTATGGGTGGAATTGAGTCTCATTAAAGATGGACTAGATTATGCTGGGGAAGGATTGGGTGGCCCTATGGCGACACCTGATTGTATGGTGGGGGAACCATATTGTACTGTGGCAGTGTCAGATGATATGGTGGAGGAGCAAGACTGTATTGAGGTGGCATTAGATCTTCTCATTGTAGGAGTGGCTCATACTATGGCAGTGGTGGAGGGTCAGGTAGCTCCCTCATCTCTTTCCAAGTCTGTTGCGTAGAGATAAGTCTCTCTAACATCTCAAAGAGTCAATCGACATCCTCTCAAAGTGACCCATCTCAGGCTGCTCGATTTAGTGCGGGTCTTCCTCTCATCATATCATTGTACTTGTATTTCATAAGAAAGGGTTGAGTATTAGGTTGTATTTTAGTAATTTAGATCTTTGTGCACGAAATGGTTTCAAGAAACGCGATTCTGATATCAACTGTAAAAGCCCAGAACTTAAGGAAATAGAAATATCGAATTATACCAATTATAAGCGGAATCAATTTAGAATTTAAAGTTTACATTCCTTACACAATAAATCAGGATACCCAATAGGGCTACCGGAATGTCCCTTTATAGAAGTTCAAAGTAACAAAATAAATAATTGAAACCAAACAAAATAAAAATCCCATAGGGTCAACCTCTACCGGGCAAATTTGATGGGGTTCGAGAGGTAACCTTTATTTATAACCCTTCTGCTATTCTGAATATGGATCTTGGTCTTCTTGATATTAAATTATTAAATAGGAAAATGAACTACATTAACCCAGTAAGAATATCACACTTAACATCGATATAGAAATCTAAAGGTTGGTAAAAATATCAAAAAATAACCAATGGAACTCTTATTTCTTTATAAATAAATTCATTTAACTCAAAAAGTATTATTTCATACTTACCCTTATGAGTTTTCAAAATTGACCTATGAAGAAATAACCCAGATAACATTGTAATTTCATATTCAAATAAGTAATAACAACAAACCTACTTATTTACCACTACCACTGGGGGTCCATATGGATATCCCTTTACACGTGAACCCAATATTTAATTTATTAATTATCGACCGTTCCATAACCCGTCCAGTAATGAGCACTAAATATGCCACCGCGTCAATACTCCATCCAGTATGAGGGTAAACTATATCTCCCAATTCCTTCCGGTATGAGACTTTTCAGCCCCGTTCGACTGAGGTAATGTTCACAGTAGGATTTTTTCCATATACCGGATCTGTCCACTCTTTTTCAAAGTACCCAATAAACTTTTCATACACAGATCTACATCATCAACTAATCACCAATCACGTACCAACATCTTATTTTTACCAATTAATAGTAAATCATGCAAATAGACAATACATAAATTAAAGAAATATGATTAGGACATTTATTGCAAGCTAATCAACAGATGAGGACAATGTGAGTAGATAACCGAGAAATCAATTAAAATTAATAATTTAAAGCACACGATATAACAGTAAGCATTTTAGACAGTATAAAAGAAAATAAACAACAAGTTATGGCGAATATACACTGACCGATTCTGGCTCCACGAGTGACTTGTAATTAATTTTATTTCTAATTTTCACAAAACACAATGTTATTGATTATTAAACTTCAATTTATTGTAACAGAGAAAAAGGTGAGGAACTATTACCCTGGATCAATGTTCGAAATACTGTACTTTTCATTGCACCTTCACCTTCTGGCGGTTCTCGAATTTTTTATATTTTTCATGCAAAAATAAAAACTTCAATTTATCATAATAGAGAAAAGGGTGAGAAACTCTTACCCTGGATCGGTGTCCGAAATATTATACTTTTCACTGCACTTTCTGGCGGTTATCAGATTTTTAATATTTTTCATGCAAAAATAAAAAATACACGTCACGTATCCAAAAATACCTCAAAAGGCCAAAATAGATGTTTTTAAACTTTTTCGATCAATTTAGTGTTCCGGCACGGTGGCGTTGTCGTGCTCTAGCACTGGCTCTGTTGCCCATAGCAGTGGTTCCTCTTAGTCTGACCATTTTCGACTAGTTTTTGCCAGTTTTTGCATGAAATCTGCAAAAAAAATAGTGTTAGGGGGCCTCTGTTGGTTGGAAAAGGGAAAAACCAAAAGCCTAGTAATGGAAGAGTCTTTAGGTGCGACGACTCTACCGTTTCTCCTTTGTGGTTGGGGTGTTTCTTCGGCTAACCAGCATCAGAACGAAATAAGGAACACAATGGCCAAAAAAGCGAAGAAAATGAGAAACGGGAAGTGGGTCATCGAATAGGTATTTGGGTTGCGGTCACGATGGCTCGACCGAGATTTGCTCGTATTTTTTGGCTCATCCACTACTTTTTTTTGCTCCGATATGGGCGTAGGGAGGCTCAAAAATCAATTCTAATGGAAATTTTTTTTTTTTTACCTTTTTCGATGTTGGTGGTGGCTTTGGTGCATCAACGACGGTCTCCCTTCGGCAACTGGTCTTCCCTCCGGCTGCCCTCCTCCTTATTCTTCGGTCAGGGTTATCGACTAGGGTTTCGAGATCGACTGAAGTTTTCCCTCTGATCCTGGTCGTTCGTTCGCATCGATGTGGAGCGAGGAGAACTGTTCGATCGTTGTCTATTTAGGCCGATCACGTGTGCGAATATGGACCGTCTATCATGATCAATTTCATCTGTCTGATCGCTTATGAAGAAGAAACGGATATGGGTCGTTTGTGCGTGCGAGATGCGATTTGGGTTGTTGGGTCGCCTAGGCACTCGGATCACCTGCGTGGAACCAGTGTTAGCATATACGCCACGTGATGCGTTC
Organism: Carica papaya; assembly: GCF_000150535.2. The sequence goes on from NW_019014601.1 coordinate 899,699, forward strand.
TGACTCGCCGTGCTACTCATGTAGCCGTTTCATGTGGTCGTATTTCACTTTTTTACGATTTTGCCCATGTTTTAAATTTCTCTTTCAGAAGTACCTCCCATTATTCACAATTTTACATATTTTTTTAAAATTGTTTTCAATTTCATCCATAAATTTATTTTTCTAAAATATTTCATAAAAAATAAAATAAAAAACAAAATTAAATTATTTTATACATTATATTATTAAGGTAAAATTACCCCGGACCAAATTTTTGGGACTGGATATTACATTTAAATTAATCACTATATTATTTTTTTTATTTTTTATTTTATCTACTTAAGAAAATATGTATTAGTTTATATTAATTAAATATCATTAATATCATTAATGAATTACTACGTCATAGTGAATTGGATAAGTGATTATTTTTTATTAGATAAATATCTATTTTATATGTTATGTAATTTTTAACGTATAAAAAATAATTTAATTTTTAGTTATTTTTAATCAAAACTAAAAATCTAGAAATATAAAAAAAATTCTTCATCCTAGCTTTTCTTATATTTATTGTTTTGTTCTATGTTCTTCATTTTTTTAACTTTTTCAAATTTTTATTAAGCATGTACCTTATAATTTAAAATTTCATTCAACAAGAAAAAACCAAAGGCTCAATTTGTTGTCACGTAACAAATTACTAAAAATATCAGTAGTATTTAATGAACAAAATTAATACATACATATATTTGTTAAACATAAAAAAAAAAACAAAATAAAAAGATTAATACAGAAATAAAATCAAATATTTAAAAATAATATAAAGAATAATAATATTTAAATCATTTTATTCTAAAAATATATATCTAAATCATTTATCGTCTTCTTCACTTATCTGCCAACCACCATAACCCAAACGTCTCTCTCTCTATTCCTCAGCCTCATCCTGCTCCTCGATTCTACTTCACTGGCCAAGCAAATCGGTATAGTTTTTCTTTATCCATTTTCTGTGCAAAAATTCAGCCCTCTCTCTCTCTCTCTATCTCTCTATATTTCATTTTTAATTTGTAAAAAGTATAGGAGTGAGATATATATATATATATATATATATATATATATATATGTATGTATTTACAGTGAAATTGGAGAGGAAAATGGGTGATAAAAAGAGATGAAAGAAGAAAGAAGAAAGAAGAAAGAAGAAAGAAGAAAGAAGAGAGACAATGTTGAAGTCAAATGCTGTAGCGAATGGATTAGCGGGAGCAGGTGGTGGTATTATTGCTCAAATCATCACTTATCCCTTACAGACGGTACACATCTATCTTATTTTATATAATATTTAGGTTAAATTACATAATATTATTGCAAAGTTGTTGATTAGAATTCGAGTACTGTCTTATATCCCGATTCAAAGGGAAATGATCGATGATCATAGAAAAACACTGAGAAACTGAATTAGTCCATCCAATATTACAGGTGAATACGCGGCAACAAACAGAAAGAATTGCAAAAAAGAAAAATTCTAAAACTGCTGATTCTACTTCTATTTCCAAGCCAATTTCTGGACGTAGCACCCTTTTTCAGATACTCCATGTAAGTAGCTCTACAATTTAATTAAATTCCCATATATATTGTTTTTTAATATCTACAGTATATGCAGCACTGGTTATATATATTATTATGATGTGAGATTAGGTGATTCAAAGTGAAGGTTGGGGAGGACTTTACAGCGGGCTTAAGCCTTCTCTGCTGGGAACTGCTGCTTCCATGGTCTATCCGACAAACATCTTAACTATAATATTTAGTTTTGTTTATTTATATTCATTCATTTATATATAATATAATAGTGTAATATATATAAATACATACAGGGCATTTACTACTATTTTTATCAAGTATTCAAGAATGAGGCAGAGAGAATTGCAGCTGCTCGTAAGCTAAAGGGGCGTGGAGATGGCTCTGTTGGCATGTTCTCCTGGCTTCTTGTTGCTGCTCTTGCCGGGTCATTAACATTACTTAATTCTTATTCATATACTAAATAATGGTCAACTTTTTAGTGAGCAAATATTGATTTCTGAGTTGGATAAAAATTTCGATTCTTTTCGAATATGATCACTAAAATTTTCTTTGTGAACTTTCTAGTTCTAACATGGATGACTTGTCGTTAACTAAATTATGAAATGATCTGAAAGCTAATCTGCAGGTCGTTGAATGTATTGCTCACAAATCCGATATGGGTTCTTGTCACTCGTATGCAGGTCTTTAAATAATAATTCTTTTAAATGTCTTTCAAGTGAAAATTCATACCTGCCATTTTAGTATTATATATACTAATAAAGCTTATTTCAGACCCACACACAAGCAGAAAGAAAAATGGCAGAGGAAAAGAGGGAAGCCTTATTGAGGGAAGCTTCTCAAGGCGAACTCGATGCTTCTGTTTTAGAGCACAAACTGGCTCATCTTGATTCGACTAAACCCTGTCCTTATGGAACCATGCAAGCTGTTTGTATCCATCTATCTCTTCTTAATTCCTGTCACTCCCAGTAGAAAGCAAAATTATTATTTAGATCTCATTTTGATTTGATAGGCATTCGAGGTTTATAACGAGGCAGGAATTGCTGGATTTTGGAAAGGCATCATCCCTACACTTATTATGGTTGTTTGCTTTCAGCTCTTTATAATTAGATGGTCTTTGCTAACTTATAATTTGCTCAGTAGGAGTTTATAACATATTCATGTTGTTATACATGGCTATTTATGTATTATATTAAAATTTATTTTCTGGATGACAGGTTTGCAATCCTTCTATTCAGTTCATGATTTATGAAACCTCATTAAAGCATCTCAGGGCAAAGCGTGCAGCTTACAAAGATAGAATATCAGCTCTGGAGGTACATCTACACCATTTCTTTCTTCTGTTTGTATATGTGGATGATATAAATCATATATGTACGAATATGCTGAACAGGTGTTCTTACTAGGAGCCACAGCTAAATTAGGTGCAACAGTCACCACATATCCCTTGTTGGTTGTCAAGGTAAAGTTTTTGATTTGCAACAGTCACCGCATAACTCATACTTATAAACCTATTTTTGGATAAAAATTGATAAAATCCAAGTGCATTATCTCGATCCCATTTGGGATTAATTTCATTGATGATTGTGTTTATACAGTCTAGGCTTCAAGCAAAGCAAGAGATAGGAGGGAGTAATTCATTAAGATATACAGGTGCTTTTCTATTTTTTTAAAGATTTTTTCCCCAAGAGTATATATAGCTCATATACTATAACATTTTTATTTAAAATATATATGTATAATTAATTTTTTTTTTAATTTAATTGGGACAGGTACAGTAGATGCAATTATAAAAATGTTAAGGTATGAAGGGATAAGCGGGTTTTACAAAGGAATGAGCACAAAGATAGTCCAAAGTGTTTTTGCAGCTTCTGTACTTTTCATGGTGAAGGAGGAGCTTGTCAAAGCCTACATAGCCTTGGCTGATAAGATTCTCAAACTTGTACCAAGGTTGATGCATTTATCATTTCATTCATAATGGAGTTTCCTGTCTTAGAATTGTATAGGTCAAGACTTATTCATTGAAGATTTCTCACCCCATATATATATATAATATCCAAACCTATACATATACACATATGTGTGTGTATATATATATATATATATATATATACACAGAAATTAAAAATTGATTGAAAATTGTCTCATGTTAACTATACATATATTGAGATTAAAATCTTGAAATTAAAACTAACAATTGTATGTTTGTGACTCTATCTTATGACATGAAATCAAATTTTGTAGTTAATTTTTTAAAGCATTATCACTCTTTAACATAATTATATAAATATAAGAAAATGTATTCACCTCTTAAAGACCTTCAATTCTTTTTTTTAAAAAAAGAAGATATATGATTTTTTTAATGGAAATACCAAAGTTTTCATGAATACCAATGAAATAATGGTTAGTGTTTTGACTTTAAATGACTAAAATAATTGAAAAATATATACAATTATATAAAAATGTTTTCACCACTTAAATGATCTTATAATTTTTTTAATATAAAAAATAAAAATCTTTATGAATACCAATGAACTAATAGTGAGTTTTTTATTCACCTTTTAGAAAATGTTGTAATTTTTTTAACCAAAATACAAAAGTCTTCAAGTATACCAATGAAATAATAGTTGAGTGTTTCAAATTTAAATGATTAAAATAAATAATATATATAATTATATAAATTTACAAAAAAATTTAATTTAAAAATAATAAATTGTAAAGTTCAAGAACTTAAAAGAAACGAACTTATATTTTAAATGCTGAAACAAATAATAAAAGTTAGAGTTTTTATTTCTTACACAATAAATTAAAATGTTCAATAGGGTTACGAGAATATCTCTTCTACAGCGGTTTATAAAAAGAAAAAATAATGATTAAAAATAAATAAATAAATGTCGTAAGAGGTTAACCTTCACTAGCATTTAAAGGGAGTCTGAGAGGTAAACTACTCACAACCATTTTGCTGATAAGGATCTAAATTTTAATCTTCTTAATATGAAATAATGAATAGAATGGTGAACTGTACTAGTCCAATAAGAATATAACACAAATAATTGATACGAAAAATCGAAGGTTTGTGAAAATCATAAAACAACTAATGAAACTGTTAATTTAAGTAAATTCGTTTAATATTAAAATATTTACTCCATACTTACCGTTACAAGTTTTTCAAAAATCAACATATAAAGATTAATATCCATACAACATTTTAATTTCATGTACAAGTAAACAAGATCAATAATTCTATTTTTTAACCTGCTTACTGAAATCCTTGGGGGTCCATAGGGATATCTTCATACTCATGAACTTAATCTCTAGATTTGTCAATTAACCCAGCCGTCTCCATACTCCGTCCAGTAATGGGTGCCAAACACACCATTACCTCAATACCATGTCAAGTATAAAGGTGAATCGTATCTCCCAAACTCTTCTGGTGTAACGACTTCGGAAATTCAAAAGGAAATACATATAATAATTTGAGTGCGGAAGCAAAATAAAATATTAAGGTTAACATCCCTTACACAATAACTTAAAAGTACTAAACAACATCATGGAATAAGTTCTCTGAAAGAAATACGAGAAATGAGAAAATAAAGGAAACTATAAAGCATCTAGTATCTACTCGCCGTCTTCTTGTGGATCGGGTTAGGGAATCAGGTCCTCCTAATCTGAAATGGTTAAATAAGGAATGAACTACACTATCCCATTAAGGACATCACACTATATCACTATCACAAAAGTAAAGGTTGGTAGAAAACTAAAAACAACCGATGGAGCACAAATTTTAAATCAATATATTTATTTAAAATAAAACTATTTACCTTTTTTCTTACCCTTGGAGAACTTGTGAAAATAACCTATAAAGACAATAACATCATACAGATCATAATTTCATGCATAATCAGTAACATAAAACATATCATAAATCCGTATTCATTAACAATAACTGATTATCATCATTTCTCATTTTCACCAGCCTACTAATATCCATGAGGATCCATATGAGTGTCACCGCTACACGTGAACCACTCTCCTTAACAATCTTAATTCCAGAGCCGTCCCCATACCCCATCCGGTATGAGTGCCAAGACATTAAACCTCAATAATCCATCCGGTATGAGGGTGAAGTGAGCCGTCCCCATACCCTGTCCGGTATGAGCACTAAATGACCAAATCTCCATACCCCGTTCGGTATGAGACAACGTTCACGGTAGGGTTCCCTAAGAACCCGGTTTGTCCACCATCTCCTAGGATATCTAGTGAGGCTATCACCTCATCTGTTTTTCCTTAGTCTCGTTACCAAGTTAAACATAATCACATAAACAATAAACATGCACCCGGTAATACAATCATATTGTAAATTCTAAAATCACACAGTGGTCAAGTAAGACAGTAATACATGCATTTAAAACCATAAAATAGATAGACCAGATACCATAATGCATTTAAACTGTAAAATAAATCAAGTAGGAATCGACAAAGAATAATGTCCAGTTTGGACTCCATTAGCAACCTTAATTAATTATGCATATATATTAATTTGTACAAAATATAGTATTACCATTTATTCGAACTTTAATTTCATGATAGAAAATAGGGTGAAAGGTCCTTACTTGATTCGACGCTGAAAACTAGATTGTTACTGCACGTACGGGCAGTCCTTGGGTTCCCTGAATTTTTTTTCGGGAACTGAAAAGCGCTTACGGTTCCTACACATGTCCCAAATAACCCAAAAATCAGACCCAGGGCTTACTCGGCCAATTTTAAAATTTTGACGCGGCTGCTCCGCCGTGCTCCGGTGCTGCTGCCCACGGCGGTGATCCACCTCGGGTTAGCTATATTCGACCGTTTTCGGTCAAATTCAGCTAAACTTGCATCGGTTCCTGTGAGAAAACACACTTAGGGCCCTCGGTGGGCCACAAAATATAGAAAATCGAAACTCACCAGTGGTGGGGCTCTCCAGTGCGGTGGCTCCTCCGGCTCACGTTGCGGTTGAGTGTTTTGCTCTGGTTAACCTGTAGAGGAGGAAATAGTGATCACAATGGTGAAAAAATTACATCGGACGGGAATCGGGAAGGGCCTCATCGGAGGCGAAAATCGAACACCCCGCGGCAGCACCGCAGAGCTTCGTTGGTGTTTTTCGGCCAATTGGCCAGTTCTTTCCGTACCGCCCGGGAAATTGAAGAATAAAAAAAATAAATCGATAGGCCACGTCATCAGCCACGTC
>NW_019014601.1:906534-917266 GCF_000150535.2 Carica papaya
TAGCCGCTTGCCCTCGCCTGAGAGACGAACCAGAAGCCGGCCGCTGCCACCCACCGCCGCACCGGAGGGATTCCGACCGCCGATCGAGGTAAATTTCATACTCCCGACTCGTTTTAACGCTGATTTCTCCTGTGGCCAAATCGGAGCCATAATCCCGGCCAAACGGCTAGAAAACATGGCCGAAACCCAGCGGCGCCGCCGCGCCCCTCCTCGGTTTTTGCCTCCGATGAGGCCCTTCCCGGCCTCCGTTTAATGCAATTTTTATATCATCGTGATCACCATTCTTTTCTCTACAGGTTGATCAGAGCCGAATCACCAAAACACGAACTTCACCGGAGAGCCGCCGCACCCGAGAGCATCGCCGCCGCACCCGAGAGCACCGCCGCCGGTAAGCTTCAGTTTTCCGTAATTTTTTGGCCCCCCGAGGGCCCTAGAGTTGTTTAATCGTACGGATCGATGCAAGTGTGGTCGAATTCGGCCAAAAACGGCCAAACCGAGGCAAATCGCCGACGCAAGCGGCGGCGGCGTTGCCGGAGCACGGCGGAGCCGTCGTGCCGGAATTGGGATATTGGCCAAAAAGGGGCCCTGGGCCTAATTTGGGATTTTTTGGAACACGTGCAGGTACCAGTAGTGCGTTTCAGTTCCCCGGAAAAATTCAGGGAAAATTAGGGACAGCCTGTAGGCGCACTGTGAAGCCGTGTTCGGACCCCGAAACGAGTAAGGACCCCTCACCCTATTTCCTATCATGGTATTAAAGTTCAATAAATGATAAAACGGTATTTCATGAATCAACGAATGTGTGAAATTGCTTAAGGTCGCTAATGGAGCCCGAGTCTAGTGTGGTTGTCGGTTAATTGTTATTTGCCATGTTTTACAGTTTAAAAGCAATATGAGGTTTGATGTTTTCATTTTATAGTTTCGTGTGCATATTTTACTGTTTTACCGATTATGGATTGAATGACTGGGATATTGATGCTGTATGTTTGTCTGTTTGGCATAAATTACTGTTTTGCTTGTTTGTATGTGGATTGATGATGCTGACTGAGGGAAAAGAGAATGATAGATTATGTAAATGGGTAATTGTATAATGTGGTCAGCCTGACTAGATATCCTGAGAGATGGTGGACGGACCGGGTCCGTAGGGAACCCTACCGGGATTGTGGTCTCCCATACCAGACGGGGTATGGAGATCTTATGTGTTTTGGCGCCCATACCGGACGGGGTATGGGGACGGCCCGTTTCACCCTCATACCGGACGGGGTAATGAGGTTTATAGTTTTGGCGCCCATACCGGACGGGGTATGAGGACGGCCCTGGAATATGATTTCAAGTGTTAAGGGTTAACGGGCAGCGGGACCCCTATGGATCCCCATGGATACTAGTGGGCTGGTAAAAGAGGAAAAATATGTTGTGTAACGATTGAATTACAAAAGGCTTGATAAGTATTATGTTATACAGTTCATATATGATTTCATGATGATGATAATGTTATTACTTTCGTATACTGTTTTATGGATTCCATCGAGGTAAGTGGATGGTGAAGGATTTATTATTGATAAAAGAATTTGTTGTAAATTATGCTCCATTGGTCTTTTTGTGTTTTCTACCCACCTTTACCTCCGTGACGGTGAGATATCGTGATGTCTTTACTGGGCTAGTGTAGCTCATTCTTTATTTAATCATTCCAGATCAGGAAGACATTGTTCCCGAGTCGGTTCCGCAGGAGGACGACGAAGGGGACGCCTAAAGACTCCATAGTCATATTCGTAGCTTTTACTTTCAAGTTTCTCCTTTAGGTAGTTTGATCTTTTATATTGTGAGCACATTTTTGGTTTTAGTGTAAGGGATGTTAATCAAATTTTTGACTTCGCTTCCGCATTTGATATTTTTAATATACATTCCATTTTAAATTTCCGGGAACGTTACACTTTCACTCTGATTTGGCCATGGTTGGGTTTGGAATAAAATTCTAAGCAAATGGTAGAATTTTTACCTCGTTTAGCGGCCGAAAATTGCTTTGGTACGGCGGTGGGTGGCGGCAGTTGGCTCCCCAGCGGCTGGGATGTCTTCTCCGGTGAGGGGCTTTGATGGCTAAGGTTAGGGTTTGGGTGCGGATGGGGTTATTTATACCCGTTCGCCTTTGATATGGACCGTCCATCGCATTTAATCTGAACCGTCCGATCGTGATTAAATAAGGAGTGAATCTGGACCGTTCATCGAGATTGAATCTGGACCGTCCGTGCGCACGGGAACAGATATCAGCTGTTCGATCGCGCGCACGCGGATCGCCCATGTGGCTCCCCCCGCGTGGCCTCCCGTGTCAGTGTCTCTATCACCTGACGCGTCCTGGTTGGTCGGGGTTGCTGATTAGGCAGTTGACGTGGCGTAACTTTTTTAAAATTGTATTTTGACCTCCGGTTTATGATGTTTCTTTCAAAAATACCACCAGAACCAAAATTTTCACACATTTTCTCCAAAATTGTTTTCAATTAAATCCTTAACCAATTTTTACACCTTTTTATTATTATTATTTTTATTAAATCAAATTAAAATTAAATAAATCAAATTAAAATTATATAAATAATAATTATATTCATATAATAATAATTAATAAAAAGAAAAAAGGAAAGGTTGGGTGTTACATCTGGTATGGGACTCCTCAGCCCCGTTCCACTGAGGTAATGTCCACAGTAAGGATTTCCTATGTACCGGGCTTATCTACCCTCCCCCAGGGTACTCAGTAAATGTAACACCCCGTTTTTTTTTCTAACGGTATACAATAAAGCACTCATACAACACAATACCGAAATCTCATATTATTCCAACCATGCACAAGAGAAACTTGTCCGCCTTCATTATTCCAAATCAATTGTACATACACCTCTACCTCTACAACACATAGTAACACAATATCAAACATTCCTAGATGTTCAATATCCAAACTAAACCATCCTTTCAAACTACTTTAAATCACAAACAAAACTTGTGCCCTATGGCACTACCGACGGGGCTCCGTTACCAGCCGCTCAGATCCCAATTCCGTTCTTACTCCACTTGTGAATGATGAGAAGTGAGTTCACATAACTCAATACGATAAAAATCAAGTTGTAAGTGCAATATGCAGTGACAAGAATTTCCAGAAATGTCTATATGCATTTATCCTACCCGACCCAACACAACTCATAACCCCCTCCCTACACCAATCATCAAGGTCCTATTCCAAGGAAATAGCACGGCCAAGCAACCACACCCACCCAACAATCATCCATTAACTCCCGTCACCAACATCGGCGACTCATACGCTCTTCCCCCATCTCCCGACCTCATGAGGCCACACACACACACACAACCACCTTCATTCCACGTCACCAATATCGGCGACTCATATCCATATCTCCACCTCTCGACCTAATAGGCCACGCACACACACAAACACCATTATTCCGCGTCACACACATCGGCGACTCATACTCACTCCTCCACCTCTCGACCTAAAGAGGCCACACACACACACGAATACCATCATCTCACGTCACCAACATCGGCGACTCATACTCACTCCTCCAACTCTCGACCTCGTTGGGCCACGCACACACACAACCATTTCCACCTCTCGTCACCACCACCCGTGACTCATACACCCTCCTACCCCTCTCGACCTTGCTAGGCCACACCCACACACCTATCCCCTCCCCGCGCCACCAACATCGGCAGCTCAAACCGCCCCCACCAACGGCCTCCAAATCTCTCATCCCAAACCGCACGCTCCCATCTCCCCTTATACCATGCTAATCCCAAGCGCTCTAACTTACTAAATCCTACTGACCACATTACTCCTCTTCTCCCATCCAATCCCCCTCAAATCCTGTTTCCTAGTCCCCTCTGCCGCACCTTCCGGCCCCCTTCCCTCTCCTACCGCCCCTTACCCGCCACCTCCCGTTTCCTATACACTGTTGCCTACCTAGGGCGATTAACCTCTCAGCTTGCACCGTCTCACGCCACACACACACCCTCACCACCGTACATTTCGGGGAAACACGTCGCCGCCTATTAGCGGCTCCCTCCACACCCCCACCCACGCACACACCACGCACACACCTTTTCTGTCCTCTCGAGTTTTTATCCCACCCGCGCCCCTTAGATTGTCCTCTCACATCCTCCTCACTCTGTTCTACCCGTACCACCCCCATCCTTCCCCACGGCTCCCCACTCCAACACCGCAACACCTTCAATTCCTCCCCCGGTCACCTCCGTGAGCGCGCAGGATAACCCCACGCTTACGGCCTACCTTCACCGCTCCACTCCGTCGCGCCATTGCCGACGCCGCAACCTGCAACAAAAACTCACTACACACACACACCACACCAAACAGCTCAATTTTTACCGTACCTCCCGTTTCCATCTTCCTTCTTCCTGCCGATCGCGTCGTCCGTCCACGGCCTCCTTCCCTCTCCCTTCTCGCTCCCCTCCGCCCCGACTCTCTTCTCTCTCCTTCTGGAACTTTCCTCTTCTTCTTCGTCTCCGCTACCCTCCTTCCCTCCTTTTCTCTTTTTCTCTCTTTTTTTTTTCTCCTTTTCTTTTCCTTTTCTTTTTTTTCCTCTTCTCCCTTTCCCGACCTCCCTTTATACTCTGCCAGCCTACCCCAACACGACGTCGTTTTCCTTCATCCCAAAACGACGTCGTTTTCTTTTCTTTCAAAACGACGTCGTTTTTCCCCTCTCTAAAACGACGTCGTTTCCTACTTGATAGAAATTTATTTAATTATTATATTTTTATTTTTATTTTTTTATTATTATTTTTTTTTTCTTTTTTTTTTCTTTCTAGTCCTTACAGTAAACCTTTCACATAAAGATCCTCATCAATAGAACAACCACCAATCACATACCAACATCTCATTTCATATTCACAAATTAATTAAACGACATTTAAGCAAATAATACGATTTCATACCTTAATAAGCAAGAAATGTACTTAGGGCTTTCATTTTCAATCTTTCAGTCAGATCAAGAAAATAACGATTCGGCAATCAAGAAACGAAAAAATAATTAAAAGCAATAATTAAGGCACACGACGGAATAAGAAGTAATTTAGGCAGCATGAGAAAATAAATAGACAACACAGACAAACTAGGTAAATATGAACTGGCAAGTTCCGATTCTACTAGTGATCTGTAATTATTTTTAAGATTTTTTTAATTTTTCAAAAAATACAAGATATTCTGTTATTAAACCTCAATTTACCATAACAGAGAATATGGTGAGAGATTTTTACCCGAATCGGTATTTCGAAAAGTTATACTATCTACTACGTCTCTTAGCGGCCCCGAATTTTTTGAATTTTTCGTGCAGAAATTAAAATATTTGTCACGTACCTAAAAATACCCCAAAAATTTAAAATTGGTGTTGAAAAATCTTTCTGGCCAATTTTAGGATTTTGGTACGGCGGCGCTTCCATGTTTCGACAGTGGCGGTTTGCCTCAGTCTAGCCGGTTCTGGTCAGTTTTGGCTGATTTTATACACATCCTTGCAAAAAAAATACGTTAGGAAGCCTCGGTTGGGAATAAAAATAAAAAAAAAATCAAAACCTACCGTCAGGGGTCTTCGGGTGCGGCCGCTCTGCCAGTTCTCCTTTGCGACTGGGATTCCTCTTCGACTAACTTGCACTAGAAAAAGTTGGTGAACACGATTTTGAAAACATCGTGTAAAACGAAAAAACATGAAGGAGGTCATCGGAGAGGGTTTAGGGTTTTGGCTACGGTTGCTCTACCAGATTTTGTTCACAATTTTTAGCTCATACGCTGTCCCTTTTGCTCCGATATTACCACAGGGAGATTCACAATTAAATTCCAAGTGGGGAGGAGAAAATTTTACATTTTTTGGCAGTCGACGGTTGTAGTTACCCGGAACTTAAAAGGAAATAAATTATAAATTGAATGCAGAAGCGAAATAATAGAGTTAGAGTGTACATTCCCTACACAATTATTTAGAATACCAAATAGGGGTACGAGGATGACCTTTTTTAAAAAAATAAGCGAAAAATTAAGAAATAAATAAAAAGTAAATAATTAAATATCCTATAATGACCTTCACTAGCCTTTGAAGAGAGTTCAGGTAGTGAACTATTTACAACCCTCTTGTTGATCAGGATCTGAATCTTAGTCTTCTTGATATGAAATAATTAATGAAAGGGTGAGCTACATTAGCCGAGTAAGAATATCACACTACTCACCGATACAGAAATGAATTTGGTAAAAATCATAAAAAATACTAATGGAACTCTTAAATTAAGTAAATTTATTTATCATAAATAAAATTATTTATTGCATACTTACCGTAGCGAGATTTTTAAAACTGACTTATAGGGAAAATAGCTCAACAACATCATAACCTAATATTTAAATAAGTGAAAATAACAACTTTCCATTTTTATTTGCCTACTGGTATCCATGGGGATCAATAGGGATGTCCCACTACGCGTGAACTAACATCCAATTTTGTCAACTAACCAGCCATCCTCATATTCTGTCCGCTATGAGCGCCAAAAATACTATCACTCAATACTCCATCCGATATGAGGGTGAAACGGGCCATTCCCATAACTCCTCCGGTATGAGCGTCAAAAATACCAATTCTTGATACCCTATCCAATATGAGGGTGAAACGGAACGTCTCCATACTTCATCCGGTATGAGTGCTAAAAATACAAATCCTTGATACTCAGTCTGGTATGAGGGTGAAACGGGTTGTCCCCATAACCCATCCGATATGAGTGCCAAAAATACCAATCCTTGACACTCCGTCTAGTATGAGGCGATGTTCACGGTGGGGTTCCTATGTACCCGGTCTATTCACCATCTCTAAGGATATCCAGTAAGGCTACTATTCATTCATTCACTTAACCCATCAATTTTTTATTTACATTTAATTTTTAGTTTCACAATTTAATCGTAAATTAATGTAAGACAAACAATACATGTATCAAGAAAACACAACTGAATCATTTTACCAATTCCTGTATATTATCATGCATTTAAAGCTGTAAAATCAAGCAATCAGTTAAACAAGACAACAAAAATAAATAATCGGTTCTGGCTCCATTAGTAACTTGTAATTAATTTTCAAAGTCTTCTAAATTACGCAAAATACCGTATTACTGATAATTAGACTTCAATTTTATAACAGAGAATAAGGTGAGAGATTCTTATTCGAATTGGTGTCCGAAATACTAAACTTTCTATTGCGCCTACTGGCAGTCCCTGGGTTTCCTGAATTTTCATACGGAGATTAAAACATGTTTTACATACTTAAAAATACCACAAAAAATCTAAAATCGGTGTTAAGAATATTTTTTAGCTGATTTTAAAATTCTGGCATGGCGAAACTGTCGCTCGCGGCGGCAGTTTGCTTCAGACTGGTCGTTTTGGGCAAGTTTTGGCCAGTTTCAGCCGGTTTTACACCCATCCCTGCGAGAAAACACATTAAAGGACCTCAATTGACTGAAAAAGAGTCAAAAAATAAAAACTTACCGATGGCAGAATTTTTCGGTGCGGCGGCTCCACTGGCTTACCTTTGTGGTTGAGCGTTTTTCTTCAGTCAATTTGTACAAAATAAAATGGTTAACATAATGGTAGAAAAATTATATGAAACAGGAAATGGGAAGGGGCTCATCGGAGACAATTTTTGGTTTTTTTCGCTGCAGTGCAGCAGGGCTTCACTTACATTTTCTGGCTCATCCGCCATTTTGTTTGCTCCAATTTAGCCATAGAGGTGTTCAAAATTAAATTTCAAGCGAATAGGAGAATTTTTACATTTTCTGGTGGTCAGAGGTGGCTCCAGCGCGGCGACAGGCGGCAGTTGGCAGTTGGTTCCTTTTTCCAGAAAGGGTTCTTCTTCTCTGGTGGGGGGGGCTGGCGGCTAGAGTTTAGGTTCGGTGTGAAGTGAGATATTTATACCCATCTCTTTTAAATCTAGAGCGTTCATTGTATTTGATCTCGACTGTCCGACCGCATTTAAAGAGAAAATAAATTTGGACTGTTCATCTCAATTTGATCTCGACCGTACAAATGCGTTTAAAGAGAAAATAAATCTGCACCATTCATTGTATCTAATCGCAACCGTCCGATCGCGCCTAAAGAGGGAACGGATTCGAACCATCCATGCTCGCAGGAATGCATCCGAGGCATCTGATCGCGGGCACGCGGATTGCCAGCGTGACCTCTCGCGTAGTGCCGAGTCAGTGTGCCTTACCACGCAGCGCGCTCCGGTTCGTCAAGGCTACTGACGGGGCGGTCCTACTTGGCACATTTTTCCGTAATTACGTCTTGACCTCTAGTTTCTGATTTTTCTTTCAAAAATATCCATCGAACCCAAATTTTTACTCATTTTTTCTAAAATTGTTTTCAATTTCATTATCAATTTATTCTTTTTCTAATTTTACATTAAATAAAAGTTTATAAACTTTAAAATTATATTTATATATATTAATTATTTTTTTTATTTTAAAATTAATCCCGGGCCAAATTTCTGGCCTAAGTATTACAACGGTTGCTCCGGTGCAGCGGCGGCCAGGGATTAGCCTCATTCTTCAGCGTCTGGTTCTTTTTGTTCGGCGAGGGCTGGGTGGCTAGGGTTAGGTTCTTGTGCGAAGAAGAATTTAAATACTCCTCTCCTCTTTGATCCAGACAGTCTGTTTGTCTCGACATGGAGCGAGGAGGACCGTTAGATGATTTTACGTTTAGGTTGATGGCATAAACGAATCTAAACCGTTCATCGCGATCCATTTCGTCTGTCCAATCGCGTTTAAAGAAAGAATGCATCTGGGCCGTTCACGTACGCAGAATGAGGTCTAGACCGTCGGATTGTCAAACACGCAAATCACTTGCGTGGCTTCCCATGTGGTGCTGATGTTAGCTTGCTAGCCACGTGACATGCATTGTTTCGTTCGGGTTGCTGACTAAACCATCCCACATGGCTAAACTTTCTCTTTTTGCGATTTAATCTCCTGTTTTTAATTTTCTTTCAAAAACACCCCAAGATTCAAAATTTTACCTATTTTTTAAAAATTATTTTCTATTTCGTCCCAAATTTATTTATTTTTTCAAAAATTCACTAAAATAAAATTAAAATAAAATAAAATTAATTATTTATATAATTTTTATAAATAAAAAGAATTTCGAATTTTTATTTAATATTTTTGAATTTATAATACTCTAATACATATTATAATTAAATGACTAATACATATTATAATTAAATGAGAATTCTATTTAGTTTAGAATTCCCACTGTATTTTTTTTTATTTAGAAAGATATGTTTAGAAAAATACGAAGGGAGGTGAAAGCGAGAAAGTTTGATTTGTTTTGTATAAGGGAAATCGATATTTATTTATACTATTTCGACCTATATCGAAAAATAAGTGTAAGGAAAATAGGAGATTAAATCAATAAATCTTAAAACGAGACATGTACCATAGCAAACAAATGAAACTAGACGATTCAATCAAACTCAATTTTTGTTTTGACTAAACAAAACAATTATGTATTACTTGACAATCAATTACAATTCGAATCGACTAATTCGATTTTCGTGTTCAGGTATTACATAAGTGATTTTTTAATCATTTTTGTAACGACCCCGAAAATTTAAAGAAAATATATGTATTAAAAATTCTAAGTGCGGAAATTAAATAAAAATTCTGATTAATATCCCTTACGCAATAATCAAAACGTATTAAACGTATGAAAGAATGAATTAACTGAAGTAAACACTAGTAATGAATGTTATAAATAAATCTATGAAATCCTTAGTCATCTACTCGCCGTCTTCCTGCGGGATGGACTCGGGAACCAAGTCCTCCTGATATGAAATGGCTAAGTAAGGAATGAGCTACACTAGCCCAGTAAAGATATCACACTATCTCACTGCCACATCAGTAAAGGTTGGTAGAAAACAAAAAAACGACCAATTGAGCATAATTTATAGCAAACTCATTTATCAATAATAAAAACCTTTACTGTCCACTTACCTCGGTGAGATTCATGAAAATCAACTTATGAAACACAATAACATCATAAACATCATAAAATCATGCACACTTTATAACATACACATATCAAACTCTCATTTTTCAATCATCAGACAACAATTTTCCTCTTTTATCAGCCTACCAGTATCCATTGGGGTCCATAAGGGGTCCCCGCTACACGTGAACCATTCACATTAATAACTTGATTCCAGGGCCGTCCCCATACCCCGTCCGGTATGGGCGCCAAAACCATAAACCTCAATACCCCGTCCGGTATAAGGGTGGAACGGGCCGTCCCCATACCCCGTCGTTATGGGCGCTAAAACACATAAGGTCTCCATACCCGTCTGATATGAGAGAACACGTTCCCAGTAGGGTTCCCTACGGACCCGGTCCGTCCACCATCTCCAATGATATCTAGTTAGGCTGTCGACATTATCCATTTATCAATTCACATAACTTTTTTCATTTTTCTTGGTCTCAATTATTCAATCAAATATAAACACGTAAACCAGTAATGAATACCAAACAAAACAACACAACATCGGATTCACCATAATTCAAAGCATAATAAATGAAACCGGGATTCATGCATACAAAACCATAAAATAAACACATTAGGTATCATACTGTATTTAAAACTGTAAAATAGACAAACAACAACTGACCGACAAATACACCAGATTTGGGCTCCATTAGCACCTTAAGC
>NW_019014601.1:926124-939692 GCF_000150535.2 Carica papaya
GAAGCTCAGATGTTTGATTACCTGCATGCCAAACTACTGTGTTGTTCTGATCTGGTTTTATTGTTATGTGGTTTGCTAGAGGACCCCATTGATCCCGCCTCCTACACCAACCTGTGGTCAGCACATTCCTTCGTAGTGCTCTTTCATGGATCTTTGGTGCATATGGTGATCCCAAGCTAGAACCAGGGATTTAATTGTAGTCAGTTTCTTCCCATTTAAGACTATCCTGGATATAGCATAGAAGCACCAGCTAACTGAAAATACTATTTGTAACCCTCCAAGCTAAAGGACAATTAGCCCAACAATTTTATATGACTAAATCATCGGTCTTCAAAAGTTTAAGTTCAAATTATTGATTCCTAGTGAATTGAGTCTTTATTCTCAACAAGCACATATATTTTCAATTAGAATAACAATATCATAATTCTTTCACTTAAAGTTTTGATGTTCCCATCAAGATCATATATCTCCATTACAAATCAAAGTAAAAGCTCACGAAGTTCAGGACTGTATTAACGTAATCAATAGGCTATTATTTTTCTTAAAAGAAACATAGTCCATAGGCTTGAATGTGCTCTAAATCATATAAATCTCTTGATACCGTGCACCTGAAATGACTCCCTAAGTAGAGGAACCTAGTGTCCTTGTTAATTCATGTTTTTTTTTGTTGTATTTGGTTTTCTAGTCTTCTTTGATTCTTCATTATCTTTGGAACGTTCTACAAATCAAAATCTGAAAATAGTAAACATTGTGCCAAACTGATAAAATTAACAATCTCCCAATTACTTAGTAGTTTCATTGCCAAATCCATGAACAGGAAATATGAGGTCAGTTCCATATGATGTGTATTCTATCAGTTCATGGTGAGTGTTGAAGGTAGAAATGAGAGACAGCCTGAACAGATTGTCTCTAGTAAAATATGAATTGGAACTCACAGCTATTTTGCTGGTTCTGGAATGGACGTAAATTGTAATGTCAAGTTGATGATCATGAGTGGTCACGTGATCTCATGTCCTTCTGGTGGGATAGATTTTTGCTCAAGTTTAACCTGGTTTTAACTCTACAATAAATTAGAGCTTTATATTTTACTTGTTAATATCTCTTGCATCTTATTTATAAGTAAACCCATGGGTGGTTGTGGGTTCTCGAAAATGACTTAATGATTATTTTGCTAGAGGAGTTTTCTGCAGCCTTATTAGATTGTAAACATCAAGAATAGATGATTTCATACTTTTGGTTCCATTTTACTGGATCATGACATATTAGATTGAGAAGATTTGGAGTGCGCTATTAACCACCTAATTGATACGTAGCTTTTATGTAATCGGGTAGTACTCTCTTATTATCTTTATAAATATTAACACTTTCATCTTTTATTTTGAAAAAAAGAGTTTTCTGTAGCCTATTGAGCTTTCTATGTTATCTTTTTGGCATTCATCATGTTTTTTAGTTAACAAATCAGAACAAACTTCGATCCATTTGAAGACAAACTTAACTTTATCATTTACATTGTGAACGAGAATGTTATTCTATGACATTACTTTTTCTTGGAGGGATGATCTGAATGGGAAAACTACCTTACAGGAGTTTAAACTTAAATGCATTGAATTAGATTCTACAGGATAAGAAATACTAGGCCTTGGATTTTCTGCTTGTCTAACTCTGAATTCATCGGATCCACTAAATGGCAAGTTTTTACTCTGTTTACCCATTACCATCTTCCCATGGGTGGTTTGGTGGTGACAGGTTAACTTGGTATTTGTTGGTAAATCAAGTCTTTGAATGTTTATTTGCTCCTTTAGTTCCTAAACCGAGCATGAGAAGTCACATCCGTGTGACTTGTGTAAGTTTTTACATCCGCCAAGTTACCTGGTGTTTGGAAATTATTTCTATATCCATGCCATGGTTGAGTTGCTATATTTGCTTCTTGTAACTTTTCTCGCTGGCAATCAAGCACTATCTAATGGAAATAAGGGAAATTAGTAAATTGAGTTGTCTCACAGATGTTATCTGTACTAACCAACCAAGGAACTGAAATTCTGTTATTAGTATAAATTTTCCCAGCTTCTTGTGTAGCAGCTCCGGAAATTTAAAATGAAATTTATATTATAAATATCAAATGCGGAAGCGAAGTCAAAATTTGAATAACATCCCTTACACTAAAACAAAAAACGTGCTCAAAAAATATAAAAGATCAAACTACCTAAAGGAAAAACTTGAAAGTAAAAGCTACAAATATGACTATGGAGTCTTTAGGCGTCCCTTTCGTCGTCCTCCTGCGGAACCGGCTCGGGAACGATGTCCTCTTGATCTGAAATGATTAAATAAGGAATGAGCTACACTAGCCCAGTAAAGACATCACGATATCTCACCGTCACGGAGGTAAAGGTGGGTAGAAAATACAAAAAGACCAATGGAGCATAATTTACAACAAATCCTTTTATTAATAATAAAACCTTTACCATTCACTTATCTCGGTGAAATTCATAAAACAATATACGAAAGCAATAACATCATCATCATCATGAAACCATATATATGAACTGTATAACATAATACCTATCAAACTTTTCGTAATTCAATCGTTACACAACATATTTTCCTAATTTACCAGCCCACTAGTATCCATGGGGATCCATAGGGGTCCCGCTACCCGTTAATCCTTAACACTTGAAACCACATTCCAAGGCCGTCCCCATACCCCGTCCGGTATGGGCGCCAAACCATAGACCTCATTACCCCGTCCGGTATGAGGGTGAAACGGGCCGTCCCCATACCCCGTCCGGTATGGGCGCCAAAACACATAAGATCTCCATACCCCGTCCGGTATGGGAGACCACAATCCCGGTAGGGTTCCCTACGGACCCGGTTCGTCCAGCATCTCCCAGGATATGTAGTCAGGCTGACCACAGTATACAATTTCCATTTACATAATCTTTCATTCTCCTTTTCCCTCAGTCATTATTATCAATCACATACAAACAAGCAAAACGATAATTTATGCCAAACGGACAACATACAGCATCAATATCCCGGTCATTTAATCCATAATTAATAAAACAGTAGAATATGCACACGAAACTATAAAATGAAAACATCGAACCTCATTCTGCATTTAAAACTGTAAAACAGGCCAAATAACAGTTAACCGACAAACACACTAGATTCGGGCTCCATTAGCAACCTTAAGCAATTTCACACATTCGTTGATTCATGAAATACCGTTTTATCATTTATTGAACTTTAAAACCGTGATAGAAAATAGGGTGAGGGGTCCTTACTCGTTTCGGGTTCCGAACACGGCTTCACAATGCGCTTGCAGGCTGTCCCTAATTTTTCCTGAATTTTTCTCGGGGAACTGAAACGCACTACTGGTACCTGCACGTGTTCCAAAAAATCCCAAATTAGGCCCAGGGCCCCTTTCGGCCAATATCGCAACTCCGGCACGGCGGCTCCGCCGTGCTCCGGCGACGGCGCCGCCGCTTGCGGCGGCGGTTTGCCTCAGGTTGGCCGTTTTCGGCCGTTTCCGGCCAAATTCGGCCACACTCGCATTGGTTCCTGCGATAAAACAACCCTACGGCCCTCGGGGGGCCGAAAATTTACGGAAAACCGAAGCTTACCGGCGGCGGTGCTCTCGGGTGCGGCGGCTCTCCGGTGAAGTTCGTGTTTTGGTGATTCGGCTCTGATCAACCTGTAAAGAAAAGAATGGTGATCACGGTGATATAAAAATTGCATTAAACGGAGGCCGGGAAGGGCCTCATCGGAGGCAAAAACCGAAAAGGGGCGCGGCGGCGCCGCTGGCTTTCGACCGTGTTTTCCGGCCGTTTGGACTGAATTTTGGCTTCAATTTGGCCACTGGGGAAATCAGCGTGGAAAAACGAGTCGGGGGTATGAAATTTACCTCGATCGGCGGTCGGAAATCTCTCCGGTGCGGCGGCGGGTGGCGGCGGCCGGTTTCTGGTTCGTCTTCTCCGGCGAGGGCAGGCGGCTAGGGTTTGGGGTCCGGTGTGGGGGTCTTATTTATACCCTTTTGCCTTTTGATTTCAGCCGTTCATTTTGATTTAATTTGGGCCGTCCGTTTTTGATTAAATCTGTGCCGTCCGTTTTTGATTAAATCTGCGCCGTCCGTGCGATTAAATCTGGGCCGTTCAGATCGCGCGCACGCGGATCGCCAACGTGGCCCGTCCCCGGTCGACGTGGTTTTGCCACGTGGCAGGTCCTGGTTGGCCAGGCCTGCTGACTGGGTCTGCTGATGTGGCACGAGCGTTGTTTTTTTTTTTTTTTTTTTTCTTCTTCAATTTTCCTTGGGCGCTACATCTTGCATGTGGAAGCACCACATCACATGCGTATACACTTGTATATGCTTACATAGTTGTTTGCCATATACATAACGTTGCAGTCTTTTAACTTATTAATCCTTGTGCCTATTACTCTTGGCATTAGAAAATCCCCCTTTTTATTTGCGAAAAATGTTTTAAATTTTTATATTCTAAATTTATATATATATATGTACAGAAAATATTGTAGTTGTTCAAAATGATGCTATGATTTGGTAAGTAACAGTGAACAGTGTGGCATTAGTTTAGAAAAAGTAAGAAATTTTTTAGGGCATCTCCTATTTTTACTATTATCTTTCAGATTTTATTTTATTTTCAATAATCATATATATTTTTGTGTATAAATATCTATAGATTTAGAAAATAAAAATTCAAAGAGTCTTGTTCAGACTAAGCAGGGTCTGAATAACTTTCAGCTTTCCTTCTGTCTCTATATATTGTAAGACTTCAGGAAGAAAGTGGTTTTTCTTTTGTTTTTTTTTTCTTGTTTTCTCACTTTGATTATAATCTGGGGATGCTTCTTCAGGCAAAACTACCTAGTTATTGGATGTACAGGACAAGATTCAGCATCAGATTTTCGGTTTTGCTTAGTAGAAAATTGTATGTGTAACTTATACCAAAACGGAGCTGCCATTAGAGTCTTAGGAGTCCTCATAAACACATCCATTCTGCCTAAAGACAACTGTCTTACTGATGAATTAGATGAAGAATGAATTCGCCTTGAATTGTGATTCCTTTTTTCTTAACAAAAATTATCAGATTAAAGTTACTTCCAAAGAGGCATTCCGTGATTAACTTTGCGGAGTTATCTAAAAAGCCCTCATGTATTGTACCAAATACATCAAATTATTGCCAGCAATTTAATTGAATCTAATAAAAGTTTTTATTGTTAGCATGTGCTAAACTAATGATTCAAACCAAAATATCTGTTAACTTTAACAATTTTTCTTGTTCAAGCGCAAAATGGTATTTTTAATAGGGCGCTTTTAACATATGTTTGAACAAAAAAAACTAAACTGTGTAACTTAAAGAAGCATGATCTCATTAGTTCAACTTGTTTAGGTTTTAATAAAAATTAGAATCTATCTTAGATTTGATTGTATGAAATCAAGTACTATAGTATTAGTTTAACATATCTATGTTTATTTTTATTTTGTAAGATAAGACTCTTGTTTGTTTTTGCTGTCCATTTATATCCTTTGTATTTTACATTTCTTCCATACACGTTTGTTTATACTTTATGCCCCGTAGGCTTTAGTTTTTCTAAACTTTGACTCTGACTTGCTATACTTGAAGATTTGGGAGCATTCTTTCCTCTTTGTAATAGATATTTTATTGACATAGCTTGGGTTGTGAGGTTTTTCTTAGCAAGTTCATTTTCGAGAGTTTTCTTTTTCAAATTTTTTTAAGGTGTTGAAACCATCATCAATTTAGAGAACTAGGGACAAACTTTTACAAGAGAAGTATGTAACAATAAACACATGCAAAAACAAGATTTATATAATAAAACTACTTGATAGTACTTTCTTAGACAGGCTTTTGATCATCTGCGAGTTAACTTTGCTATAGGTTGTTATGACATGTATAACTCCAGCAAATTGTCAAGATGGCTAATCTTGATTGTAAACTCCATGGCCCCTCTCTTTGTTTTCCACATAGCATTTGTAGCATCATCGAGATTTGTGCTCAAGGGCACCAAGCTTGCATGGATCAATCTATATGCTTGTGACTGGCTTAGATTCTCCTCATAAGCTAACAAATCATCATCGCATGGTCTTTTTTTTTTTCGGTTGGTGCTTCCATTTATGTACATTTGTCTTGCTTGAAAGTTCCATCAAAGTTTTTGGAGGTTTAGAAAATAAGAAAGCAAATCCATAGTTTCTTACCCCATCGGTGGCTATTGTTATAGCCGCATCTTCATTCAACTTGTCCATAGCTCACAGCTCCTGATGGAACCTTATGATATAATTATGTTATTTTCTTCCTTCCTCTGGCGGATTCAAAAGAGGGAAGCACTAAGCTATTTAAGCCTTAGATTGCTCATATAGTGCTTCAAGATCTAATATGTCAGGTTCTTAAATATAGAACTCTTAGCTTGAGTGTATGCAACCATTTGCTGACCCCTTCTTCAAAGTGAAAGGGAATCCTCTATACCAACATGACTTCTACCCCATTGGAACCTTCCAGTTATATAATGGTTGAAGTCATCAACAGTGTCCTTCTTTCTATCATATTAGAATAGATATGGCAGCTTGAACTTCGATGAAGCAAGCTTCTCCATCAAATTATGAGAGAAAGGTTTATTTCAAAAAAAAAATTATCAGAGAAATGATACTCCATTATACTTGAGATTGCAGTGGTCATTCTTGAACAATTTGGCTTTGCGTTTTTTTAGGAGAGTCATGTCAACTGCTATATCAATTCTTATTTTGTTCCTGTTGCCAGGTTATTCTACCCCTTCAACCTCCCTCCTAGTGCCTCCTCGTTTTTGCCAAGCTTGGCTACCTATGTTTGCCTTCTACTGTATAGGGTCATGATGTTTGATTTTATTTTGGTTTTGATTTATATCCTCTTGCACTTAAACATTGCTCATTCTCTCTTTCAAGTATGTTTTCACCCTGCTTAATGAGGAGTAACAGTTGCCTCCTTGCGTCTTTTAGTTACCGTTCCAATCAATTTTTTAGTGTCATTCCTCCACTATTTAAACGAGTTTTGTATTCTTGATGGGGAACGAGATTGTGGGGAGGTGAATCCCTCGTACTAACACTATATAAATTCTCTCTCTACGTTGTTTGTTTGTTTCTCCTATTTATCATGGTCACTCATTCACACAGATGATGCTAATTGATG
The DNA here is from genome assembly GCF_000150535.2 of Carica papaya. The sequence goes on from NW_019014601.1 coordinate 933,312, forward strand.
ATGTCAAACAATCTTTGGATGTTACACAATGTGGCTAGGCAAGACTGATGGCCGAAGGTCATGAATTGGTCCTACATTTCTAAGCCCATATTTGGTGTAGGCCCCATTAGGTAATGCTAACAGCTAAAGTGATCTCATGTGTGCAAGTCCAAGCTTAGTTTAGACTTGATTGGAGAGGTATAGGCTTAGACTTAGCTTGACAATTAAGATGGTCGTAGTATTCAAAAGATTACCAATAGTGTCTCTTGAGCTTTATTGGAGAGCGGACACTTCAACTCTAAGTTAGTAAATAAAAAGGGAATGCAAGTCGAAAGGAGTTAGAATGTAAGAGTAGAGAGAAAGAAATATACGTTTAACCTGAATATGTCTATATAACATGATATTATGAAGGAGAGCTAAGAGCAAATTAATAACTTTTGGTGGTAATGAACATAGTAATAGCACGGTTATGGTATGGTCATAAAACTAATAATAATCGTTTTGGTGAAGGACAGTGTCAGCTATTAATGACCAGACTTTTATGATTAGACTTTTAAGATTTTGCCTTTACGATTAGTAGACCTTTGATCCAAGCCTTATGGTTAATAGTTTGATGAGGGATAATGTCAGCTATTAGTGACCAGACTTTTATTATTAGACCTTTAAGATTCTGCCAATATGATTGGAACTTTAAACCAAGCTTTATGGTTGTGTACTGTTAGGAAAGATTAGACTTACTTGATTACCATTCCTTGGCCACATAGACAATTATACCATACCACTGAAGCTGGTCTGTCACTTATATTTTCTTCTATTGAATAAATGGAACTATTATCTTGCTTTTTCATATTCTAATTTTCAGATTTTTTTTTTAAAATAAAAAAATTCAAAATTTCATTACTCATGCAAAAATTGTTTTCATAATTTACACATTTAATGTATAATTAGATGAATTTCATTTGTATCCCCTTAGTTTTACAACCATGAATTTGTATTGACTCTTATCGAGCAAGATATAAGCTATCTATCATACAACAGCAACCGTGCAAAAAGATTAAAATAGAAATAATTAATTAGAGAGTAAAAAATACATTTGTGTCTTGGTCGCATGAACCAATACCCTGGAGATGCCGTGGTTTATTAGTTTATTGAAATAATGGGGCACTGTAGAATTATTTAATTAATTTATTTGTTTCTGAATAAGAAATGTGCGACCATCCATTCTTCTCCATTGTTGTAGCCAAAAAGCTCAGCAACAGCAATGAAAAATGTTCTCCAATAAACAGTCCACTTCAACGCCTCATCTTTCCCATATGTCGACTCCATTATTGGCTTTATGGAACCCATTTTCTCATCCATTCTTCTCAGCCACTCTTCACTGCACCGGTGTTTTTCACGTTAAATAATATCTCAGAATTTTATGAATATTGTAAATTCAATTCTATCCCACAAAAATCAGTTCTTTCTTTATAGACAGCGAATCTGATCAAAAGAATCTAGAAACTTCAGAATTTGATGCGATTCTTCCACTAAGTTTTTGTGTTATTTATTCATAAAGATTTTATTTCTTAATTATCTCTCACATTAATGTTATATATTTTAGAATTTCTTGTAGTTTTTAGTTTTCAATTATTTTATTTATATAATAGTTTAAAATTTTAAATTATGCTATGAATCTCATTATCCATATCCACCGGACAATTTTTTTTCTCATAAACAAATAAGAATCTCAAATTAAAATTAATTTTGAAATAAGTTTTGTCTAAGAATAAGCAAAATCCCTTGCAAGTTTTATCAAGCAATTGTTAGAATTTATAAATGAATTTTACATTTTTTAGACAAGGTAGAAACTTGAAAATGACTTTTAGAATAATATCTTCATTCTCTTCAAGCATAGCAGTTTTAACTAAATTTAAAAAATATTTCAAATATATTCATTTATATCTAAAATGATTTATAATAAAAGTAAACTATTTCAAACAAAGCCTTACCTTGTCCGTGCATAATGTTTCCCATTCACAAGCCAATGATCAATAACTGAAACATGATCCTGCTCAAACAATTTACTTGAGAGTTTCATTCAAATTTCAATGTTACAAAATATAAATAATAATAACAAAGTAAAAATTTAAATGAAACATAACATTCTAATTTAATTAATTCTACATCTAATTTAAGTTAGATATTCTCTTGATTCATTTCTCAATATTAGGACTAAATTCTATTATAGTTGAATTGATGATGTAAATAGAGTTTAGTTGAAGTATGCAAAAAAATAATATTATGACTAAATTTTATATATTAAATAATTAAGATGAGAATATAATGAAAATGAAATAGACTTGAATTAAGAACAGCATACAAATGAAGTAAAATTCAAGAGGCTGACCTGGAAATAAAGAAGGAGATTCGCTGCGGGCATTGTACCTCCAGTGAAGAAGTATCTAGTGATCCAATCATCTTCATTTATTTCCTAATGAATTCACATATGGATAATAAATTATCACTATGAATGCATATATAGATAAGGAAGAAATAGCAGTGCGAGCATGAGTATTGGGCGTGCCTCGAAGTGGTAGGCAAAGGCCTTATGGCAGAAGTAATGAACAAAGAGGAGGCCATCCTCTTTCATCCACTTGGATATCTTCTTCAGAAGCTCCCCATAGTTCTTCATATGCTGTTAACAAAAATATTAACAAGCCAAATTCTAATTAGATATCACTATATATCATGAACTTTGTAGATTCTTAATCAAAATTATGTAGATTTACATCGCTTAACACCCTCCTTCACGCAAAAGGCAAGGCCGTAATGACATATGAGGCAGAATTGACTTTGAAATAGTGTTAGATTCTTTATTCAAAACTATCTAATCTTGTTATTCTGTACATGCATACACACAAATGTTAATTCTTATAATTGGTTGATGTGGGATGACATCCATTAAATTTTTTTTTTCCAGTATTGTGGGAAAAAAATTAACCTCAAACATTTCAATAGAGTATATTCTGTCATAAGATCCCTCCATCTCGAATGTGCTAATGTCTGCCACAATTATCTCCACATTTTGCAGCTGAAGATTCCTGCTAAGAATATACTGTCATTTTTCTTTTCGTCTTTGTAATCAATGTTCAGGATCAAAATATATGAAGCAGGCAGTAATTATACTCTCCACACTTTGGGATCTATATATGTAGTATGTTTCCTAAGCATTACCATAATGTAGCCGGGGAAGATACTAACTTGTATCAACCAAGTTGCCATATTCTTTTCTTAATAAATTAGCAGAGGCATCGGTATAAATAATTGATCAAGGTTTGAATAATTGAAATGTGAAATCCAACCTGCATTGTTCATCTATAAAAGCTTTCTGTGTGGTGGAATTGCAAATCCCGGTAATCTTGCAATTTCGGTGGTTTTGGGCAATGTAAAGAGAGAGTGAGCCCCATCCACAGCCAACATCCAGGACAGTGTGACCATCCTTCAACTGTGATCTCTGGCAGTACATCTCCAACATTGCTTTCTCAGCATCCTCAAGGCTTCTACATTTGTCCCCGAAGTAACAGCAGCTGTACATATACACCTCATGTAAAAAATAGATAAAGCTAGAAGATTCCACTATAATTACTGTCCTTTTTCATCCTCAAAACAAAATAGTTCTCCTCAAAAACAAAATAATGACCAACTCAACAATGGTTCCATCTGAAGGAGGGTGTTAAAGGATGTAATCTCACTTCAATCAATATATACTACTCTGTATACTAGTTGAAAAGTTCTCCCTAATACCACAAAAAAAAAAGCACGCCCATGATTAATAGTACTACAATCTCTACTGACTACATAATAAGTTCTATACAGTAAAATGACATATAAGACATGAGTGGGGACATCAACTTAATTACCAAAGTTACTGCTAACGTGCCTATCAAAAATAAAAGTCAGCGTATTCAGGCCCCAAAAAGCTGGAAGAAGCTTCATTCTCTCCTCTATCGCAAATACAAAATAGTTAAATCTAGCACAAAATACGTAAAATCATGTTTGTGGAGTAATAATAGTGTGTTAATTGTCATTTCCGAAGATAGAATCTCCATCCTATTCTAACTAAATTAACACTTGCTCTACAACACGTATAACCTAAACTTTAAAAACGCAAGGCATGTATAAGTAAACCACCTGTATTTGAGATTTTCTCCGAGAACGAGCTTGAAGAAAGAGGTTGGCAATTCGTAGTGTTGGGATTTAGGTTTATCAGTCTTGATTGCTATAGGCATCTCTCTCAAAGCTGCATCAAACACAATGATGATAAATTACATTGCACCAGAAATTCATAATCCAAAATAACTCTTAACTCATCTGAGGTTCAGACTTAATCGAATTCGCAGCCAATTTGAGATTTCACGTTAAAGCCTCATTTCCCTCATTTCAAGACACCAAAGTTTGGGGATCGTAAACACACACACACACACAAACAGAGCGAGAGAGAGAGATTAGTTGTTGTTTACAGCGGACGAACTCGAGGAGATGTGAAAGTTGGAGTTCAGCGGAGGGCTTGCAACAGGATCGGAGACGGCTTGCTAAGAGCAAGCGAGTAAGCCTTCTTATAACAGCATCTGGTAGCAGACTGCGCTCCAGTGAAGCTAGCATCACTCGGACCGTGGCTTCGTATGGTATCTGCATTATTCTTTCCATCGTAACTCGTAATAGTCGAGTCGGGTGGAGTCAACTCACCTCAGTGCATCCTGTCTGATCTATCCGGAGTGGAGCTCGATATTATGTGGTTGGTTGCGTTTTGCCAAAATTATATTTGCGCTGTGACTTCAAACTTTCCATTAAAATTATTAACTAAAAGTATTTGATAAAAATAATATAAAAATTATTTTTGCTTTAAAAAATTTAAGGTAACTGTTTAGTCAAAATAATTGTTGATTTTAAAATTAAAAATGAATATATAAATAAATAATAGGAATAGAAATAGTGTATTTAATAAAGTAATTACAAATAAAATATATAAAAAAAATAAATTTAAATAATTTTTTTATGTATATTAATATATATATGTACATAATATTATATATTATTATAGTATAAGTATATTATACGTAGAAATATGTTTATGTATAATGTATAACAGATACAGGTTCTGATATGTATAATATATACACGTGTTCTGGTACACATATTATATATGTATATATATAATATATTAAAAGAAGTTAATATAATTGTAGACAAACTTGTCTATATATGCAATCCTGTCTTCACTTCATATGCCCCTCCCACTGGGTCGGAACTTAGGATGCGTTTTATTTAGCCCCACTATTTTATAGAAACCTTTTTTAAGTGCTAAATATATTATCTTTTCTTTAATTTTTTAAATAAATTATATACAAAGCATTTACAATAATTATCAACAAAAATTATGTTTCTTGAATATAAATAATATAGGTTAATTACCTATAATTTTTATGTATCATTAATTATATAGTTCTTTGTCTTATATAAATTAAAATAATATTAATTATAAATATAGAATGAATGAAATATCATGTATAATATACATACATATATTAATCATAAATTTTAAAAATATTTTATGATTAGTTAGATATCGTATAATTAAACATATTAGATACAATTTATATATTAATAATATAAATCCAAGTATATGTTGTCTCATATAATCAAATGGACCATCTAAGTGAAGAAATAAAATTCATAATTTCAAGAGATGCCTTCGAGCTTTACATGAGATAATAATAATAATGTAGAAATGTATTTAATTACTAAAAACTTATTGATAAATATATATAATTTTTTGTTGATGACATAGCTTAATGCGGTAAAAATAAATAAATAAATATATATATATTTAGACTTCAACAACCATTTTTTGAAACGCATCAAGTGATTAACTTTTTTTAAAAAAATTACCTGTATTCAAAAAGGCAAAATTTCAAAAAATTTTAAATTGCTTTTTGCATAGTTGTTTAATCATTATTGAAGTTTATATTTATGTAGCTATTGATATAATTTTATAAGGATAATTTTATTTAAAAGTTTTTAATATGTGTGAAGGTCCGAAACTTAAAAATAAAGTCATGAATTAAATGGGGAAGAGAAACAATAGAGTTTTAGGTTTACATTGCTTATACAATAATTTAGAATGTACAATAGGGATACGAGAATGTCTCTTCTAAAAGAAATTATGATAATCAAGAAAATAAACAAAAAGTCAATAACTCAATATTTTAGGACGATCTTCACTAACTTTTAAAGAGAATTCGGATGGTGAACTATTCACAACCTTCTTGTTGATTGAGATTTGGTTCTTGATCTTAATATAAAATAGTTAATAAAAAGGTGAGCTATACTAATCTAGTAAGAATATCACACTACTCACCG
>NW_019014601.1:944524-956674 GCF_000150535.2 Carica papaya
TTTTTTTTCCAATTTCACTTCTTTGCATAAAACTAACCCGCAAGGAGATATATACATATTATATATTTTTTTTTCCCAAACTCGTACCTTCCCCATTCGTTTATGTTTTTCAATCTTACCATCCTTCAATAAACAATTAATCAAATGTACATATACACAAAAAACCATCCAATTTATAGATTTTAAACCAAATGGACACATGACACACACACATTCATTCAATCCTAAAACAGCAACAAAGATCAGATTTGAAAACTAAATTTATTCATAATGCGTCTATAAAAAACTATTGCATACATAAAATACATTACTATAGGTCTTACCTTCTTGAAGAATTCGAAAACAACCTACACGTGTGAACACATCAACTTCAGATGACCAAAAAATACAGACGGGTTGCCTACACTGTCAACAGTGGGTTATAGCATAAAATAAGACTTATGTTTTTCACAGCTTGTACAAAATAATCAACCCTACATATTTATTCTCTTCTCACATTGTAATTATTTTTCAACAATTAGTTAGTCCTCTTGACAGATGTGAAGAAGAAGTATCGTGAAAAGTTAGTTACCTTCTCTATCTATTTTATTTTATTATCATTATCGACTTATGTTTTTATATTACACTATACTTTGAGTAGAATGTTATAGGGTATTTGAAAATTTTCATTAACAATTAGATCATGTTTTAAAGGTTAATTACTAACAAATTTTTATATATTGATATATAAATACATGATTTCAAGTGCATATATTGTAAAGTATAGTTGATATTTTTGTGTAACGTGACTTTTTACCTTATGTGTGGTGATAAACTTTTATCATTATCTCAATAAAATTGCCTTTTTAACTTTAAAAATAATGACAAATAAGTTCTTTAGCACATGAATTAAAATTCAAAAGTTAATTTTAATACAGTTGGTGACCATAAAATTAATCAAATCAATATTTTTAATTACTGTTTATATATATTAAGTAAGATATCACATAAATATAATAAAATTGTGTCTCAAATAGCGATGGATTCTTCATTTAAATTAAAGATTTTAAAAAATAAAACCACTTCCCAAATAGTCATAGATTCTTCATTTAAGTTTAAAAATTTTATAAGTTATAATATAATAAAATATGCATTTTTATGGCCTATATAAAATACTCAACCGTATATCATTTATTCTCCCATCACATTTCAATTGTTTTTCAATTAAACTTAGTCTTCTTGAATGGTGCAATAAAGAGGTATCACGAAAAGTTTGTTTCCCATAACCTACATAACCACTCAAGTTATTCATTATAGATTAAACCCAAGGGTACGCACTTAACCTCCATTCATTCGAAGAAAGAAAAAAAAAAGTTTCTTTCCATTCTTCTTAATCTTCAACCACAAATATAAAATATAGATGTTTGATGTTAATATTTTCTATAGTTTAAATCTCGGGTCATAAGGTTTAAAGGAGGAAAATTTGGAGAAGATCTATACCAACAAAATTTTATGAGACCCAAGACCATGTTGCACTCCTTTCCACTCGATAAGGCTTCACTTGTGCCATTCATACCAACATCTTTTTCCACTGTAGATGTGTTTTTCTTTGATGGCTATATCTGTTGCTCTACCATGGTATATAAGTAATTAATTTCTCAATGCACACAAAACATTAGCTACACATAATTTAATCTCATTAGTCTTAGAGGAGTCTTCAAGTTACTATATATCTTCTCTCTTTATTTACTTTTTTGGTTAAAAAAAAGTTTCATTATTCTCATGAATGGATATCTTTTCTATATTTATATATATATATATATATATTATTTTTAGTTTTTTTGTTATAAATTACTAACTGTAATAAAGAAAATAATGAGAATAAAAAATTTTTTGCATGTTAATTAAGTATCCCTTACGTCAAAAGAAAAAGTTAATGATCATATGATTCTGGAACCCAAGAATTTTAAGCATTAGGAAAGACATCTAATCTTTAATAAACCATTATTTTTTAGAAAATAATATCTGCATATATTTAAAAAAAATCCAATTTCATATCACTAGTTTTTACTAAATCATATTCTTTATTTTATTTAAGGATTGTAGTAAAATTCTTTTAAATAATAGGATTATGATAAATCAAAAAATAAATTCAAAAAATACCTCACACTCTTTTAAATATACTTTATATGTATATATTTTAGAAATATAAATATGCCTACTTAAAAAATATGTAGCATTATTATTAGAGGATTTTTAAGATAGAAAAAGAATATACATATATATATCTCTCTATTCTTCTCTCATTAATTTTAAAGAGTTTTCTTGCTCTTCTCTAAAACTCAAATTCCAAACACAAATTTTCAAGTCTAATTATAATCATCATGCATTACATAGCCCTTCAAATAAGAGCATCCAATGTATGGCCACCGCAAAACCTGAATAAACGACGACGAGTTAGGGAGCCTTGTCGTCCACAACCTCCACGCCTAGAGCCTCTATAGATGCTGTCACCACCACTGTATAGATTTGTATACTATGCAGTGGAAGATGGCATGGGCGTCCAAATTCCAATTGACAGTGTTGATCAAGTTCAAGCCATGAATGGTAGGCAAGTCAACACCGACACCATCAACTCCTTGAAAGAGCTTCGTTCGAGAAAGAATTGACAAAGACATGTCTGCGCCTATGTCTTCATTTTCTTCGATTTAGACATACATGATTTCAGCTTGCTGATTAAAGGATGAATTACCGAGAAGAGGATGATAGCACCATAAAAGACTTACTAGGTTTATATGTCCTACAAATGCTCTAGTTAAATTTGAAATAAATATGTACATATATGAACATTAACCTCGGTATGTCTATATATATGTATACATAATACTAATATTCCTTTGGTTATCTAATTAATTAACCCATTTTAATTATATTTAAATCTACCATTTACCCTATTTTAGTAAATCTTAAATTTAAAAACTACATCCATAAATTCATATAAAATACTTAATATTCCTTTAATAATTCAACTAAACGAATCAATTAAATTATAATTGAAACTATGATTTAATCTATTTTAGTAAATTATAAGTTTACAATTACAATTATAAATTCTTGCAAAATTATCACACAAATTAAATATTATCTTTATTTTTGCAACGATATTATGATCCAAGGAGGAACTAATACACCTCTCGAAAGAAGATTTGGGAAGAGTAGCAATAAGGACATTACAATTTTTTATATGTACTATATAGGTATATATTTAAGATGTCATGGACCATCCCCTGTCTGATAGGGCAATGACCCGAGCATATTTACTTAAATCACAAAAAATCAAGTTAGGTAAAATAACTTAACTATATTAATCATAATAAAGTCATGGAAGCGTTATATCCCTTAAATGTAAAACATAAACATATATTTGAGGCTCTAAATTTTCTTTCTTATATTATAAAACAAAAGTATGAAACAATAACCTTAACTTTAGAGTCTAGTTTCCAAAACTTTTCTCCTTATCACTACTCACTCTATAGCAGTATCTTCGGTATCTGGAGGGTGATAGGGGGTGAGATAAAATATTTCAATAAATAATATTATGGAGTCACAACATAATACATGCAGTATATAGTTTTCTTTACACACTACAAAAACAAAAACATATATCATACACTCTTTCCAAAAAATAGATATACGAATTAGAAGAAAAATACACAAATCAGAAAACAGATTCACAATTACTTCGTTGTATACTTCATCACTATTTTGGAGGATCAATAAATTACCATACATTATGTAGGCACCCATACTTATCACTGGTTTTTTACATACCTAAATGTGGAATGACATATATGAGGACCTTGAAATACTACTACCCCTCGAACACGGAACAGTTAGGGTATGCAGATCAAACTGTTTCCCCACCTGAACATGGAACAGTTATGTATGTGTGCATATTTAACTTTGCCAATACACCCGAACGCCAAATAATATGTATGGCCGTATTGAAACCTAGGATAATGCAGGTGTTTTCATAAGAACTCCTTTCCACAATGAGTGATGCACACATATCAAAACCACATTTTAAAAACAAAAAACAAAATAACACTTATATTGAAGTAAATCCTTAACAAATGCTTACTTCGCAAATATGAAAATATAAATTAAACGTTTTCCAAAAGTATGTAACTTTAATAGTAAAAATACATAAAATACTTTAAAGCTACGTAGGCTAAAATATAAATTCTTTTTAGAGATAAAATATAAAATTATTAAATAGATTGGTAGTAAGCCACCACTAAAGAATGGTGCTTGCTTAATGATTGTCTTAGCCTAAAAAGTTAGTCTATCTTATATAAATGGTAAAACGATTAGAAGAAATTTTCTCAAAATTCTATTGAAGTGACTATAAAGTCTTAACAATCACTAAAGCTTATCTCTGTTATATAACATCTTATCACTCTTAAAAAGAATCATTCTTTTGGTGGGACAACAAATATTGAAGTAATATATCTAATTAGTAATTCAATCTAGATTCATTTATCATAGTTCATTAAAGAATAGTAAATTGAAAATTATATATAAAATTTAAATCACCAGATGATTCGTATTTTTGGAAGGCTCATAAATGAATATTCGAGCTTGTTTCGATGCTATCGAGGAATAGAAAAGCTTGCATTAATAATATGCAACATTGCAATAAATTTTAAGAGCATTTTTCTTAGGAGTTACAAGAACCAAATTCGCAAGTTGATTGTTTTCCTCATAAAAAACTTCACTAGCTCTATTCATACTCCTCAAACTTGTAACCTAACATCTTGTTAACAAGATCGAGAACCAATATATCAAATTTTCACAATACTTCTTTTTGGCATCAATCAAGGGGATTAACTAATTATTGAAGAATAATTACAATGTGAGAAGAGAATAAATTTGTAGGGTTGATTATTTTGTATATGCTATGAAAAATGTAAGTCTTATTTTATACTATAACTTATGAAATCTTTGAATTCAAATAAAGAATCATAAACTATTTAAAGTAAACAAAGAGTTGTAGCTATTTAAGATATTATTTCTTATTAAAGAATCCATGGCTATTCAGGACTTGATATTATTATACTTATTAGATATTTTACTTAATTTATATAAAATTCTTATGAAGATTGACTTATTTAGTTCTATGGCTGCCATTATAGTACAAATGAGTCACTTCAAATAAAATTTACTTTTGAATTTAATCTTTGTGCCAAATAACAAATTACCATTTACTTTGAAAAGTAGGAAACAATTTTGTTGAGATAATTTTAAAAATTTATATAGTTTTTCAACATTTTTTTCAATTTTTAGAAGATTAGTTTTATGGGAATTCAAAATTTTGGATGAAGATGGTGAGTGTTAATGGAACAATGAAGCTCAAAAGAAAAAGTGAAGGAAGGAAAATGAGATAGATGGAAATAGCTTTGAATATTTTCTGCTAACTATTTTTTAATTTCGTAATTTTTATCTTTAGAAGACTAATTTAATGATAACGGTTAACCAAGTCTCCCTCTTCATATTTCTTTAGCATACTATACATAAATATGTACGCATAGTTATTACCTTATTAAAATTAGATAATTAAGTGTTAAGTGCTTCAGAATATAAATAAATTTGTCAATAATGGAAGTACAACACCATATATTTTGGTTAAAAAATTATAGAAACAAAACTTAGAGGATCACAATCACTTAATAATTTTTAATTTCAAATTAGTGATTTAAGAATAAAAAATACATAACAAAAATTAGCTATTTTGTTAAATTTAAAGGTAAAATTGTTTCACATTTTTTATGTATACATATAGTATAAAAAAGTGTGTGGTAAAGTTGAATTTAGTTTTTTGATTTTGATATAATACTATTATATAAGAGAACTTCATCAAAATCTTTACAAGATATTAAGATTCTGATTGGATAGAATATGTGATAAGTAACTGTATTTTTTTGTTTCAAATGCATTTATTTTTTTATGAGAAACAATAGTTTATTAAAAAATTAGATATTTTTCCTCTTATTCAAAAATTTTGATGACCCCAAAAATTTAAAAGGAAGTGCATATAATAATTTGAGTGCGAAAGCGAAGAAAAGGTTAAGGTTAACATCCCTAACTTAAAAGTACTAAACAAACATCACGGAATAAATTCTATGAAAGAAATACGAGAAATGGAAAAAATAAAGGAAACTATAAAGTATCTAGCATCTACTCACAGCCTTCTTGCGGATCGGGCTCGGGAACCAGGTCCTCCTGATCTGAAATGGTTAAATAAGGGGTGGGCTACACTAGCCCAGTAAGGACATCACACTATATCGCCGGCACAGAAGTAAAGGTTGGTAGAAAACCAAAAACAACGAATGGAGCACAAATTTTAAACCAATACATTCATTAAAACTAAAACCATTTACCATTTTGCTTACCATTGGGGAATCTGTGAAAACAACCTATAAAGACAATAACATCATACATATCATAACTTTATGCACAATCAGTAACATAGAACATATCATAAATTCATATTCATTAACAATAACTAATCATCACTGTTTCTCATTTCACCAGCCTACTAGTATCCATGGAGATCCATAGGGGTGTTCCCGCTACACGTGAACCATTTTTCTTAACAATCTTGATTCCAAGGTCGTCCCCATACCCCATCCGGTATGAGCACCAAGACATTAAACCTCAATACCCAATCCGATATGAGGGTGAAGCGGGTCGTCCCCATACCCTATCCAGTATGAGCGCCAAATGACCAAGTCTCCATACTACGTCCGGTATGAGACAACGTTCACAGTAGGGTTCCCTATGAACCCGATATGTTTACCATCTCTCAGGATATCTAGTGAGGCTGTCATCTTATATGTTTATTGGATCACATCCCTTTTCTGTTTCTCCTTAATCTCCGTTACCAAATTAAACACAATCACATAAACAATGAACATGCACCCGGTAATACAATTATATCTTAAATCCCAAAATCACACAGTGGTCAAGTGAGACAGTAATACATGCATTTAAAACCCTAAACCAGATACCATCATGCCTTTAAACTGTAAAATAAATCAACAGAGAACAATGTCCGATTTCGAGTTCCATTAGTAATCCGTAATTAATTATGCAATCCATAATACTTGTACAAAAGGTCATATTATTATTTATTCAAACTTCACATCTATGATAGGAAATAGGGTGAGGGGTCCTTACCTGATTCGACGCCGAAAACTAAATGGTTACTGCACCTACGGGTGGTCCCTAGGTTCCCTAAATTTTCTTTCGAGAACTGAGACACGCTTACAGTACCTACAAATGTCCCAAATAAACCCAAAAATCAGTCGTAGGGCCTACTCGACCAATTTTGAAAATCAGGCACGGCGGCTCCGCCGTGCTCCGAAGACGGTCCCGCAACCCGTGGCGGCAACCCGCCTTGGGCTGGCTATTTTTGGCCATTTTCGGTTGAATTCAGCCAAACCTGCATTGGTTCCTGTGAGAAAACACACTTAGGGCCATCGGTTGGCCGAAAAAACGTAAAAAACTGAAACTCACTGGCGGTGGGGCTCTCCGTGCGGTCACTCTTCTAGCTCACGTTGCGGTTGGATGTTTTGCTCTGGTCAACTTGTAGCGAAGGAAACGGTGATCAAAATGGTGAAAAAATCACATCGAACAAGAATTGGGAAGGACCTCATCGGAGGCATTTTTCAAAACTCCCCGTAGTGGCGCTACCGAGCTTCGACGGTATTTTTCAGCCAATTGGTCGGTTCTTTCACTCCGATTTGGCCATGGGTGGGTTTAAAATTGAATTTCGTGCAAGAGAAATTTTTTTTATCTCGTTTGGTGGTCAAAAATTGCTCCAGTGCGGCGACAAGTGGCAGCGGTTGGTTCTCCGGCGGCTGGGTTGTCTTCTCCGGCGAGGGTCTCAGCAGCTAGGGTTAGGGTTTGGGTGCGGATGAGGTTATTTATACTTATCCACTTTTGATATGGGCCGTCAATGTATGATTCAATCAGGGCTGTCCGTGCGCGATTCAATCAGGGCCGTCCGTGCGCGTTTTCAATATGGGCCATCTGTGCAAGCGAGAACAGATCTCAGTCGTTCGATCGCGTTCACGTGGATCACCCTTCTGGCTCTCCCCCGCGTGGCCTCCCGCATCAGCGCCTCTGCCACCTGGTGCGTCCTGGTTGGTCGGGACTGCTGACCAGACATTTGTCGTGGCGCAGTTTTTCTAAATTGTGTTTTGACCTCCGGTTTCTGATTTTTCTTTCAAAAATACCCCTAAAATCCAAATTTTCACCCCTTTCCCCCAAAATTATTTTCAATTAAATCCTTAACTAATTTTTTACCCTTTTTATTAGTTCATTAAATCAAATTAAAATAAAATTAATTAAATTAAATTCAATTAATAAATAATTATATTAATAAAAAACTAAAATAAAAATAAGTAAATAAATGTTGGGTGTTACATATGGCTTCATGAAAAATGTGATCATTAATTTTTTGTTTTACTAAGTATGAATGCTTGATCAACATGCTAAATTTTTTATTTGATCATTAGATTCTCTTTATTTGTTTTCATTTATTGTGTAGTTTTTATTAATTAATGTGATACATTTGTTTATTTCTTTTGAAAAATTTAGTATACTTTATAATAATGTGAATAGTTATTTTCATACAATATTTTAGTTTAAATCATATATTTATATACAAATATATAAAAATAGGTCAAAATTTAATATAAAAAACATGATCTAATTGTTAATAAAAATTCTAAAATACCTTTTAATATCCTACAAAGTGTAATATAAAAATTATAAGTAAAAAATGATAATATTTTAAACTGTAAACTAAAGGTTTATTTGGTCACAACATTTAACATCTTTTGAGCCTTTTAAAGGATTGTATACAAACTTTATTTTGTACTATTAACTTATTATTGATCTTGTAAGTTTAATTAATGTGATACATTTGTAAGTTTTTTGAGTTAGTTTTAACTTATTACTGACCTCGTATGAAATTTTAAAAGATAATTATACAATAAAAAAATTATTCCACCACATAGTTTATTAGAGCTTAAAAATGAAAAATTCATCCTCCTTGGAAGCTTTTCTATTCAAGTAATCAATTTGTTCTCTCTTCCTCTTAGCTAACAGTCCACTTTTTTTTCCCTTATGTTATGTTGTCTCTTTATTTTCACCTCAATTTTCAGCCTTAAAACTAATTTTTAGCATCAAAATTTTCCTCACTTTATGTATAAATGGATGTATATAAATATATATATATCTAAAAGATGGAATTATCAATTAATATTAAGTAGGGGGGATTGGTGGCATAAAAATAAAATTAGCAATTCAATGTGTACTATTCCAAAACGTCAAGTCTTGTGATAAGACAAACTACTATTAAAATGTTGATTACTTTTATAATTTTGTGACTTAGTTTACTTGTTTCAGTATCTGTCATTTGTCACATGACTTTTATAGGTAGAAGGAATACGTACAAGATCTCCTATTTATATAAAAGTAAAAAATCATTCAAATTTCATTTGTTCCATGACTTTTATGGGCAGAAGGAATACCTACAAGATCTCCTATTTGTATAGAAGTACAAAATCAAATACTACAAGCTTGTTGTAAACCTAAACAATAGATCAAGGCTCATTAGTGGAAAGTAGCAGTTCCATTAGGGTGATTTCATTACCTGCATTAGGTGTAAAAAGGACCGACACTTTCACCTCCGCACTACTAGGGATTATAGGCTCTGCCATAATGCTTTAGCTAATAAATGGTGGAGGAGCCCCGATTGGCCTTATGAGAGATAAATCTTTATCGTTATTTTGGTTGTATATGTATATATTCATGTGCAAATCTATTACACGTTATGCTAAGTAATGTGTGTATATGTGTTTCGAAAAGATAAACTGTGATATTGATGAAGAAGGGGTGTACAAGAGATCTAAAATGTAGAATGCACCTCTTGTGTGTATTTTGATCTCTACAAGTATCTCTTTAGGGTGAGTGCCACACTTGTATTTATTATGTGCAGAATGCACAACCTTAATCTCCCCTAATCATCACTCTAGCTTAATCATTACACAAAATTAGAAGTTTTATCTTTCAAATTTTATGTCTATTATACATAAAATCCAGACTACATGATCATTTTTTTCATTAATAGCTCGAGCTTGATCACCACATTCAATTGGAATCTAGATGCACATGTCATCTTCCACCGCATAGTACACAAATCACTACAGTGCTGGCAGCAACATCTGAAGAGGCTCTGGGCATGGAGACAGTGGACGACAAGGCTCTCTAACTAGTCGTTGTTTGTTCAGGTTCTGTTGTGTCCATACATTGGATGCTCTTATCAAAAGTGTTTGTAGTTATATGAATGGGATTATTAGACTTGCAAATTTGTGTTTAGAATTTTTGTTTAGAAAGGAGAAAGAAAACTCTTTGGAATTAATGAGAGGATATATATATGTATATATGTATATTTTTTTCTATCTAAAAAATTCTCTAACAATAATGCTATATATTGTTTAAGTAAACATATTTATTTTTGTAAAATACATACATATAAAGTATATTTAAAAGAAGTGTGAGGTATCCTTGAATTTATTTTTTAATTTATCATAATAAGATTATTTAAGAGAATTTTACTAAAGTTCCTAAATGAAATAAAGGATCTGACCTAGTAGAAACTATTTATATGCTATTGGCTTTCTTTTAAATATACATAGATATTATTTCCTGAAAAAATAATAGTTTATTAAAGAATTAGATGTTTTTTCTAATACTCAAAATTCTTGGGTTCTAAAAAAATGAGATTATTAAATTCTTTTGAGATATAAAAGATAAAATTGTTAAACAGATTGGTAGTAAGCCACCACCAAAGAATAGTGCATGGTTATAGATCGTCTTAGTCTAAAAATTTAGTGTATCTTACATAAATGGTAAAACAAGCAAAAATAATTTTTTCAAAGTTCTATTGAAGTGACCATAAAATATTATCTATCATTAAGAACTATCTCTATTATATAACATCTTATCACTCTTTAAAAAAAACATGTTTCTTTTGATGGGATGACTAATATTGAAGTAATATATCTCATTAGTAATTCAATCTAATATGCTTAGTTCATATTGGATTCATTTATCATTGTTCATTAAATAATAGTAAATGGAAAATTATATGTCAAATATATATCAACAGATGGTCAGTATTTTTAGAGGCTCATAAATAGATATTAGAGCTTGTCTCGATGCTCTCGAGTAATAGAAAAACTTGCAATAATAATTTACAACATTACTATCATTTCTAAAAGTATTTTTCTTAAGAGTTACAAGAACCAATTTTCAAAGTTGATTGTTTTCTTCAAATATAACTTCACCAGCTCTATTTTATCTAATCAAACTTGTAATATGATATCTTGTTAAACTTAATCTTGTGTGGATCAGGAACAAAAATATATCAAGTTTGTTCTTCTAGTGAAGCTCCTAGTGAGATTTGTGAAGGAAATTGAAACAGTTCGACTACAGCAGTAATTTTAATTTTATCCATATAATTAGTAATTTATAATAAAGAAAACCATCCAAGAAAAACACATCTATAAAAAAATATTGGTACGGGTTGCACAAGGGAAGCCTTTCCGAGTGGAAACGAGTGCAACATGGTTTTGGGTCCCGTAAGATTTGTTTGGTATATAAGCTTCCTCCATCAAACCTTATGACCTCATATTTAGACTGTAGACAATATTAAAATCAAATATCTAAATTTCATATTTGTGTCTGAAGATTAAGAAGAATGTAAAAAAACTTTTTTTTTTTCTTTCTTCGAATGAATGGTGGTTAAGTGTGTATCCTTGACTTTAATCTATACTATATAACTTGAGAGCTTATGTAGGCTTTGAATTTTAATTCATGCACTACAAGAACTTATTTGTTATTTATTTTTTTTTTTAAGTTAAAAAAGACAATTTTATTAAGATAATGATAGAAGTTTATCACCACCATAAGGTAAAAAGCCACGTTACACAAAAATATTGAGTGTACTTTTCAATAATATGATTAATTATCTTAATAATATATCTTTACTATGAGTCAGGTATTTATATATCAATATATAAAGATCCGTTAGTAATC
>NW_019014602.1:17642-29524 GCF_000150535.2 Carica papaya
GAGGCCCTTCTCGATTCCCGTTATGTGTAATTCTTTCACCATTGTAACCACTATTTCCTCTTCTACAGGTTGATCGAAGCAAAACACCCAACCACAAAAGTGAGCTAGTAGAGCTGCCGTACTAGAGAGCCTCACCGTCAGTGAGTTTCGGTTTTTCATTTTTTTTACCGATTGAGGCCCCATAACGTATTTTCTCGTAGGAATTGATGTAAAATCGGTCGAAAACAACTAATCCGAGGTGGATCGCCACCGTGCCGGAATTTCAAAATTGGCCAAAAAGGGGTCATGAATTTGTTTTTGAGTTTTTTAGGATATTTGTAGGTACTTGTAGCACGTTTTAATCCAAAAAAAATTAGAAAATCCGGGGACCATTGATAGGTGCAGTCAACAAGTTTTACTTTTCGGGCATCAAATTGTGTAAGAATCCCTCACCCTATTCTTTGTTATGGAATTGAAGTCAAATTAACAATAGTACGGTATTGTGTACAATATAGAAAATATCCATAATTAATTACAGGTTACTAATGGGGTCAGAACTGGAAATTATCTACTGCTATTTCTGTTGATTATTTTTACGGTCTGAATGCATGATAGTATCTGATTGATCGATTTTATAATTTTGAATGCATACATTGTTTGTTTTATGGGTTTATGGTTGAATTGGGAAAAAAGGAGACTAACGAAAAATAGAAAATTGTGTGATTAAGTGAATGGATGAAACTGCAACCTTACTGGATATCTTGGGAGATGGTGGACGGACCGGGTGCATAGAAAATCCTACCGTGAACGTTGCCTTATACTGGACGGGGTATCGAGATTTGGTATGGGACGGAGTATGAGACAGTCCGTTTCACTCTCATACCGGACGGAGTTTTCAGATTTAGTGGTTTGGTGCTCAAATCGAATGGGGTATGGGGACGACCCGTTAATTTAAAATATTAAAAGAAAGAGTTCACGCGTTGTGAAAATATTCATATGAACCCCCATATATACTAGTAGGCTGATAAAGGATAGAATTGTTGTACAAATCAATTACATATGAAATCATGATCCGAGTTATGTTATTGTCTCTATAAGTTGTTTTGTAAATCTCACTACGGTAAGTAGATGGTAAAATATTTTGTTTATGATAAATGAATTTGTTTAATTAAGAGCTTCATTAGTTGTTTGATTTTTCTACAAAGCTTTATTTTTGTGTCGGTGAGTAACGTGATATTCTTACTGAGCTAGTGTATCTCATCCCTTATTTAACCATTTCAGATTAAGAGGACCAGGATCCAGAGCTCGATCTACAAGAGGGTTGCGAGTAGGATACCAGTTTTATTTATTTTTCGTTTATTTCTTTAATTTTTTTGTATTTCTTTCAAAAGGGTAATTCCCATAGCACTATTTGGGACTTTAAGTTTATGTGTAAGGAATGAAAACTTTAACTATTTATTTCACTTCCGCACTAAATTTATAATTTATTTCCTTTAGAATTTTCAGAATCGTTACAGTTGGTATCAGAGCCGCGTTCCTCAGACCCATTCCTTACACAAAATCCTTAAGAAACACCAAAAGCAATGAATTATCACTCAACCATTCCTTATGAAATACAGGTACAAATAGACGAGGAGAAAAAGGCCCCCACTAAACCGAGCAACCCGGGAAGGTTCGCTACGAGAGGATGTTGACTGGTTATTTGAGATGCTGGAGAGACTCATCGTTGCCTAGTAAGCTTAGGAGGAAAAAAGGGAGTTACTTGACCCTCCCACGCTGCCACAAGTTGAGCCACCTCTGCAGTGAGAGGATCTTGAGCCACCTCGGTACGACCTTGCTCCTCCACAGTACCACCCGACACCACCACAGTATGATTTGGTACCCCAGCCACAGTACCACTCGGCACCACCATAGTATGGCCCGGTGCCCCAACCTCATCACCCGGTACCACCATAGTATAATCTGATGCCTCCATCGTATCATCCAGTACCACCGCAGGGCCACCCAGTCCATCCTCAACGCAGTCCAATCCCTCTTCCACGGGACCCAGCTCCTCTCATGATGGACCCAAGCTACATCGAGAGGTATAAAAGACTAAATCCATCTACTTTTGCTGGGGGTCCTCCTTTGAAGAGGCCGAGTACTGGTTAGCTGAGACAGAGAAGGCCTTCATGATGCTTGGGGTGACTCTTGAACAAAAAGTCATCCTTGCTAACTACATGCTGGTGGGAGAAGTAGGCTGCTGGTGGCAACTCAAGCTGGCCACCCTCTCCGTTCCAGTCACTTGGGAACAGTTCCTAATGGCCTTCCATGCAGAGTATCTTCCAAAGCATCTCCGACATCTGAAAGAGATGGAGTTTGCACACCTGGTCCGGGGGGACATGACTGTATCAGAATATGGTCGCAAGTTCCTAGAGTTGGGTCGATATTTCCCTAAGAGCATAACAGATGAAGGTAGGAAGCTAGAAGGTTCGAGTGGGGTTTCCATCCTGAGATCAGACGGTAGTTGTTTGTGCTTGAGCTTAGCACTTATTCAGCTATTCTGTCCAATAATTGAGAGGAACCTTCGCACATTCCCTTCAGCAGTAGGGAACCTCAGGCTCTTGGCTCCACACCGCAGACCAGCACCTACTACACCTGTTCAACAGAACAAAAGACCCAAACTGATGACTTAGGCTCCTCCTAGGGTTCCAGCAGCAGAGCGCGGTAAGATCTGTCAGCACTGTGGTAAGGATCATGGGGGCCGACCCTGCTATCGTCTCAACAACACCTGCCGCATATGTGGTAGTGCCCAACATTATGTAAGGGAGTGCCCGAGGAACCAGAACCAGGCCAGACCCCCTATCCAGGGCAGAGCTTACAAACTCACTCAGTAGGATGCAAAAGCCGACCTAGACATGGTATAGGTACGTACATTATCTGTAACCATCCTGCTCATGTTTTGATTGATACTGGTGCATCGCATTCATTTGTTTCATATGTTTTTACATCAAAATTAAATGCATTACCTAAAAAATTTGATTCTGTGTTGTTTGTGTCTGCTCTTGGGAGTGGGACACTATTAGGGAAAGTTGTATACAGAGCTTGTGTCATAGATATAGTAGATAAGAAATTGAGTGTGGACCTAATAGAGATTGACATATGGAACTTTGATGTAATTTTAGGAATGAACTTGCTAGCGGCGTATTACGGCACCATAGATTATTTTCACATGAAGATTATATTCAACCTTCCTGATGAGGAGTCATTTCTAAATTAATAAAATTCTTTAACATTTGTTTCCCTCATGAAAAATTCTCTTATTATCTAGTACTTAAACCCGACTGTTTTCTCTAACTAGGCAAACTCAAGAAAGAAATTTATATTCAAGAGATTCCGGTAGTCCGAGACTTTTCAGATGTGTTCCCAGATGAACTACCTAGACTGCTAGTAGATAGAGAAGTCGAACTCACCATAGACCTTCAGCCAAACACCCAGCCTATTTCGGTTGCTCCTTTCCGTATGAGTCGTGTTAAGATGGAGGAACTAAAAAAATAGATCACTGAATTGTAGAACAGTGGATTTATTCGACATAGTGTGTCCCCTTAGGGTGCTGGAGTCACATTTGCAAGAAAGGGAGATGGGACATTGAGGTTATGTATTAACTATAGAGGCTTGAACAGGGTCACGATCAAGAACAAATACCCCCTCCCTAAGATTGATGACCATTTTGATCAATTGTAGGGTGCTTAGGTCTTCTCCAAGATAGTCTTGCGTTCAGGTTACCATCAGATAAGGATAAGGGCAGAAGACATGTCCAAAACAGCCTTTTGAACTAGGTACGGACACTATGAGTTCCTGGTCATACCATTTGGACTAACCAATACTCCAACCATCTTCGTGGACTTGATGAATAGGGTTTTTAGATAATTTTTGGATCAGTTCGTCATTGTGTTCATCGATGATATCTTGATTTATTCTAAAAACAGATAGGAACACGCTCACCATTTAACTCAGGTTTTGCGGGTTCTCAGAGAGAAGAAGCTGTATGTAAAGTTGAGTAAGTGTGGATTCTAAATTGAGCAGACTACCTTCTTAGCGCACATCAGATCAAAAGATGGAGTGTCGGTGAACTCTGAAAAAGTTGAAGCAATACTCGACTGGAAAAGACTGACCTCAGTTAAGGAGATTTGTAGCTTTCTGAGGATGACAGGTTATTACCGCAGGTTTGTGGAAGGGTTTTCTAGCCTATCTGCCCCCCTGACTCGGCTTATAAAGAAAAACATCAAGTTTGAGTGGAACGAGGACTGTGAAAGAAATTTTTCGAAACTAAATAGACGGTTGACTACCGCACCTGTGTTAGCCTTGTCGAGTGGATCGGGTGCATATACAGTCTATAGTGATGCCTCTTACCTAGGGTTAGGTTGTGTTTTGATGTAGTATAGAAAGGTCATAGCCTATGGGTCCAGACAGTTGAAGAGTTATGAGAAAAATTATCCTACCCATGACTTAGAACTGGCTGCAATTATCCACGCTTTAAAAACTTGGCGCCATTATTTGTATGAGAAGACTTTTCAGATCTATACCGATTATAAGAGTTTGAAACACATATTCACTCAAAAGGATCTCAACATGCGTTAGAGAAGATGGATAGAACTCCTCAAGGACTATGATTGCGACATCTTATATCACCTGGGTAAGGGCAACGTGGTAGCCGACGCACTCAGCAGGAAAGTACAGGTACATTAGCTCATTTGATGATTTTAGAATGTAGGCAGATAGGGGCCACATAACAAGTACGACTTCAGGACATGAAGAGAGTCACATGTTTGGCTCACGTGATTGTTCAACTTGAGTTAATCTAGAGAATAAAGGAAGCTCAGTTCGCAGATTCTACCCTAACAGCCCTCAAGAAAGATGCAAAACATAGAGTTAATTCAGAATTTCGAGTCTCTGCCGATGGGTTGCTCAGATTTCATGACAAGGTGTGTGTTTCAAGTAACAGTGAGTTAAAAAGGGACATTATGACAGAGGCCCATAGCTCAACGTTTGTTATGCATCCTGAAAGCATTAAGATGTATCAAAGTATGCGACTCCGATTTTGGTACAACGAGATAAAAAAAGATGTAGCTGACTTTGTTTCTAAGTGTTTGGTATGTCAGCAGGTCAAGACAGAGCATTAATGCCCAGGTGAGCTACTTCAGCCATTATCAATTCTAGAGTGGAAGTGAGAACATATCACTATGGATTTCGTGACAGGATTGTCTAAGGCACGCTCAGGATATGATGTCATATGGGTAATTATTGATCGGTTTACCAAGTCTTCTTACTTCGTAGCCATCAAGATGACTGATCCCTTGGATAAGTTGGTAAAAATGTATATCTAGGAGATAGTCAGATTACATGGAGTGGCAGTGACAGTAGTGTTCGACAAGGACCCCAAGTTCACTTCTCGGTTTTGGTCTAACTTTTAGCAGGCCATGGGAACGAAACTGTCCCTTAGTACTCTATTCCACCCTTAGACCGATGGACAGTCAGAAAGGACAATCGCACACTTGAGAATATGCTCCAAGCTTGTGTTCTTGACTTCGGAGGCCATTGGGATGACTATTTACCCCTGATAGAGTTCGCCTACAACAACAGCTACCAAGAAAGTATTGGCATGATCTCGTATGAGGCGTTGTACGGCCACTCATGCAGGTCGCCGATATATTGGGAAGAATTGGGTGATAGGAAACTGTTCGGCCTAGATCTCGTAAAGGAGACTACAGAAATAGTTAAGAGCAGGAAGAACATTCAGATGGCTCAGAATAAGCAGAAGAGTTATGCGGACACCCGGAGGATAGATTGAAATTTGAAAAAGGCGATCGGGTGTTCCTTAAAGTCACCCCTTTCAAGGGGATCCGTAGGTTTGGCAAGAGGGGGAAGTTGAATCCCTAGTTTATTGGGTCATTTGAAATTTTAGCCAGAATTAGTACCACTGCCAACAGACTGGTACTGCCTCTAGAAATTTCCAGAGTCCATAATGTGTTTCATGTGTTCATGCTACATAAATATAACCCGGACCCCTATCACATCTTGATCCACGAGTCTCTTTCACTCCAAGATGATCTGTCCTATGAGGAAGTACCAGTATGTAATGTGGATCAAAAGAGCAGATTACTCCGCAATTGGAAAATTCCCTTTGTTAAGGTCCTATGGCAGAATCACACATCAAGAGAAGCTACATAGGAGTTAGAATCAGACTTCAGAGCCCAATACCCCCAACTGTTTGATTGAGCGAGAGAGAGACAAATTTGAGGGACCAAATTTATTTTAGGGGGGGGGGGAGAGTTGTAATGCCCATTTAATTTTTATATAATTTAAAATTAATTTATAAATAATTTTTTTTAATTTTTTAATTTTAATTTAATGTAAAAATGAAGAAAATTAGGTGAATGATGAAATTGAAAATAATTTTGGGAAAAAAAGGTGATAATTTGGGTTTTGGGAGTATTTTTGAAAGAAAAATCGAAAATCGGAGGTCAAAATATAATTTAGAAAAGTTGTGCCACATAGGATGCCCAGTTAGTACTCTCGACGAACCAGAACGCGCCGCGTGGCAAGGGACGCTGACGCGGTGCTACACGGGCAATCCACGTGCCCGCAATTGCGCGCAAACGAACGGTCCAAATGTGTCCCCTCCCGAGACGCAATCGGACGGTCAAATTTAAACTCGATCAACAGTCCAGATCTACTTCCTATTTAATTGCGATCGGACGGTCCATATCAAATGCGATGGATGGCCCAGATTAAAAGAAAACGGATATAAATAACCATTTTCACACTAAACTCTAACCCTAGTCGCTAGACACCCTCATCGGAGAAAGAAGACCCAACTGTCGGGAAAGAGAGCTACCGCCACTCGCCACTTCCGACCGCCAAAAGAGGTAAAAATTTTCTCTTTTGCTTGGAATTCAATTTTAAACACCTCATGGCCACATTGGAGCCAAAAGATCGGCAGATTGGCTGGAAACTGCGGGCAAACCCCGATGGCGCCATCGCGAAAAATTTCAAAAACTGCATCTGATGAGGACCTTCCCGATTCCCATTATGCGTAATTCTTTCACCATTAAAAACATCGTTTCCTCCTCTACAGGTTGACCAAAGCAAAACACCCAACTGCAAAAGTGAACCGGTGGAGTCGCCATACCGGAGAGCTCCGCCACCGGTGAGTTTCGATTTTTCATTTTTTTTATCCAACCGAGGTCCCTTAACACGTTTTCTCACAGGGATTGATGCAAAACCAATTGAATTCGGCTAAAAACGGCCGAAAATAGCTAACCCGAGGTGAACTGCCGTCGCAGGTGGCGACCGTCGCTGGAGCACGGTGGAGCCACCGTGCCAGAATTCTAGAAGTGGCCAAAAAGGGGTCCTGACACTATTTTTGGGTTTTTTGGGATATTTTTAGGTACTTATAGCACATTTTAATCCCTGAAGAAACGTTTAAAAAATTCGGAGACCGCCGGTAGGCACAGTCAACAAGTTTCGCTTTTTGGGCATCAAATTGTGTAAGAATCCCTCACCCTATTCTCTGTTATAGAATTAAAGTCAAATTAACAATAATACGATGTTGTGTACAATTTAGAAAATATTCATAATTAATTATGGGTTACTAATGGAGCCAGAACTGAAAATTATCCACTATTATTTCTATTGATTATTTTTACGGTTTGAATGTATGATAGTATCTGATTGATCAATTTTATAGCTTTGAATGCATGTATTGTTTGTTTTATGGGTTTACGGTTGAATTGGGAAAAAAAAGAATTAAAGAAAAATGGGAAATTGTATTATTAAGTAAATGGATAAAACGACAGTTTTATTGGATATCTTGGGAGATAGTTGACGGACTAGGTGCATAGGGAACCTTATCGTGAACGTTGCCTCATACCGGACGAGGTATCGAGGTTTAGTAATTTGGCGATCATACCGAACAGAGTATGGGGACGACTCGTTTCATCATCATATTGGACGAGATACTTAGGTTTAGTGGTTTAGTGCTCATACCGAACGGGGTATGTGGATGACCCGTTAATTTAAAATGTTAAAGAAAATTATTCACGCGTTGTGAGGACATCCCTATGAACCTCCATGGATACTTGTAGGCTAATAAAGGATATAATTATTGTTCAAATGATTACATATGAAATCATTATCTGAGTTATGTTATTATCTCTTTAAGTTATTTTGTAAATCTCACTACGGTAAGTAGATGGTAAAAGATTTTATTTATGATAAATGAATTTGTTTAATTAAGAGCTCTATTAATTGTTTTAATTTTTCTACAAACCTTCATTTCTGTGTCGGTGAGTAGCATGATATTTTTACTGTGCTAGTGTTGCGTATATCTTATTTAACCATTTCAGATTAAGAGGACCATAATCCAGAGCCCGATCCAGAAGAGGGTTGCGAGTAGGATACTAGTTTTATTTATTTTTCGTTTATTTCCTTAATTTTTTTGTATTTCCTTCAAAAGGGTAATTTCTGTAGCACTATTTGGGGCTTTAAATTTATGTGTAAGGAATGTAAACCTTAACTATTTATTTCGCTTCCACACTAAATTCATAAATTATTTTCTTTAGAATTTTCGGGATCGTTACAAATGCACTCAAATATCAATCGTCATTTTGAAACATAATTACACACACAGAAGATCACATATATACTCGAATATTATTCATAATCTTGAAATATAATCACAAACACACAAAAGAGCATAGATACAGTCGAACGATAATTTTTATGGTTTCATCGTGCGATGCTGCATCATTGAAAAAAGGCGAAATGGATCCCCCCATTGCATGGATAATACACACATAAATCACACAATGGCCACAATAAGTACTTTGCTAAGTGACCTACACTCACACGAATTTCTATCCACATATGGATTAGGTTTTAGACTCTATCAATGTGCAGATTCACCATGCCCACTGAACTTCAGTCACACACACACATTCTTCTTCTCGATTTGACTAAATGAGAAGGTATTCAGGGTCCCTTCCCTATTCACTCCTACCCTCTCATTTCAAAATTCTAAATTTGTTTAAATGAACATTTTTTAACCTGAATTATTTTTTTTCCTCTCTATTTTTATATTTTTATTTTATTTCTTTTTCTTTTTCAATTTTTCCTTAATTGAAAAATTTCCTTTTCAATTTTGTATTTCATCAATCTAAATAACTATCACTCCATTGGGTCTGTTTTCCGGTTTCGCCTCCTCATAGGGTTCCAAGTGCTTAGGTTTACTGATCATAATTTTTGTTCTATTTTTTCATTGAAATTAAGCCAATGTCCGTTCAATTTTAAATTTCATAATTTTCATAAAATGAGTGCACATTTCAAAATTTAATTCGGTTGAGATTTAAAGATACTTACACTCTTACGCGTCTTTTCGAATCTGCCTGAATGTCCAAATTTTTTTGTACACACGACATAATTAATTAAAATACTTCGAAACACTAAAATTTAATCAATTAAATTACGAATTCTAATGACCACCCAATGGAATATCCGAAATAATCAGGATCCGTATCCGAAAAACCTTTTGGCTCTCTGTTTGGCAAATCGGATTCACGTTTTCTGAGAAAGACTTTTCAGCTTCTCGAACGGCAAACTGGATTCCTATTTCTTGAGGAAGACTTTTCAGCTTTCGAATGGTGAATTAGAACCTAAAATGGTGGATCGAGTTCCCATGCTCGGGGAAGACCCTTCAGCTTCCCGAATGGGTCTGTTTTCCCTATTCTTGAGGAAACCTCCTCCATTCCTGTGTGGGTAGGTGGCCCGGCTGAGCTCGGGTTGCCAGCCCGACACTAGTCCCATTCCCTGATGCTCAACAACCAACCAAAAAACATGAAAAAGCTTTACCTTTCTAGCATGGGGTGAT
The DNA here is from genome assembly GCF_000150535.2 of Carica papaya. The sequence goes on from NW_019014602.1 coordinate 27,529, forward strand.
TCGGCCTTGGTTTGGCTCCCAGTCGTCTCCTCTTGGTCATCCAACAGTCTTTTAGCTTGGTTAAGACTCAGATGTGATTTTTCAAACCTACAAACTGATTAGTAAATGAAATAAAAGAATATAATGAAATAGGAAGAGAAGACAAAAAAAAGGACGAAATTTACTTTTGCTCGCGTCAGTCTCCGCCTTCGCATTATATCTCGGTTGTTTTCCTTCCCTTCTTTTTCCTTTTGGCTTCAACTCCACCACTCACATCCTTTACCACTATCTCTCTTCTCTTTTTCCCCTTGAGCGGCCATTTTTGGCTTCTCTTATTCCAACTCGGCCACCCTCTTTTTCTTCCCTTTTCTCTCCTTTATTCTCCTTACGGCCTCTCTCTTCTTTTCCCCTCTCTTTTTTCCTTCTTGGCTTTCCCCACACGACAGTCTTGTTCCTCTTCTTTCTCCGATCAGCTCCTCTCTTTTTTCCCTCTCTCTATTTCGGCTACCCTTCAAAATGAAGAAAAAACCATAATTTCCCCTTTTATACTCATTCGTCATAACTGTTGGATCTTCATGATCTGATCTAGGCCGTCCATTCTCCTGATTTCTTTTGCCTCCTTCCACTTCTCCTTATTTATGTTTTTACATATTTTTTCTTATCTACTTTTATTTACATCCCTGAGATTATTAAAAGCCCCAATTTTTTAAAATTTCTTTCATTTACATCCAACTCCAAATTTTTATTTACATTTATTTTCTCTTCTTTTTTTTTTCAAGTGGATATTACAATTCTTCCCTCCTTATAAAATTTGGCCCTCCAAATTTGATATGTCTCTACAATAGGTGAGGAAATCGAATTCCTATTGAATCTTCAGTCTCCCAAGTAGATTTCGCTGACGAATGATGTCGCAAGAGTACCTTGACCATCAGAATAGTCTTATTCCTCAATACCCATTTCTGTTTGTCCAATATTTCTATAGGTATTTCCTGATAAGACATATCTTCTTCAATAGGAATCTCCTCAAACTGAATTATATGTGATGGATCAAGCTGATATTTACGTAACATGGGCACATGAAATACATCATGAACATTAGCCAACTCTGGTGGCAATGCCAATCGGTAAACAGTAGATTTAATTCTCTCTAATATTTCAAATGGTCCAATGAAGCATGGCTCAATTTGCCTTTCTTCCCAAATCTAATAAGGTCCTTCATTGGTGACCTTTTCAAGAACACATGATCCCCTGTTTCAAATTCCAAACTCCTTCTACGGTTATCCGTATAACTCTTTTGTCTACTTTGAGTGGTTTGAAGATTTTTCCTAATTAGAATAATTTTGGAGGTAGTTTCTTCAATTAATTCGGGTCCAATTAATTTCTTGTCCTCAATTTCTTCCTAACACATAGGAGATCTACAGGGTCTATCATAAAGTGCTTTATATGGAGCTACACTAATACTGAACTGATAGCTATTATTATAGGCGAATTCAATCAATGGTAGATGGTTGTCTCAATTTCCTCCTATATCTAGTGCACAAACCCTAAGCATATCTTCTAATGTCTGATGGTTCTCTCCATTTGGCCATCCGTTTGCGGATGAAATATTATGCTGAATACTAAGGTGGTGACTAAGGCCTATTGAAGGCTTGTCCAACACCTAAAGGTGAAACAAGCATCTCGATATGAAACTACTGATACAAGGATTCTATGAAGTCTAAAAACTTCCTTAATATATAATCTAACAAATTTATCTAGAGGATCTGTAACTTTTATTGGTAGGAAATGGGCTGACTTCATTAATCGGTCCACTATCACCAAAATAGTATCATGATTCAATGTAGTCCTAGGCCAAACCATCATAAAGTCCATAGTGATGTGTTCCCACTTTCACTCTGGAATTGGTAGAGGTCGAAAGTAATCTCCCTGACTTTTTGGTGTTCGGCTTTATCTGCTGATATGTGAGATATTTACTAATTAATTTGGAGATATCTTTCTTCATCTCAATCCATCAATA
>NW_019014602.1:173115-194396 GCF_000150535.2 Carica papaya
ATTTTGGGAACCCTGAATGATTTTGATATGATGGCAAAAAGTTCTTGTAAAATTAATTATAACAACAATTCTTAAAATGTTCATTCAAACTTCCAATGTTCCATATATGATCAGCTATAATATATATATATATATATATTTCATTCAATTAATTACTAATACTAAATATTATTTATTATTATCATTTTTATGCTTTCTAAAATATTTATTACGCTTATATTAAGATAATTTATTTATTTATAAAGAGGTCATAATTTTTTTTTTATTTTTTTAAATGAAAACACTTAATTAAGATCTTAATGAATATAATATTTTGCTTGTATTATTAACACCGTTTATATGAACCTCTGACTTTCGAAGACAGCATCGTATTCAACTCAAATTGGGACACTATTTTGAAAGTTAGTACATTAAAAAATTCTTACTTTGCATTGGTAAAAATTGAGAGAATTTATTAAAGAAATTTTAACAACATTAGCAACAAAAAGAAATGTGCAAAATTAAATAATATCCATCTAAAAATAAACATACAAGTCAAAATTAAAACAATATCTACTTGTGAAGTAGGTTTAAATGGTTTTGGAAAAATCTAAAATTGAAACGATTGAGAGAGAATATATATATATATATATATATATGCTAATTTCATCTCTTTTGCCTCCCCTTTTTACAAGAATAAATTCCCTTTAAACAAAAAGTTGAAAGATTATATGTAGATGTGCGTGCGTGTGTGTGTGTGTATAAACATAAATATATGTACATATGTATGTATATATTATAATATAGAAGTGAAAAAATAAATTCCAAGATTGTATTATATAGTCTTTTTGGAAATTGTAAAGGCGTAAAATTAACATATTGTTCCATTTAGCTGCAAAGCTTGTAAATTAAAAACTTTTTTTTATTTTCTTTTAATTTCTTTTTACTGAAAAAAGGAGGAATCTGTTATTTTGGGCATATACAAAATGAGCATATAGATATATATATATACATATACATATGCAAATTAAATATTTTTAATAAATTTAAGTTGGGAGGACTCCGAATCCCCATATACAATTCTTGATTGATTTTTAAAATTTGGAGTGAACCATGATATGTGTGTGTGTGTGTGTATATATACACATAAATATATATAAACCTCTTATCTTGAGATCAACACGAAAATTTGGGAATCTCAATGTGAAAAGAATAAAAAAGAAAAATTAACAAAAGTATAATTTAAACTTTTTAAATAAAACAATTAGCATTAATGCATTTGGTGACAATATATATATATATATATATTACGTTTTACATATACTTCTAGTTCTCATAGGGTTCCCGACAGCATTGGAAAAAATGTGCGAAAACAAACTGTTACATATAAGTATGGGTTGTATATATTAATGTGTACGTTTTTCATTCTAAATATATATATTTAAAATATATAAAAATTTAATAACACTAATTAGTTAATAAATTAAATAATCTTGCAGCTACCAACGCGGAAGAAACACACAGAAGACTGACATTTTGTTTTTAGATTCAAGTAATGAATTTTATGATCACATAACACTAATAATTAATTATAATTAGAATGTCAACTACTAATTATAATTCATCGGTGTTTGAGCAAATTTTCTTAATTAAACCATTTATGGTATAAAAAATTATATTTATATATATATATATATGTACGTGCCTTGTAATAAATATATAATAATGTTCATGCAAGTCTCGGTATTTATTTTCCCTATATATATTATAAGAGAGGTCAAGATGGAATCTCTCATTAATACCTGGTGTGTTTGTGTGTGTATAATATATATTTTATATTTGTGTTTTTGTATTCTTAAGATGTAATTAAGGTCGCCGATCTTAATTTTTTATTATTTTATATTAATTGGAAGATCCATTCCTATCAAACATTCAATTGCATTTTGCTAATTAATTAAAAGAGACAAACTGAATACAGCCATTACAAAATTAAATAACCTACATATTACTGAAACGAGAAGGAAGATGCTATGTCCATGGAAATATTAGTGAAATCCAGAAGGAAATTTTTGAAAATTGTGCAGGATATAAGTGGTGCAGTTAACTACGATCCATTGGCGGACAAAACACAGCCGACAGTTTGGAGAGGATGGTGGCGATTAGACGACTAAAAAAGAATTCTTAATCCTTTACTCCCCTCTTTACTGTCCTTAATGGAGAGTTAGAAAAACACTAGATAAGATAGATTACAGGAATAAAGGACAGTTTAGGTTTAAATTGAATTTGAATTTGTGTGGTAGAGAGTGTCATCACATAGACGAACTGAGCGCGGAAGTGCTATTTTGTGCTTTGGAAGGTCAATATACAATTTGATATTCTATCTTGTTTGGCTCACCATATTGACATGAAATTAGTAGATTCATGGGCATTTATGAAAAGTTGGAAGCAAGGTAATTTTTAAGAAATGGGATCTTCTCAATTCTTTGAATTGTCCGCCTTCTTTATCATGGGTTGTTGGTGAGGATTTCAACGAGGTATTATACACTAGGGAATTGAAAGGGTACCCATCAAATCCCTTATTACCATATCAATATTTTTTCTCTCGCTATCGAATCATGTGGTTTGGAGGATCCAGGGACTTCGGATATCATTTTAAAAGGTGTATGGGAAGAAAGGGGCAAATAATATTCAAGGGAGATTGGATTGGTTTTTTACAACACCATCTTAAAAGGCTATGTATCCTCATTTTATGGCCCAACACCTACCAAGATAGAGATCTAATCATGCACCTCTTGCTTTACTTTTGTACATATATTTTAAATACAACTAGAAAGAAAGAGCATTTATGTCGGTTTGCATAAATGTGGCTAAGTGAACCCTCATATGAAAGTTTTACTACGTAGGGATGGAAAACAAACTATCATAATCTTATTGACAAACTTGTTGTTTGTAGAGATTCTTAAAAAATGAGATAGAGAGATGGTGAGGAATGTTAGAAGGAAATTTGAGGGGGTTTGGAGGGAGATAAAATATTTAAAATACCCGTGAGTTTGGAAAAAATATGGTGAGGTTAAAAGGGAAGGAGGAAGAATTAGAGGAATCACATAAAAGAGAAGAGATGTTTCGAACCCAAAGCTCTACAATGGATTGGCTAAAGTGTGATGGAAAAAATTACGTGATTTTTCACTATACTACAACTCAAAAAAGGCACCAAATTTAATTAGGAAATTAAGGGGTGAAAATGGTGAATAGGTAACTGAGCCTACATAAAATAACTGAAAAGTTTATGGATCATTTCCATCTGTCTTTGAAAGGGAATTAGAAGATAATCTTGATGAAGTTTTCAAGGAGGTAGAGCCAAGTGTAAACATGGAGATACATATAAAATTAATGGAGCCATAAACATCAGGTGATGTCTACCTTGCATAAAAACATATGGTCTATTGTAAAAAAGAATAGTAATAGCTTAAAACAAAAATTGGAAGAATTGAAACTTTAAAATAGGTTAAAATTCCAGCATGATTTCATTTTATTAATTGTATAATTTATAGATAAAAAAATAACTAACTTCCCTAATAACTTCCCACTAAACATTATGGATAACATTGATAACAAACTGTTCTCAATATCTAAGCCATAAACAACCACTAACTTACCAACTTTTCTAATAACTTCTCACTAAACATAGTGGATAAAACTGATGATAAACAAAATGAAATTGAAACTTAAAAAAAACTAATAGAAATAGAAAAACAATGTGCTGGAATTAAAATGTCATTTGTCTAACACTCTTTTTTAGCATTTTGATGACAAATTCCAATCTTTTGCCTCAGAGTTTAAAACCTTTCTTTAGGTCTGCAAGTTGTTCTTCATATGAACAGTGAACAAGTATCACTTTATTAAATTGTTAGACTTTTCTAATAAAATGAAATTTAATCTTGATATATTTGGTTTGTCCATAAAAGACTGGATTCTTTGACATTGAGATTGTAGAAATGTTATCACACCTAATCCTGGTTGTTTCATCTTGTTCATGTCCTAAATCCTTAAGCATCTTCCTCAACCAAATAACCTGGTTAATAGCAACGACAACAGCAATATACTCAACTTTTACAGCAGACTGAGTTATTGTCTCTTGTTTTTTTGAGCTCCAAGTGAAAAAAACTAGAATTTAGAGAAAATAAGTATCTTGAAGTGCTTCTTGAATCATCAACACCCCCCCCCCCCCAAATCACTGTCACTGTAGTGAATCAACTTCAAAACCTCTCTTTGGGATTTTGGGAAAAAAAGTACCAAGACTAATGGTACCTTTAATGTACCTAAGTACATGTTTTGCAACTGTGAAGTGACTTTCCTTTAGAGAATGCATAAATCTTGAAAGAACACTTATAGCAAAAAGTATATCAGGTCTGCTTGTTGTCAGGTAGTGAAGGCTATCAATTAAGCTTCTATACAAGCTTTTATCCACCTTCTCAAAATCATCATCCTTACTTAGCTTAATACTGATTATCATGGGTGTCTCCACTGGTTTACAATCTTACATTTCAAACCTCTTTAGGATATCATATACATATTTTTGTTGACATGTGAAAATGTCATGGCTAGATTACAACACTTCTATTCCAATAAAGTATTTCATGGCTCCAAGGTCAATCATCTCAAACATTTTTTGTTTTTCGTTCTTGAACTCTTGGATCAGTCCAAATTGACTTCTTCTGATTAGCATATCATTAACATAAATAGAGAAAATTAAAAAATGATTGCCACAGGATTTTACGCACAAAGTTACTTCATTTTAACTTCTATTAAACCCAAGCTGATTAAAATGACTGTTTATTATGTCCTACCAAGCCCAAGGGGTTTGTTTTAAACCATATAAGGCCTTCTTAAGTAGGTACACATGATCCTTTTTCCCTTGAACAACATATCCATCTGGTTGTTTTATAAAAATCTCTTTGTCAAGGAAACCATTTAAGAAAGCTGACTTGACATCGAGTTGATAAATATGCCAAGAGTTATAAGCAGCAAGAGCAATGAGAAGTCTGATTGTATCATACCTTGCTACTGGAGCAAAAGTCTCCTGGTAGCCCATTTCATATTGTTGAGCATAACCCTTTACGACCAATCTGGCTTTATGTTTATAGATTGAACCATCTAGATTGAGTTTGGTTTTAAAAACTCATTTAACTCTAATCACCTTGCGATCCTTAAGCCTTTCAACCAGTTGCCATGTTTTATTTTTATTGATCATCTCCATTTCTGCATCCATTGTTCTCCTCCATGCTATAGAATCTTGAGCTTCAGCATAGTTGGTAGGTTCAATTATTGCAATATTGCATCTTTGGTAAATGTCATCCAAGGTCTTTGTACCCCTAACTGAAAGATCATCCACCAATTCATCAGCTTCAAGTTGACTCTGGATAACAAATAGAGAATTAGAATATACATTTTTCTAATTTTCCTAATCCCATATTGTCGGTTCATCAATCTTCATCTCTCTAATTAGGATGACTTTTTCTATTTGTAAGCAAAGAATCATGTATCTTTGGTTGTTGTCCCATAGCCTACAAGAATGCCCTTTTGAGCTTTGTTGTCAAGTTTGCATCTTTTTTGCTCTGATATTTAAAAATAACATATGTTACCAAATATTTGAAGATGATCCACAGTAAGCTTGGCAACATTACAGGCTTCATATGGTGTCTTGCTCTCTAATACTTTAGTAGGTAATCTATTCAGCAAATACATAGAGGTATTGACTACCTCTGCCCATAGTGTTTTTGGCATCTTCTTCTCAAGTAAAAGACATTTAGTCATTTCCATTATTGCTCTGTTCTTTATCTCACAACCACTATTTTGTTCTGATGTGTATGGTATGTTAAACGGATGAGCTATGTTTGCATTATTACAATGCTCAACAAATTGATTCAAAGTATACTTAGCACCATTGTCAAATCTTAGGCATTTAATCAACAAACTACTCTAATTTTCTACCAGAGCCTTAAATTTTTAAAAGATGACAAACACTTCACTCTTCAGTTTAATAAAATAAACTAAACACATCCTATATAATCATCAACGAAAAGGATGAAGTATTTATTACCACAAAATGAGGTTATTTTCATAGGACCAAACACATCAATGTAGCTGAGATGAAGCTTTTGGCTTACACTCCATGTTTGTCCTTTAGGAAATGGTAGTTTAGTCTGCTTGGCAAGTTGACATGTTTCACACAATTGAATTTCACCAATGACTGTAGGCATGTTTTCAACGATCTCCTTCTGTTTCATATTTTAGAGACTTCTCTTATTAAAGTAAATCTTTTGAGCCAAATATTTGAAATAACCTTAATGGTACTAGAATAGGTGTGTTCATAAACCTTTTCCTAATCAACAACAAAACTTTTGTTCCTCATCTTTACACACAATAATTGTTCTTCAGAAGGATAAAAAATAGTGCACTTATAATCCTTAAATTTAAGAGAATAATTTTTCTCAAGCATTTGTCAAACATTCAATAGATTTTGATAGATTCCATGTATAAACAAAACATCAGAATAGTTTTAATACTTGAACTTGTTTGAATATTGACTGAGCCTTTTCCTTTGACTTCTAAAAAATCTCCCATTGCCTGTTTTCACTCTGGACTTTTAAGTCTCATCAAGATTTCTAAACATTTCAGTATCGTTGCACAAACGATGCGTGCACCCACTATCAATGAGCCATGCATTAAATGAATCATTTATTGAGAAATAAGAAACTACAAAAAGTTGCTCCTCTTATGAATTGACTATATCTACTAAGTGAGCTTATTGTGGTTTTGAGTTTTTATTTTTGAATTTACAGACCTTTGTAACGTGCCATCTGTAACATCCATTCCTAAATAAATAAGAAAGTGAGAAAAATGAATAAAAATTGGAAATTGGATTCAAATAAAAGAGTTTTAAGAATTTTGGAATGAAAAGGTAGGAGTGAATAGGGTAGTGACCCTGAATACCTTCTCGTTTAATCTAAATCGAGTAAGGGAGTGTGTGTGTGTGGTTGAAGTTCAGCGGGCATGGTGAACCTACACATGGATAGAGTCTGAAATCTAATCAAGACGTGGATAGGTATTTATGAGTATAGGTCACCTAACAAACGTACTTGTTGTGGCCATTGTAATATTTTTATGTGTGTGTTATCCATACAATAGAGAGATCTATTTCACCTCTCCTCGATGATAACATAAATAGCATCGCGCGATGAAACTATAAAAATGACCTTTCGAGTTTATCTGTGATCTTTTGTGTTTGTGTGTGATTATGTTTCGAAATGACGATTGATATTCGAGTGTATTTATGTTCTTTCGAGAGTATGTGGATATATATTTGAGTTGTATATGATATTCGAGAGAATTCAGAAATTCGATCAGAAACATGTGAAATAGTGAAAATAATAAATGAATTTTATATTGAAACATCACTATTGCATTTGTCTCATACTGTGTGTTTTGTATGAAATCTTATCTAATTTGAGAGGATATAAATACTTATTAAATTGGTGAAGCTCATTAAATTTTACCTTGATATTTTTTAAACAAGAAAGAAGAGTCAGAACCGCTGCTGGATGTGTAGAACCTATAAAAAGGGTTCCTATTTTGTATATTTTATGCATATTCGAGAAATTTTTATGTTGTTTTGTTAAACTCTAAATTTTTATTTTGTTTTGTTAAACTCTAAATTTTGACCTCATATTCTGTATATACAATTACTGTATATATATCACATGAGATGTTAGGTTGTATGATAAATTTTGATATGTATATATGTATATCTTGTGGGCCCATTACATGAAAATGACATGAACAGGAATTACACCTCATATTGAGTTTTGAGGCGTTACATGTGGCATCAGAACCTGCACATGGATAGAGTTTAAAACTTAATCTAGACGTGGATAAGTATTTGTGAGTGTGAGTCACCTAGTAAACATACCTGTTGTAGCCATTATAAGATTTTTGTGTGTGTGTACTAGCCATGCGATGGAGGGATCCATTTTGCCCTTCGTCGATGACGACATAAACAGCATCCCGCAATGAAACCATAAAAATGACCTTTCGAGTGTATCTGTGATATTTTGTGTGTATGAGATTATGTTTCAAAATTACGATTGATATTCGAGTGTATTTATGACTTTCAAGAGTATAAGAATATACATTTGAGGGATGTATACGATATTCGAGAGAATTCAAAAAATCGATCATAAACATGTGAAATAGTGAAAATAAAAAAACGAATTTTGCATTAGAATATTTTTATTGCTTTTATTTATTACCGTGTATTTTGCATCAAATTTTATCTGGGTTGAGAGAACGGGAATACTTATTGAGTTGATGAAACTCATTAAATTTCACCCTGATATTTCTTAAATGAGAAAGAAGAGGCAGAACTGCTACCAGACGAGTAGGACCTGTAAAAATAGTTCCTATTTTGTATATTTTATGTATATTTGAGAAATTTTTATTTTATTTTGTTAAACTCTAAATTTTAACCTCATGTTCTGTATATATAATCACTGTATATATATCATATGCGATGTTAGATTGTATGATAAATTTTCAAATGTGCATATGTATATTTTGTGAGCCCATTGCATGAAAATGACATGAGCAGGAATTGCGCCTCATATCGAGTGTTGGGATGTTACATCCTAACTACTTGTAATTCCCACAAGTTGCATCAGGCCTCCACCAGCAGTATTTCTCAGAATGTGTGCTCTTTTTGCAATGTACGCAGGGAGGTAAATTTTTTTGTTTTGAACCTTTACTGTTGCCACCACCATCACTTTTGCCTTTTTTCTTTTGATTGAATTGCTTCTTCCTCTTACCAACTTGTTTTTACACATCAAAAGCACCTTTAGTTAATTTGTCATACCTAATAGTCCTTCTTTGCTCTTGTGCTTGAAGAGCACTCATTAGTTTACTTAATGAGATATTGCTTAAATCCTTGGATTCTTTGAGCAATAAGATCTTTGATTTAAACCTCTTAAGAAGAGTTACAAGAACTTTTTTCACAATTTTTTTATCTGTAAAATCTTCACCAAGTAATCTGATGTTATTAATAATCAAATAGATTCAATCAACATATTTACCAATTATTTCATCTTCCTGCATATTTAGAGATTCAAATTCTCGTTTCAGGTTCAACACCTGCATTTGACGTGTTCTATCACTGCTTTGGTATTCTTCTTTCGACTTGTCCCAAGCCTCCTTTGTAGTATCACATGACATAATTCTATAGAAAAGACAATATGTCACAAAATTTTGTATAAGCGACTTGGCCTTGGACCTCTTTGCCTTTTCCTCACTGTTGTGTTTGATCTGAGCTAAAATGGGATTTGCTGGTAGAGGAGGTATAGGCTTGTCCTCAGTCTCAATTTTCCAGATGTCATAGGCTTCAAGAAAAGCTTGCATCTTCACTGACTAAATGTGGTAGTTTTCACCAGTGAAGGTGATGGGAGAATTTAAAAGTAAGCTGTTGGATGCTATTTTTTGGGGGTTAAAAAAAATTTGTTTTGGTCCTGTAAGATCAACAGTAGCTTTGATACTAGTGTTGTAAAATAGAATAGTAATAGCTTAAAACAAAAATTGGAATAACTAAAACTTAAAAATGGGTTAAAATTCCAACATGATTTCATTTCATTAATTGCAAAATTTATAGGTAAGAAAATAAATAACTTTAAACTAAAAATAATGGATAAAACTAATGAGAAACTGTTGTCAATATCTAAGCCATAAGTAGCCACTAACTTATTAACTTCCTTGATAACTTTCCATTAAACGTAATGGAAAAAACTGATGATAAACTGAATAAAATTGAAACTTTTAAAAAAACTAATTGAAACAGAAAAACAATATGTTGGAATTAAAATGCCATCTGTCTAACATGGTCCTATTAAGGCTTATGGGTTTAATAGTAAGACTTCTATTTTTTTAGAAGTTTTGACATATTATAAAGCATGATGTTACGTCTTATATACTTGCTATTTTTAATAATCAATTATCACCAACTAATATAAATCATACTTTCATTGATGTAGTGCAAAGGATTATCACTCCATAATGTCCCTCAAACTTTCACCTTATAAGCTTCTGTAACATAGTCATGAAACTTGTGACAAAATGTGCAGCAAACCATCTCAAAAATTTCCCTAATCACATTATGCATGCTTCATGATCTCTTTTTATCTCTGATAAACATTATTAATAATGCACTAATTACTTTTGAGTAATTCAATCATCTAAAATAGAATAGACAATCTAGACAAGGTTCCTTTGCATTTAAATTATATATTAATAAGCTTATGATAGGGTATCTAGTTAAATTTTGGAGAGAATCTTAAAGCAACTAGGTTATTGTTCTAATGTTATTGCTCTAGTAATGTCATATGTTACTGTGGTGACTTATTTTTTTCAAGCAGGAGGAAGACCATCCCAAGTGGTCTATCTAGGGAGTGGGCTTCGACGAAGAGACCCCTTTTTCCTTATTTGTTCATCTTATGCATAGAAACATTCTCAACTATGTTAAGGAGAGCCTAGGGGGATTATAGAAATTATGGGTTGAAAATTGCAATAGTAGTTTCTCTTATCTCTCACTTATTATTTTTTGATAATAGTCTAATTTTTAGTAAAGAGAAGAAAATGGAGGTTCTACATATATAAGAAATTTTGAGGAAATTTGATGAAGCCTTGAAGCAATCCATTAATTAAACAAGTCTTCATTTACATTTTCTAAATGGACTAATGCATATTTGAGAGGTCGATTAGGGAAAATATTAAAGGTGCAATTAATTGATGCTCAGGAGAGGTACTTGGGACTTCTAACCAAAATTGGGCTATCTTTGCCTAAACATTTTCATTTCTTAGTCAATCGCCTTACTAAGAAGCTATAGAGTTAAAGCCCCACAAAATCATCCGAAGTTAGGAGAGAAATAATAGTGAAGGTAGTGGTCCAATCCATACCTACTTCTATCATGAGTTTTTTTTTTCTTCTTAAATCAATTTATATTTAACTGGAGATGCTAGTAACATGATTCTACTATAGAATAAAATAAGATGAGATGAAAATTCATTAGCTTGGATTGGCTTATCTATGCTCCTCTAAATTTCAAAAAAAAAAATTGGGGTCACAATTCTCTATTCTCCAATTGTTGTAAGCTAAATACTTTAGTAATGGTAATTTTTCTGAAGCAAGATTATCGTTACCCCTAGTTACACATGATGGAGTATCTTTGCCATGAGAGAGTTGCTAAAGGAAATATTCAAATGGCATATTGATAATTGTTAGGATGTAAGAATATGGGAAGATAAATGGTTGTCAAGCCTTATATCCAAAAATGTTTGGTTACCAAAGCCTCTTGCTACAATAGTTGAAAGAGTCTCAAATTTAATTATCCCTAATTTAGTAACATAAACATTGAATTGATATGAGTTATCTTCCTTCTTTAAAAAGCTAATTAAATTTTATGTATTCCTCCAAGTTATAAAATGTCATAAGATAGAGCAATTTTGAGAATTTAAAGAGTTTATCTTGTGTATTATATTCCTTTCCTAATATTTATTATCTCAGTGTTTATATATGTTGGTTGTTTGGAAATGAAATAAATGAAAACAGAGGTTGTTTAAAAGCTTATGGAATCTGTTAATAACCATTTTAAGGCTCAAATATCGTTATTTTTCTTTTCTTTTCTATAGTTTTTCTAGATGTTATTTTATGTGATATTGGATAGCCCAATTTGGTGTCAAGGATGTTAATCTGCATCAAAGAGGAATCCAGCAGGTCCCAACTCAAACAAGAAGGTAAGTTCTAATTTCCTAAACAGGAATGCCCATAATAGTAAAGTAATTTCATCCCTGACTACTTTCTAATTGGGATTATTTCAATAGATGGGTCAAGTTTGTTCAAGCCATTTAAGGCCTAAGTAAGATTAATGGGCCTGAAGAATTGTAAGAAAGCTCACGCCCGAGGAAGATGGCCCACGCAAACCAAGCGTGAGCAGCCCATATGCGCGCGGCTTGCGCATGTGTGCTGTAAGGCTCGTGCATAGGTGGACCCAATAGCTCCACCACATGGCTCAAGAGGCCCGCAAACACTGCATGCAGAGCCCGCTGCACGCACTCAAGCCCAATGGGCCGAATGTGTGCGCCCTTTACAGATGGTCCCAGAACCAACCCAATCGACCAAGCGCGCAACCGATAGCCCAACCGACAGGCCCGCTGTCAGTAGCCCATGTGGATCGGCTAGTACGACCCGTCCGAGTTGCCTAAACCCAGCCAGTCTATCCTCCCTATTTTATTGATTAAGTTATTTTATTATTTTATTTTTAAAAGATTTTGGGACCCACTTTTAATTCTCCATATTTTAAATTAAAATCTCACATGCCTAAATTAATTTTCTAATATATTTTATATAGAAATCAAATGGGATAAGTCTTATCTTATTTTAATTATTATTTTAATGTACATTTTATCCCTATGATTTTTTAATTAATTTTTTTGTATTTATAGGATAATAGAATAAATATTTTATTATGTAATTATCCTACAATTAGATAGAATTTTATTTAAGATATTATTTTATTATTTTATTTCAATAATCTATACTCATCTAGATTGCTCGGAAAATGTTATAAATAAGTTTTTGTCCATAGGTTATAAACACACTAATTATAATAAATTTGAGAGAATCCTTGAAAGGTTAGACTTTTCTTCTTTTAGCATTTTTGTTAATTCAGCTTCTTCAAGTTCTTCGAGGAGCATGAGTCTTCAAAAGTCTTGTTGAGCCAATGAGCGGGAATCAACTTATCAGTAAGCCTATGGCATTTTTTCTATTCTTATTTATTTTTCCAAGTCCTTGTTTTTGAATTCTTTTTAGGAATGTAGATTCAATTAGAGGGAGGGATTTATCTAAGCAGTTAAAGTTTGGTATTACATAATGTTAAGTGGGTTATAGGAGTTGATTCGATCTTCCTCATACTTTCCTACATCATCTGGTATCAGAGTTTGGACTCCTAGAATCCAAATCTATCTTTATTACTTTCAGCATTTTCGTAATTTAATTAACAATTCAAATTAATTTTTGATTTTTTAATTCAGATTGCATCTTACTTGAATTTATATCTATCCATTCAATTCAAATGGTTCATGTTTATTATTAAAAAAAAGTATATATATATCAAAAAATATCAAAAATATCTCAATCGCACCCTATAAGACAATTAACACATATTTTGCATTTTGCATGATAAAAGCATAATAGCCACCTGACTAGTGACTATAAATCCTTTGAGAAATCGAAGGCAAAGTACCTCAACTAATGGGTGCAAGCGAAAACTTGTGTTTTCATTCCACACATTATTCACGTTTAATTTTCAAATTGCATTTCTATAATCTTACATCAATGTTGCATAAAGAAACCTGACTGGTCGTAGAGTATAGCTAGCAAATTGGGGGTAGTATAGGTATACCATCAAGTTATATACATAGGCATTGATCGGATCCCTACGCATTAGTCTATCTTATTAATCTTTGTGATCTATGTTTCTATCGTTTATTTTACTCTTGTTCTATTACCAAAAAAAATTACTATTTAAGTGACTAATCGGTTCTAATTGCTTAACACACAAGAAACACACTATTTCTTCCTTTATGTGTTTAATTCTGAGCTTCAGTAGAAATTAGAATCCTTTAAGGTTCCTTGTTGTGTCAACAGGACTAACATGTAGGCCTGATTCAAGTGATTCTGATTCTGAACACTCGACTCAATAGACGAAGTTGTCAATTGAGGAATTTTGAGGTAAACATGAGGGAAGGTGAGGGAGAGAATGTATTTTTTTCACTAACCTTTCTTGCAGGTACTACACTATGTCTCAATCCATCTAAGATGCTCCACTTGAGAGTAACGTCCTTGTTGTCTGAAGAGCTCTCAACGTGCAAATTAAGAGTGAAGACCACGAGTAGAGGGAGAACATTTTCCACATGGGATGTCTTGTCAATGGTAAGGTATATGGAATGATCATTGATAGTGGTAGTTGTGCTAATGTGAAACACTCTATTTGTGGAAAGAGCAGGGTTGACATACATCAAACATCTGACTCCTATCGGTACGGTGGCTGAATGAGTGTATTAAAACCCAAGTTACCAAGCAAGTCATAATGCCATTCTCAATCGGAGAATATCACAATGAGGTATGTTATGATATTATACCTATGCATGCTAGTCACCTGATACTTGAGAGACCTTAGCAGTTTGATAGATAAGTCCAACATGGCAGCCGCATCAATCAATATTCATTCAAAAGGATGGTATGAATCATGTACTTATGCCTTTATCACCAAAAAAGGCACATGAAGATCAAGTTAAAATTAAACAGTCCTTTCATGAATACTCAAGGAGAGCAGAAGAGAGAGAGAATGCCAAAAAGAAAACTAATGGGCCGTTAAGCATCGAAGAAGTCTGACAAATAGCTAAAGATGTTTTATTAAGATAAAAACAAACAGCAAAAATAAATGGGTGTCTTGACAACAGAGACACACTGTTAAGGAATATCTCTTGTGAAAAAAAAAGTTTTATTGTACTTACCTACAAGGAGATTCATTTTGATCTCAACCACTCTTTGCATAGTCGTATTGTTTCCTCTTACAAATAATTACCATGGCAAATAGGCTACAAAAATTTGATCCAGATCCTGGAGGAATCGTGAATCAAGTCATGACATGCATCAACAACAGAGTAAACATGTCAGGGAAGTATGATGTGTTTTCTATTTTAATCACTAATCTTTTCCCTTGTAATGAAGGCCCAGATTCGAGGACGAATCTTTTTGAAGAATGGGAGGATGATATGATATTGGATAACCTAAATTTGGTATCAAAGATACCAATCTGTATTAAGAAGGAATCCACCAAGTCCCGACTCAAATAGAAAAGTAAGTTCTAGTTTCCTAAACAGGAATGCCCATAACAAAAAAATAATTTCATCCCTGACTACTTTCCTAATTGGGATTATTCTAATATATAGGTCAAGTTTGTTCAAGCCAAAAGACTTAAGGCCCAAGTATGATTAATGGACTTGAAGAATTGTAAGAAAGCCCACGTCCGAGGAAGATGGCCCATGTGAACCAAGTGTGCACAGCCCACATGCGTGCGACATGCGCATGTACGCTATAAGGTCCGCATACAGGTGGAACTAACAACTCCGTCGCATGGCCCAAAAGGCCTGCAAACACCATATGTGGAGCCCACTGCACGGCTCAGAAGGCCCACAAGTAGCGTACGCAAAGCCTGCCGCACGCATGCAAGCCCAAGGTGCCGAACGTGCACGCCCCATGCGAACGGGCCTAGAACCAGCCTAGCCAGCCCAGCGTGCGACCCGTGGCCTAACCTGCACGCTCGCTATCTACGGCTCGTGCGGACTGGCCGATCTGACCCGCTCAGCTTGCCCAAAGAATTATCCATTGAAAGTCATCTCCTTGTCATTCTCCTTCTTCTTTCTTCCCATTTTTGTCCCTAAAACCAAATAGGGAACAAAGTGATATCTTCACTATCTACTTCTTCTTTACCAATCATGGTCACCAAAGAAAGACGTTTTATGGAATCTTCACTTAGAGAAAGAAGCAGAAAAAAGCCAAATAACAAAATGATTAATATGAGTTTATGGTAAAATGGTATTTATAGTAAAATGGTAAAACGTTACATATCAACACTAAAAACTCATGTAAAGCCATAAGCACTATTTACTATTTGTCTTTCTCTACTTCTTTATTTTTGACAATGACCATTATTGACAAAGAAGAAAGAGACGATGAGAAGATCATGTTGTTTGCCATTTGATTTTAGGGACAACTATGGGATGGAAGAAGAAAGAGAAAATGAGGAAATGACTTAAAAATTTGGGATTTGAGGTTTTTAAAATTAGGGTATGAAGGGGATAGATGGCGAGAAAATGATTCTCGTAGACTTAGATGGAATTCTCAAGTTTTTAATATGATATGGATAACACACCAATTGACACATTATCGCTTATATGTTATGATTTTGACACGTTATTGACAATGTGTTTAGAAGCTAATAACCCTGAATGTGTTTATAAGTTAACACTTTATTATTAATGCTAAAAGTGGATCTGGTAAAAATTTAAAAATATAAGATTAAAATAAACTGTAAATTAGTATAGGGGTTTAAACAGAAAATTCCAACTAGTAAAAGGGTTGATAAGGTATTTCCACCAATTGATAAGGTATCACTTCTATGTCATAATTTTGATATGTTATTAACCATATCTCCAAAAATTAATAGTACCTAAATGGCAGTTAGTATTAAAGGTGGATTTGTTAGAAATTTTAAAGTATAACTTAAAATGGACAAAAAATTAGTACACAGACTTAGATTAAAAAAAAAAAAAGAAAAAAACAACAACAACAACTAATATAGGGGTCGATAGGCAAAAGTCTTTCTAATTTTTTCTTTTTTAGGTTATTTAGCTTATTTTCAATTTTGAATGTTTTTTAAATTCTCCATCTCTATGTTTTTATATATAATTTAATAATTAAGGATAAATGGATGGAATACATTATACGCATAATTATAGAGATAATATTAAATAATAATAATAATAATAATAACAATAATATAGTAATGAATAAATGAACAATAATAGTAACAAATTAGAAAAATAAAAAATAAAAAATAAAAATAAAATAAATAAATAATTATACATGCTAATCACAATTAGTCAAGCCGCATCATGGAAATAGCATTTAAACACTTGCGCGACCTATCAATCTTCCTAAATTTAGAATCTCCAGAATATGATTATGAGCTTTAATTTTTTATAGTGTATGATCTATATTCCAATAAGATCGCAAGCAAGTCCAAAAACCATAAAAACTTGTAATTTTTTTTTGGAGTTTTGTTTCTCCTAACTAGTTGTGACACTTGTATGTTCGCTCGTGGTTTTATTATATATTTTTTTTAATGCATAATTAATAAAATATATAAAATTTTGGTTTCAAAGAGATAAAAAGTTATTGATGAATGATGTACTTCTGATTTGATAAATCTTCAAAATTAGTGTTTAGTTTTCATTTTAAACATTTAGTTTATTCGTGTAGTTGTAGTTTTTTTTTGGAAGTTTATTAGTTTATTTTACGTGTGTTTTTTATTATTTATTTTTTTTTCTAGCAATTTAAAGTCTATGCTCATCTCTTTTTTACTTTCATTAGATTGGTGCATGTTTTGGTATTTAATCTCACCCTAGTGACAACCTCTTCTGTATTATTGTAAATCATCTTTTTGCAGAGTTTTGCGACGTGACAACTATGTCACACAGGAACACTTATGATTTTGTTGGTATATGATAATTTTACTCCTTAAATATGTTTATCATTTCTGTCTCAAAAAAAATAATAATAAATACCCCTATATGTATGTATATACAAATACACATACGTATGTATTTATCATGAAAAATACATATATATATTTTAGCTAAATTGAGTTTGCAAGAATCTCCTAAATTACATTTTTGACCCATACAAGTAGGATGATAATCCCAACTAGTTAAAAATAAAACATATGTTTCGCATTAACTTTAATAAATTAATTAATTTTCTCACTGTGGATTATTACTACATTGATAGGCGTGGAGTCAAACAAGTTATCGATAATAATTGTGCTTGGAAATTCTATGCGATTAAGATAATAGATAATGATTGATCATATATATACCAACATCGTGACTTTGAATTATAAATGTCTCAAGATTTGCTTACCCTCTTTAGCTTTTGGGAGGTCCACATAACTGTTGTTACGCTGACATTCCTCCATGTACCATATACATATACATATACATATTATATAATTAACCCTCCAAATATAAAAATAAACAATACTAATTATATTTTGCATTTGGTATATTATATATAAATTAGATCATAACAAAGTTTATAATAATTTATAATTTTTTCAATTTTAAATGAATAAATAAAGTGTATAATACAGAAAATCTCATAACAAAATATAATTCTTTATTTATTAAGATCACGTGATTTGGTTAATTAATCTTTTCTTGTAGAATATGACGAATGGATAGTGACTAATTGAAAATTACAAACAATAGTTAAGGATTAAGATACATACATATTATATATATATATATAAAGAGAGAGAGAGAGATAGATAGATAGATACATATGTATATGATTAATCATGGTGGAAAATAATACTCATACCGACATCAAGTGTCACTACAATAATTGAGACAATATATTTGTGATTGAAATTTTGCAAAATGGGTCAATATGTCCCCCTTTTACTTCTCAATCTTTAAGATCACAAAATTGTGATTAAGAAATAAAGTGTACGTCTGTAAATTTTACTGTTACAAAATATATGTATTTGTCAAAATCATCGAATACAATATATATTATATGTTCAATCAGTTCTTAATGACTAGTTCTATTATTTTCAATAGAACGATAGAGTTAAAACCTAATTTTCAACTTTGTGATTTTCAAATCTCTATCTATATGTGTGATATATTTTATATATATATATATATGTATTGACATCGGCAACACTTTTGTTTTTGTTTTTTTTTAATATATTAAACAACAATTTCAATAATAATTTGTAACTAAATTTCATTATTTTTAGAAACAATTATATTTTAATTTCTTTTTAAATTAAAATATTTTTTTAACTACTTATTTCTATTATATTCTTGTACACATATTCATTTTTTCTATATTCTTGCTCTTAAATTCAATATGTTGAGTACTAATATAATAATAATAATTTCATATATAAGTATTAGTTAATGCTAAAACTAATATTATTAATAAGTTAGAATAATAAGACAAATTAAAGGGAAAAGAATAAAAGGAAAATAAAATCATTTTTTTTTTTAAAGAGAATAATTAATATAGAAATAAATGCATAATAATTTATTGATTAGTAAGAATTTTATTGATTTACTGAATTAATAAGAATATTATTAATTTAATCACTAATTATGGAATTTCAATAAACTATCCTATTTCTCAGTAATTAACTTATTAATTTAATTAGTTAGGTTTGGATCTTAAAAGCCAAAATTTGTGCATGCATTTGCAAGACAACCTTTCAGCAGCACAGATATCAATTTATTCTTCTCAAGTTTTGAATAATGTAAAAAAAAGATTACAAACTTTACTGCTTTTTTCATTCAAATCCTTCATGTTTTCAAGTTTTTGTTGCATACGTACACTGCGAGAATTTCTTTTCGTTACATTCGCCATGAACAAATGGTTTTCGATCTTCCTTTTAAGTTTTCTCAGTAAATTACTCGTAGTCACTTCCAAAATATGTAGTTGTGTAAATGACCATGTAAGAATATTGGCGATGGAAATATCTTCATAATAATTAGTAATGGAAAGAAACCTCTCACTGCTAGTGGTAAAAGGTTCTTCATAAACTAATAAAAGTGGGGTTCTCACGGCTGCAAATTACTATTTGTTGTTGACATTATGATAATTTTGTTAGATTACAAAGTGTTTGTGATTATTGTTATTCACTAATCAAATGTCATGTTGTCATATATTCTTCACACTATTAATAATAATGGTATATATTTTCTTGATTTTAAATATGTTGTTCTAAGTGATTATTGGTTGTATATACAGAAGACATGAGGAATGTATTTTTTAAAAAAATATGAGGTTTTTCAAGCAATTCCTTATGCTCGTTGTGTGATATCATCATGGACATGAGTGTTGTTAGTTAGAGGTGATAGTGCACACGTAGAATTGAAGGGGAAACATGATTTAATGGAATTTTGATAGAAGGTGGACCAAGAGGTTAACCACTACAAGTTTTGGGAACAGGTCTATAGACAAGCTAATGAAATGGCTAAGAGGTTATTCTATTTGAAGACAATACGTTTCATATGATTTTTTAGGTCATAGGTCATAATAGAGATATTTAGTTATCAAAATAACCTAAGAAAATGCAAGATCTTGATGAATTCAGTGAATACACAAATTTGATAAGATTACTTAAAATACAAATTATGGACAAAGTGAGCTTAAGATATATTTCTATCTTAAATTCATTAATTTCTTTCTTAAAAAATGATATTCAAAGATATGAGAGTATTTATTAGGAAACTATTTGAAAGATTTTCATGTGCAATGAAGAGTGAAATATCTTATGTAATTACTAATTTTCAACATGCTCTATATCATTTGTAAAAAGAAGAGAAGTACATCACAAATAACAAAACCTTAGTTTAAAAATTACCAATGATTTGTTGATATAAATTTGCATTTTTTTTTTTACTCCTCTTAACAAGTATGTCATATAGTGTAACGGTCCCGGAAATATTCAAATGAAATAAAAAATAATTAAAGTGCGGAAGCGTAATAAAAGTTCAGGGTTTATATTTCTTATACAAATAACTTAAAGTACCAAACAGTGTTACGGAATTCACCTTTTTGAAAGTAATACAAGAAATAAGAAAATGAACGGAAAATAAAGAAATCTAGTATCTACTCGCAATCCTCTTGCGGATCAGACTCTGTAACCTAATCCTTTTGATTTGAAATGGTTAAATAAGGGATGAGCACACTAGTCCAGTAAGGATATCACACTATATCACCGACACATAAGTAAAGGTTGGTATAAAATCAAAATAACTAATTGAATACTTAATTTAAGAAAATTCATTTATCAATAATAAAACTATTACCATTCACTTACCGTAGTGAGATTCATAAAAATAATCTATACAGACAATAATATTATATAGATTATGATTCCATATATAATCAGCAATCATAACACACATTATAAATCTATATCCATCATCAATAAATCAACAATAACTATAACTCTTTTTACCAGCCTGCTGATATCCATAGGAGTTCATAGGGATGTCTCCGTTATGCATGAACCCTTTTATTCAACATTTTCAATTACGGGTCGTCCCCATACCCCGTCTGGTATGAGTGTCAATTTACCAAACTTCAATACCACGTCTGATATGAGGGTGGGAGCGGGGCGTCCCCATACCCCGTCCAATATGAGCGCCAAATTATCATACCTCATCCGGTATGAGACAACGTTCACGATAGGGTTCCCTATGTACCCGGTCCGTCCACCATCTCTCAGATATCTAGTAAAACTGTCGTTTCATCTATTCATTTTATCACACAATTTTTACCGTTTAACCTTCAATTTTTTTTTGATTCAGTAGTAAATATATAGAATAAACGATACATGCATTCAAAGCTA
>NW_019014602.1:200583-214377 GCF_000150535.2 Carica papaya
CAGCAAGATTTCAAGCTGCATGCATGAGTTCTATGGCACAATCTCCATTTACCACAGACCAGAGAAAAAAAATCTGCAGATGTTGCCTCTTAAGATATTATATCAAGATTTTCTTAAACAAAAAAAAAACGGATTTTATACCAAGATGCCAAGGGAAAAGAATGCCTGGCAAAATGAACAGACAAAACCAGAATATCATATTTACAAACATACTGCAAAAACATAATACTGGCTCAGAACAACACTAATAAATCTCCAGCTTACCTGGTGTTCAAAGTTCTTTGAACCCATGGCATCATTAGAAGTTCTTTTCTCAACCTTTAAAGAAGAACGACGCTTAACCCGAAAAATTTCTGAATCAGAACCATCACTATCTTGCTCCACAATAGGCTTAACATGTGCTACAAAAAGATTTCCCGGATGGGAATTTACACATTCATCACGAGACATAGAGGACAGAGAAGATTTACAACTGCTACGTGCTACTTCTTCAGATAGCTTAGAATCAGAATTTCCTAAGTTAGCTTGCCCCTGTACCTGCTTAGGATGGTAGCAAAATGCAAATTACACACCAATTAGTTCCAATTTAGATATAGTTTTCAGAAATGCATGGCAAGCTCATTTAACAACATAAAACATTAAAATAACAACAGAAAGGTGCAAACAAAATCAGCAAAGAGGGATATAAGCATACATTACTGGGCACGAATAAGCTATCAAATTGATCTACACCAGAACAAAGACTTGATGCAGCAGCAGTAACGTCAGTCAATGCAGATCTTATATTTCTAGTATCGTACGCCAACTGTTGTCTATGTTGCGACTGAAAATGAGTTTTCACACTAATCCTAGGGCTCAGTTCAAAATTTATCTCGCAATAAGGATGATAGCCATCCTCCACATCACCTCCTATCACTTTTGGTAATGGATACGCGTACAGGTCATCATCAGTGTTAGATTGCTGCTGAATTTCATATAATACCCTCTCTTCCTTCTCAAACTTCTTAGCTGCAGCTTCCATTACTGATATGTCTTCCCTCAAAAATAGTGTGTGACTGCTCCCACATGAGAAATCAAGTGACTCAACATCTGTGCAGGGGAACTTATGATCAAGATAAACAGAGGAAACAAAATTTTTAAAAAGAAAAAATACATATATGTATGATAGGTCTCTAAAACACGATATTGAGACAAAATTACCATGGCGAAGGCACACAGGATGCGAGGAACAATTGCAATTAATGAAGGCCACATAACAGTCGCGTTTGCATAAGCTGCAAAGGATGGTTCCATAGGTATTTGGAAAAACACTGGAGCATGCCATTGATTTCATCATGTACCAGCGAGCACGATGAAGGAAACGCATAAGTTTCACAAAAGAAATCTTGATGCAATGGTGAGGTGCCAAGTCCAAAGATGAATAATCCAAATCTTCAAGTTCTAAGCTTGTATGGAGAAGCATTGCTTCTTTGCACAGAAGCTCTTCATGAGGAAGCAGAGGCGTCCTGTTGAGGTGTGCATATCGCCAGCTGGCAATAGCTCCCAAAGGAAACCAATCACCAATAGCAAAGTTCACAGCCTCACCGCAGTTGAAACCTATATGATTACAAGAGAAACAGAAAGATTTAATAAAATAGCCAAAAAACACTTCCTTCATCCTGCATATGTTTCAAAGATGTCTCACCATGGCTAAATCCAGCATGGTATGCTCTAGGGAAGGTAATTATAAACTCCCCAGGCTTCTGCACAGCTTTGTAGACAGGGACATCATGCTCTAACAAAATATTTGGAGGAAATAAAGTAGTTTTCCCTAAAAGTACATCGAAGGCTCCATCCTCTCCATCTGCTGAAAGAATGTCATTGGTATATACATGTTCCCGAACAACCTTTTCAAATTTCAGAGCTGCATGACCTGGAATGCCATACCAAGTCTTTGATGCCCCACAGTGATGATAATTAATACTGTTATTGGAACGAAAGGAAACAAATGATCACTGAAAATGATATAGAAATGTTTGGGAGACATATAGAAAGGCATCATATGTCAGATGTGCTTAAACTGAAACATATACAACATAACTTGTTACCTGTACAAGTAATGGTCTTCCACGTGCCAAGCAAACATGCTAAATAGCATTCCAATGTAAAGCATTGGTTCAGTACTCCCTGAAAGAGATCAAAATTAATGTGAATCATGGCCATATATGGAAATTAGAGACTAATCAGACATATACTGCACATTCCAATGAAACGTCAATATATCAGTACCGGAATTGCTGTTTCAAGAAGACGCAAAACAGACTTGGACACCCGTGAAAGTCTCTGAAATGGACAGAACATGTAAAAATCAGAATCAAGAAACATCAATAAATCACAGCAGTTAATAAAATTATATGAGAAGAAGAAAAACATAAGAAATTCTATTCAAAAAAATCAAAGGAGAAAATTACTGAAGATTGAGAAGAAGAAAGAACAGATAAATTAGTTCGCTAATTTAAAATTTTCCATATAACACAAAGAATATCATCACTTCAGCAGGAAGATTTTAGTATTTCCCATAAAAGTCTAGTTTCATAAGGCATTAGTTTCATGTCTCTCCTCCGATCTCAACTTCTTTTTCCTCAAGGACAACCTCATCATAATTCCCGATATAGCAATGATCACCATGCCTATTGTGATGTAAGACTTTGAACAATTTTCGAAGGGCATGTATGCCCATTCTCACTATGTTAATATTATTTTCAATTGCAACCATATAAAACGTTCTTTGGTTTAAACCATCCCCCACTAATTTTGGCATGGTATCAAATCAAGATACATGATATTTTTGGTTCAGCTGTAGATAAAAGCTTTTACCTTGCAGTAAGCAAGAAGCAACTGAACCCTCAGTGTTTTCTTCCAGTAATATGACATATAAAGTTTCCATTAAGCAGCTACTTTGTATCCTAAGATGCGGAATGCTTCATGAAATAGAACCTTTTGGGGCAACAGTCTCATGTTAATTCTAATGAGCATCTAAATCTTAACATAAATGTTGAAAAACATGCCTCTAAAGAGTAACAACAGAAGGTAACAATAACAAGTCGAGTGTCCCGCCATTCATAGTCAATAATGAACTTACAGAAATGGGGAAAGAGCTCTAGGAATCATATACATGCACACAGGTGATTCTATTTCACTATATTGTTCCCCATGCCTAACTTAATGAAAAATGTCTCAGTAAAAAAGACTTGAAGATTTAAGAAAAAAAATAGAAATAGTAGTGAAATAAACACCTTTAAATTCCACTTGCTATTTCCAAGTGGGTCACTGGGTGAAGATGAGAAGGCACTGCCATCAACATCGCATGCGTATTCAACAGTCTCTGTCTTGCCACATTCAATTTCATGCCAAAATTCTTTTTCCAAGTACGAGGCAGGAAGACAACCAGCACTACAATATCTACGAGCAAAAATCTTGTTCGCCATTTTCTCAAAATCACGGAAGGAATAGTTTCTGAAAAGTTACATGTACTCAAAAGCCAGAATAAATACCCAAGCTATATAAGTTAAATTAACGTTAAGAAACTAACCTTCCGCTCATGAAAAATGTCACTTTATCATCACTATCCCACTCTGCAAGACGAAGAGGTTGTATCCTCGTTGTGAACTTGAATCCTGCTTTCTCCTTCATCAATACTACTCCAGCAGGAACTGTTGCACTCAAAGGGGAAATAATCTTGCAAATTCCTGAAAATTTAAGCATTGATGCATAAAATAAGTTGGTCATTGAAACAATATGATTAAAGGATTAAAGGAAACATAGTAACTTTTACAGATTAATCTTCATAAATTAATCTAAATAACTGGAAGTGCTTTTAGGACAGAAAGAAGAAACCAACACTTAAAGTACTAAACGAAAGAAATACAATACATTATACAATTTTTTATATACTAATGGAATTATTTTGACCTTAGTGGCTTCCATTTGTCAAGGATTTGTGTTAATAATGCAAATGACTTTTGCATCATTAATGAATTATTCACAAGTGAGTTTCATTACAAAATTGAAAGACGCTATTTTATGGTAACATAAAAGATATTATTAATAAAACTAGACAACTATCAGATATTACTGCTTCTGAAGTTCTAGAAAATAAATTGTGGTGACCTTGTTTTGACTTATAATTATTATCAAACTGCCAGCAAAAACCATTAGGTATTCCTCCAACCATTACAAGTAATTCCACTACTCAAGATAAAACGTTGATATTATATGGGTTGTGAAAAATTCACCATCACGTTTATATTCATTCATGTACCAAGTTGATCCAATCTAAAGGTGAATTAATCAACCAAATCTTGATTGTCAATTAAAATTTTAATGTAAGGGTCATTGACATTCACTGCAAAAGATGGATTCAAGTATCATTACTTCAAATTTGAGAACTAGTAAACTTAATGCTCTCTCAAAGGGATGGTTATCTACTGAGCATATGGCAAACAGCATATATATCCTGATAACCAGAATTACTGACTTATCTAGCTAAAAATCCAGTGGAGACAACTGTACCATTCTCCTAGCACTGAAATTCTCCTTGACTATTCAGCACAGATGACCGAGAAAATTTTTTTAGCAATTTAAACTACCTATAATTCTTTCTTTTGTCAGCTGAAATTCATATTAATAAGAAGGAAACTTGATCTAAAACACACCCTCTGCCATGCATACTTCCAATAGCCATCTGAGATAGTCAGCACTCTCTTCACACAATCTTCAGCAATAATCATGTCAACTTGTATAAGTCATACCAAGCCACCACTAACAAAGCAAACTAACTGACCCGAGCTACTCATGTTTCCCTTAAACAACTATTTTGCAAATTCAAATTACGTAGTTTCAGAACTTCATGTTGGTTCAACTCTCCCAAAAAAGATCACCAGCTATATTCACCAGCTACAAGCTATTAACACCCTTCCCTGCTACAACTGAATGTTGATATTGCTATACATCTCAGGATAGTTTCTACCACGTGAACTTCAGCCTAGTTTGGTGAAGGGCAAGTAGAAGTCCAGAACTTATTCAAACAGCCAAATAAACGAGCTTTCATGCTAGAACATAATGCACAAACAATAAATACTACCATTAAGATGAAACAGCAGTTGGAGCTTCTTAATTTCGGAGATGGCTATTTATCTCCCCCTTGTGGATTTAACATCAGCTACCCAGAAAAGGTTATTCAATCTCAAAAATTACCAAATAAAAACACTGTGGTTAATCAAACCCGCACTCACTCCAGTGCATTGCACAGACAAGAAAACATTTGGATGGGACAAGAGAAGATTTCTCGTTGCTGTTTCTTTTGTCAGCTTTCCATCTGGTCCTAGGTTTAGGTTTCCCCATTTCTTTGTCGGAAACTAAAGAGATAAAAAGAGTAAGTAAGATTGATGCAAGTAATTTCATTGCGCAGGTGTTACAGGTGTTACCATATCTTGAAGCTTCTGGAGCTATCTTCTGCAGATAAGCAAAAGGATCTTCAAACTCTTCTTTGCTGGGGCAATATATAGGACACTCAGGAATTTTCTCAGTCCATTCTAGATCACTTGTATCAAACTTCTCCACCTTGCGCTTCAAAAAAGCATCCTTTCCACAGGAAGCACCATTCAACTGTGAAAGTGAATCCACATTCCCATGTAATCTCATGCCACATGCTGAAGCTCTTAAAGCATCTCCTCCACTTCTTGTCATCATGTTGGTGATACCTACAGTCTCAGGGATAGTTCCTGATTTCATTCGTCGAAGCCTTTTACGCTTCAGAAATTCTAACCCATTTTTAACCTCTTTAGACAAACAGACCCTCCCTTCCACCTATCAAAGGAGAATCATGCAAATAAAATCAACATAACACAAATAGAGGACCAAAACTTGAGGAATTTGAAACAGATAACTATAAGTTAAATTCAACTTTTGTGTCACACAGTTAAATATCAATAAGTATTTGCAAGCAAATTTACCCGTTTAATCTACAAAGGTCCATGGACTAACTAACAACAATAAGTTCATTCTTTTACTAAGTTTTCGAGATACAAGAAAATTATAGCACCTAATTTCCACAATAACAATGTTAATTGAAAGTTCTAGCCTTATCCAATACTTCAAATTAACGACATGTTTGGTTCGCTGATGAAATATAACTGGAATGTAATAATTATCTATAAAGAACTAAATAATGTTGCCATAGAATTGCAATTACATTACAATGTTTGGTTGGCAACAACTTATTACCACCTCATTACAATATTTGACTTGATAATATTAGGTTGTAAACAACTGTAATAAGTTATTCTAAAAATTATACTTATGACATTTAATTGTTTACTTCAAATTATTTTAATTTCACAAAATTATAAAATTTCATATAAATTATTCTAAAAACCTCTAATCTCTTAACTATTGGAATTATTTTATACTTTTTTCTTAGACTCAATCATTAAAAATTAAACAATTTTTAAAACATCAAACCCTATGATAATTATAAATGTTAAAATATATTCAAATTGAAAAAAGATTAAAAAAAAGAATCAATTAATGGGTTAAAATTCATGTTAGTGAGCACCAATACAATAGTCTTGAAAGTACAATTTGTTACTACAAGAGAGGTTATAATTCTGATTCATGATGTCAAGTCGCATATCAAGATTACAACTTCTCAAGCAACTAAACTTGCAAAATAATCCAAATTCAGACGGGCCAAAAGAAAAACTAATAGCTATTGCGTCCCTGACATATTTCTACCATATATAATGAACTGAACCAAAAGAAAAATCTCATCATGCCATCCACGGACTTCTAAATAAATTGGAAAAATAACATTCCATCAACACTAGTGATTATGCACAATTTTTATAAAAAAATTAAAAGCCTAAAACCAATACTAAAAATAATAAATAAAAAACAGGGTTGAAACAAAAGTACCTTTTTCTAAAATTTTCAGCAGAATTAATACTTGTTTACAGCATCTATATTATATTACTAGCCGTAAATACATATATTTTATACGCGTAAATGTCAATTCTGCTTTCAAAGATGTCCGCCCAAAGTTTTGACCAAATCGCTATCGAAAAAATAAAAAGAGAATTACGGCTCCCATGTTAAATTGCGAGTCAATAATCGTCAATAATCTCCACTACGAAGGGAAATTGACCAATTCAGAATGATAATCGAGCGTTTGTCCGAAACAGAAAAGAAACTCAAATACTCAATCTTATCCAGAAAAAAATTTTTGAACAAGGTCAAAAAAATTGCCAAACTAGAATGTTAAAAACACAGACCACAGCTTTCCGCACCAAATTTTACCGCTATACGCAAACCGAAAGTAAAACAAAAAAATTCTAAAATAGAAAAAAAAAATTAAAATAATTTCCAAAATTTACCGCGTAAAGGAAACTAAAATCATCCCCCGGAAAGTGCACCTAAACCATCTAGTATCATGAAGATTTCTCGTTGGTGAAGAGAGTTTCTAACATGGGCATCTAAAGCAGTTTTCTAATCGACAAGTAACCAAATGTCAAAAAAAGAACTGACAATAAATTGACAGACCAAAAAGGATGAAACAGATGCGAAATCAGAACAATGTCTAAGATCTGAACAAAAAATGAAGAAATCAAATTCATAAAATACGCAGGTAAACGAGATGTCGAAACAAAAATAAAATACAAAAAAGTAAGAGCTAAAAATGGAAAAATAGAAGAAAGGAATCACCATACCATCTCATTCCGCAATCCTTCTCTATACGCCTCCGTTTTTGTCTCGAACTTATCGAAATAGGAAGAATCCAAAATAAGAAGAACCGCCAAACCGAAGCAAAATCTAAAAACCAAACCCTAGATCACGATCTTCAGCATTGACAATCAAACCAAAGCTTCGAACACGAACTGGACCCGCCACATTCTCGCGGAAAGCCACGTAACGAGTCAGACTCAGAGATCCGAGTTCCTCTCCGAAAAAGTCATAGAGGATATGACAAGGTAAGCGGAGGTTATGAATGAACAGGACCAGATGAGCAGTTTTCCGGCGGAAAACGGAGGCTGTTACCGGGAGAAGTTAACCGGCGGGGGGAGGAGGAGGAGAGAGAAAAAGGAAACAGTAAAAGAAAAAATAGGAAGGAAGGGGGAAGAGAGAGAGCAGGTTAGGAAACCGAAAAAGAGCTAAAAAAAAAGGATGATATATAGTTTTATACTCAAAAATATTAATGCTTTAGTGCCTTTTTGTAATTATTTAAAAAACGGTTTTTTATTTTTTATTTTTAACAGAAGAGAAAAAAAGGAATTTGTTAACGAAAGTGGTGGTTGTTAGGTGGTTCAACCAAACGACTTGCCGGCCAAAACGCGTTTCGCACGTCTCGCGTTTTAGAAGCTCCCCCCTCCCCGGCTTTCATTGTTTTTTTCTGCGAAATAACCTTTCAAAAAAGCGTCTGATTTCCATAATTAGAAGAGGGTATTTAGGTAAATTTAGTGGACAGTGCTGTCAAAATAGGAAAGTGACCAAATATAGAAACTATGGACTGTATAAATCTGATATGGTGTTCATTATGCGTACAGCAATAAAATCAATCACGGTCTGGAGTGATCAAAAAGTGGGATCTTAACTGAATGCACATTTCTTTTAAAGCTCTCGGGCCTTAACACCCACATCAATTTTAACTACCCTCTTGCTAATTCTGCCGCTTTTCAACGTTAATTGTCGTACGTTTGTTGAAGTCGAGAAGTATGACCAGAAGTGACTCAAGAGGCAAGGGAACACCCTGAACTCTTAAGATGCCAAGTGTTTTTTGTTTTTACTGATAATAGGAACTTTATTTAAGTTTACTTAAAAAAACTTATTGTTTTGATGTAGGGTAAATAATGTATTTAGTTTTAGCTTTCCGTTGATTTTTTTTTTTTCATGTTTCCGTATATAATTTTGATATCCTTTGTTTTTTAGAATATGATTAATTAAAATATTAACTAATTCATTACTACAATAAATTTGATTGGATTTTTTTCTAGTTGTCTATCGTACTTCAACGCGACATGAATACGAAAAAGATTCGAGAATTATTTTTATTTACGTTAAAGGTTAAAATAATTTTTTTAACTTTTTGACCTCGTATTAAAGGTGAATCTCGAATATATAAAAGATTTCTTTCCAAATAATACATACCATCTTCATCAAATGTGAGTTTCTACATAATTTTATATGTATTTATGAGATAAACATATAATTCTATTTTCTCACTTTAAATTGAGTACTTATTTTCCTTTGTTTCGGCTAGAATTCAAAATGTTATATTTTACGTATCTATACAATTCGAGTCTTTAGGTTTCCAAAATAGTTCCGAAAAAAATGCCTTGAATAATTGTATATGATACGTACCTATTTCATAATTATATGCTGAAAAAAAAAAAAGATCATAGATGGGTAGAGGTAAATATAGTTGTTGAATATTTTTCATTTAACTCATGAACCAGATTTATATAGACATCAAGATTCACGCATCTTGATCATAAAAGAATCAATGAAAAAAAAAATATTAGAATTGATCAATCTTTCTCTCAAAAATAAATAAAAATAAAATAAAAAACAAAATATAAATCATCAATCGGTTAAATCCTCTCGACCAATTATTAAAAATAAGAGAATAATTCTCATATAAAGATCATGAATTGATATTTGATATTATTTATAGAAATTTAGTAAATATTCTATTCTATAAATAAAATATTTGAATAATTAAATTTTTAGAGTAGATACAATTAATAATCTATGATCTGAAATGTACAGAATAAAAATCTCATTTTTATTTCTATAAGAATTTTAATAAAAATCTTTCATTTTCTGTTCTTCTATGGAAGTTTTATTTTTACATCATCTGTCGTACATCATTCAAGAATATACTTCAGTACAAGTCACGAATAAGAATTGTGTAGAGGGATATATTGATATAACATAAATATCTACCAAAATACCCCATATAACCCAGTTGATAAAATACGTTATATAGTTTATTTTAAGAATTAATGACTTACTCATTTATTAAGTTTGAAAATAGGCATTCCCCAAAAAAAATAAAAAAAATAAAAGAACAATACTATTGAAATGGGTGGATTCAATAATACGTCTTATGGAATTTTAACACTTATTATATTGATAAATCGTTATGTAATATGTATATGTAGCAAGTTGATTAGGTGGTGGTAATAGAAGCTTTAATGTGTTAGTAATGGTCAGTAGCGATGGTGCCGGAGCAGTCGCTGAAAGTTGTAGGGAAATGTCATGTCTATCTATATAATTAAGTAACCTAATTTTGGCTTTTTACTTACAAGAAATCTTATGAGAAGACATTAAGAAAATAAAAAATAATAATTATTAAAATAACTTGGAGTTATTGATTTTATATACTATTATTTCTGTTTTGAGCCATTCGGTGGATTGTTGATTTCATTTTTTGTATTCTTCTTATTTTTACATGGAGGTTGGTCTAATTAGCCTTCCAAACTTTTTTTATAAAAAAAAAAAAAGAAAGAAAAAATCATCAGTTTATAGCCATATTTGAACATTGGTTCAAGTAACACTGAATTAATTTTTGAAAATAGTCTTTGACTAATATATTAAAATTAGCTGTAATATCCTTAATTGATTTTAATATAATTAAAATTAATGTATAAATATAATTTTTAATTTTTATTTAATGTAAAACTAAAGAAAAATAGGTGAATGATGAAATTGAAAATAATTTTATAAGAAATGGGTGAAAATTTGGGTTCTGATGGTGTTTTTGAAAGAAAAAATCGAAAACTAAGAGTCAAAATGCAATTTAAAAAAATTATGTCACGTAAGATGCCCAGTTAGCAGCTCCGACGAACTGGAACACGTAGCGTGGCAAGGCACACTGACGCAGTGTCACGCGGGAAGTCATGCTAGCGATCCACATGCCCGCAATCGGACAGTCCGAATTTGTTCCCGCGTGCACGGACAGTCTGGATCCGTTCTCTCTTTAAGCGCGATCGGACAATTCAGATCAAATCGCGATAAACAGTTCAGATTCACTTCCTATTTAAACACGATCGGATAGTTCAGATCAAATGCAAAGTACGGCCTAAATTAAAAGGAGATGGATATAAATAACCCTCTTCACGCCAAACCTTAACCCTAGCAGCCAGACCCCCCACCAGAAAAGAAGAGCCAGCCGCCAGGAAGGGAGTCGACCGCCACCCACCACAGCGCCAGAGCCACTTCCGACCACCAAAAGAGGTACAATTTTTCCATTAGCTCGAAATTTAATTTTCAACACCCCCATGGCCAAATCGGAGTAAAAGGACCGGCAGATCCGCTGACGAAGCCTGACGGTACCACCGTAAGAAAAAGCAAAAAATCGCCACTGATGAGGCCTTTCCCGATTTCCATTTCATGTAATTTTTTTACCATTGTAATTACCATTCCTTTTTCTACAGGTTGATCGAAACAAAACACCCAACCGTGAAGGTGAGCCAGCTGGACCGCCAAACCGAAAAACTTTGTCACCGGTAAGCTTCGGTTTTTAAATATTTTTGTCAACTGAAGCCCTTTAATGTATTTTATCGCAGGGATTGGTACAAAATCGACTGAAAAAGCCAACCCTAGGCAAATTGCCGCCGTGCCGGAATTTTAAAATTGTCCAAAAAGGTTTTCTAACATTGATTTTGGGCTTTTTGGGGTATTTCTAGGTACTTGAAGCATGTTTTAAACCCTAAAGGAAAATTCAGATAACCCGGGGACTGCCAGTAGGTGCAGGTGAAAGTTTAGCATTATAGACATCAATTCGAGTAAGAATCACTCACCTTATTCCCTTTTATGGAATTAAATTTTAATTAATAATAATACGGTATTTTGTGTAGTTTAAAAAATATCTATAATTAATTACAAATCACTAATGAAGTCAGAACCGGTTATTTATTACTGTTTGTCGTGTTTAGCTAATTGGTTGATTTTACAGTTTCAAATGTATGATAATACACTAGAATTGGTATGATGATGCGATTGTGTTTTCTTGATGCATGTATTGCTTGTTTTATGTAATTACAGTTAAATTTAGAAACTGAAAATTAAAGATAAACGAAAAATTGTTTGATTGAATAAATGGATGAATGGTAGCCTTACTGGATATCCTGAGAGATGGTAGATGGACCGGGTACATAGGGAACCCAACCGTGAACATCGTCTCATACCGGACGAGGTATCGAGGATTAGTATTTTGGCGCTCATACCGGACGAGATATGGAAACGGCCCATTTCACCCTCATGCCCGACGAGGTATTGAGGGATGGTATTTTGGCGTTCATACCAGACAAAGTATGGGAACGACCCGTTAATTGAAAATGTTAAAAAAATAAAATGGTTCACGCATAATGGGGACATTCCAATGGACCCCAATAGATACTAGTAGGCTAATAAAAGAGAAAGTTGTTATTGTCAACTGATTGCATATGAGATTATGATATTGTTTATGTTACTGACCCTATAGATTGGTTTTAGAAATCTTGCTACGGTAAGTATGCGGGAAATGATTTTATTTATGATAAATGAATTTACTTAAATTAAGAGTTTCATTAGTTGTTTTCATGATTTTTACCAACCTTCATTTCTGTGTCGGTGAGTAGCGTGATATTCTTACTGGGTTAGTGTAGCTTACTCTTTCATTAACTATTTCAGATCAAGAGAATCAAGATCTATAGCTCGATCCACAAGAGGGTTGCGAGTAGGATGTCCAGTTATTTATTTTCTATTTATTTTTTTAATTTTCGTTATTTCTTTTAAAATAGTCATTCTCGTAGCCCTATTGGGTATCCCAAATTATTGTGTAAGGAGTGTAAACTCTAACTATTTATTTCATTTCCGCATTCTATTCATAATTAATTTACCTTCAAGTTCCGGGTCGTTACATTAACTATTAATCATTCGACTTTCAATTTGTCTCCACTATCCTTTTTTGTTCTCTCATATGATTTTCTTTAGATGAAATAAGAATTGAGAGAACTTTTTACCAAACTTCGGCCATGAAATGAAATGCACCAATATCATCTTAAAGACAAAATGCAAAGTTGTGTTATGGCACCTCAAGAGCACATAAATTTTAGATAATCTTTTGATATTTTATATAATAAAAAAAAAGATAAATATTTTTATTGAGAACTTGAATAGTAATATAGTTGTAATTTAATTAATAAATAAAATTAGTTTAAATTTTTAAAAAAGTGAGTCAATAGAGTAACAAAGAGTAATAAATAGATAGATAGATAAACTGATAGATAGAGAGAGAGAGAGAGGAGAACTAATGTAAATAAATTGAAGATGAAAGTATTCATTAGATTTGATAAATTTTAAATATCACTAAAAATAATTGTTTTATAGTTCTTAATATAGTTAAATATATTATCTAACATAAAACTATGTAAAATACCAAGAAATATAAAAAATATTTCTAATCATAAAGCATATTGAAGCTCAAGATAAGTTGTTGTACTTTTGTTATTCTAAGCGTCGATTGAGCTTGGGCTCTAAAAATATCAAGCCAAATTAGGTTAAACAAATATGGTGAGCTCCCTTGTTTAACCCAACCCAACTACTATAGATTTGAGTCAAGCCCAATCCATTTAGACTCTATAATTAATTTATAATTAGCACAAATCAATTCATGATGAGATGACTTAGGTAATAGATCGTCCAACCAATTCTTTTACCTATATTTAATGAGTACTAAGATTTTCAAGCACTTAACTATCTCTTTGAAAATTCTCC
>NW_019014602.1:259980-272494 GCF_000150535.2 Carica papaya
GCTCATACCGGATGAGGTATAGGGACGGCCGATTAGTTAACAATGTTGGATATTGGTTCACGCGTAGTGGAACATCCTTATGGGCCCCCAGAGATACCAATAGGTAAATAAAAATGAAAAGTGGTTGCTATTGCTCATTTAAAAATGATATTGGAATGTTATTCGAGTTATTGTATCTCTATAAGTCGATTTTGAAAATCTCACAACAGTAAATATATGCAATAAATGGTTTTCCTTATGATAAATAAATTTGTTTAAATCAAGAGCTGTATTGGTTGTTTTTATGATTTTTACCAACATTCAGTTTCTGTATCGGTGAATAATGTGATATTCTTAGTGGGTTAGTGTAATTCGTCATTTCATTAACTATTTCAGATCAAGAGGATCAAGATTCAGATTCCGATCAACAAGAGGGTTGTAAATAAGTTCACCACCCGAACTCTCTTCAAAAGCTACCGAAGGTCGTTCTAGAATAGTCAGTTATTTGATTTTCGTTTGTCTTTTTAGAATGGACATTTCCGTAATTCTATTGGGCATTATAAATTATTGTGTAAGGAATGTAAACAGTATACTCTATTATTTCGCTTCCGCATTTAATTTATGGTTTTATTCCCTTTTAAGTTCCGAATCTTTATATGTTTAGATCAAATTTAAAAAATTAACAAGAAGAAGTTTCATGATCTCGTCTTAAAAAAGTAAAGTTTGATTAAAATAATCCCAAAACATAAATTTGATTAAAAATTTATAATTAATGAAAAAATAAACTTCATACTTAGTTGCTAATATAGATTTATAATTACAATTAGTGGAAGTTGAAGTCAACATTAAGTCCAATGGTCTAAACCTTGACCATAAATCTCATCCCCATGTTGGTACTCACAGAATTCAAAATAATTAAATGTAATTTACTTCATCAACTAATTTACCCGCCATCAAAAGTCTGACCAAATCTATTATTCTTCAACCAATGACGAGTCATATGACCCCATACATATATAGTTTGTGTACATAGGGTCCTATCAAACAGTTGACAAAAGTACTTCAGACACTGATATTGTTCTTAAAAAAAAAGACCATGACTTTCAAGTCTTATTCTTCTTTTGTTTATTTATTTATTTTTTAATTTTAACAAATCCAACACATAAATATACATGTCCTATATTTCTCTACCTATATATAATATAATAGCCTTAGATAACAATGCTAAAATGCAAATCATTTTTAATGGGTAATTAAAAACTATTATTTCAAATAAGATAATATTTTTATTTACAAGTTTATAATTTAACTTATATTTTTTCATTTATTTATATAAAAAAAAATATGACAATTGTTAATAAAATTAATTGATAGTAAATAAAGTGTGATATATTTTATATTGAGAATTTCATATTTGTAAAAAAAAAAAAATCCCATAAATTTATCAAATAATTGATAATGTTGTAAACTTGAAATTACATAATTTATATTTGTAAATATTATTTTTATTTTGATTTTTTTTTTCGATATAAAAACAAAAATAAAAAATCTAGAAAAAAAAATACATTTTAGATCAAAAAACACTGAATGAGATATTCGTTCGTAATAGTAAAAAGTATTACAAACGAAGATTGCTGGATCTAAAGACCAAAATGAGCCAAAAAAATTTGATTAGTCAAAGGATCAGTGCAACGGTTGCATTTTCGGTAAACATACTTGATCTTAACTTTGAACATATTTTAAACTTTAATCATGCATAATATAAATAAGTTTAACAGCATGTATGAGCTGAGAGATTATGTAAATGTAGCTAATTATTTTTAAATTTATTTCAAAAAATTATTAGAAATAAATTTAAAAGTGTAATAATTATATTATGATGTCATATGCTTATAAACTACCTTAAAACTTCTTGAATTATTTAGTTCCATTCTTTGATTAAATATATAAAGACATTGAAATCATAATTTTAAAAGGGTACTACATAATTCTTTTTTTTTTTTTTGTTAAATTAAATTATGTCCACTAGGTTTAAATTTTGTTCTTTATAGATGGAAAATTACGAATATCATATTAATTATATTTAATTTTATGAGACTTGTGAGTAATTTGCCTTCAAAGAGAAGAAAATGAAGCTGCCATTTTCATGTATTTTGGGCTGTTCGAGTAATACGCTGTCGTTTTACCATAAGATTGGAAATTAAGATGAGGCCAGTTGGCCCAAAGTTTTTATTCGAGGCTTCAGCTTGGGTCTGGAGTCAAGACACATTTCTAATAGTCGGTCCACGGCTTGGCATTTGTTTATTTATTTTTTGAAATGGTGAATGATACGTTGTCTATTTTAATTTAAATTTGATTAATAATTTTTAGTTGATTATAAGTCCAACGTTAATGGTTTAAAATCTTATTATATGGTTTAAAGAAATAATATTTATATTATTCTTATATAGTTCTAAAACTTTATTTCAAAAATTATATCCTAAGCATAGTAAAGGCTGAAAACCTGTTCACATATGACTCATAATACAAAAAAAAAAAAAAAAAAACACGAATAAATAGATTGAAACATAAATTATGGTATTAAGAAATTTGATTTTCAGTAATGAGCTCATAAAGAAAGAAAAAGAATATTTAAAAAATAAAATATAGATAAATTACTTTAAATTACAGAAAAATATATACACACACATATGTATATATAAAACACAGAATTAACACGTTAATTTAATTATAAATATTCTCGTTTTTTTTCCTCACCATTTAAATGAAGCACGATAATACACAATTCTAAACTAATCATTAACACGACGAAAGAAACGGAAGTCAGCTTGCCGGGGAGCCATGAAGCAGAGCCATACAAATACCAGAGACAGCCATATCCACAAGCAAAAAACAAAACCAGCCAAAACCAACACCGCGAGAAACAAAGCATATACATATAAACACAAACCCCACGCATACATATATACATGTATATATAAGTACATATATTCAATTGGGTACTCAGAGATGAGAGCGTTAAGCATTCTACTGGTATTTATGTGTTCGTGGCCATGGTCGTCGTCTTCGCACGGATTTGTAGATAATCTGTTCCCGCATGTGACGGTGACGATGCAGAACGCAGCGAGCAAGAAGGTGTATTACATGTGCGGATTTGCAGGCGAAAAGAGGGAGTTGCAGGCGCTGGAAGTTGGAGAAGAAAAAAGCTGGACGTTTCGCGAGGTGATGTTTCCTCTTCGGTGGTGTTATGTTCATATTACAGAAGATATACGAGGAGCTTTCTGGGCATCAACTGTCTTGCTCAAATGCACGCTTTGCCGTTGGCAAATTCTGGACGATGGTGTCTATTTTAATCAAACCAAACATTATCTCTACCTCCATTAATTTCTTTTTTCTTTCAAATTCTTTTGTTTCATATGTATATGTATATACATGTTTCTTCTTCTCTTTCTAGATTTCTAGTTCTTTTTGATTCTTTTCTAGGTGGTGTTAATGGAATTTGAAATATGTATATCAAGTGAGATTGCAGGAATGAGTTCTGTAATTCCTACTGTTCCAATTCTGATATACATGTTGAATTTTGGTAAATGAAACACTATTTTTCACTTATATATTATATTGAGAATTAAAAAATATATATATAAAGAAAACTGTTGAAGATGAGAGAGAAGGAAGAAAGAGGAGGCAAGTGAATATATAAATGTATAATTAATGATAGGAAAATAACAATTCAAGAGTAGTAGCATCAAATTCCAAAAATAAATGAAAGAGAAAAAGGCCGACAAGCGGAAGTCAATACCCGAACCAACCACCCTTTAATTGCTCCACGATGATCATCACCAAGACGCCATACATATTATACATATGCACCATCATCATATATATATATATATATATATATATCATCATCATCATCATCATCATCATCATCACCATCATATAGGTCTTGATCACCATCGAAAACAACTCTGGGTCACATCTGGTGCGCTCTTGACTCCCTCTACATCCCCACCACCATTAATTAATCATACTCCCCTAAATCGCCTAATTAACATCTTACCCCACTACCATTACTTTTACACAACACAAAACCAAACCTCTCTTATTTACCCTTCCCTACTTTCCCACAACTCACTACTCACATATACATATACACATATTCATATATATGTATATATGTATATATATATAGATGTGTAGGACCATGCCCATTTGACTTTACCTTTAAATGCTCATGACCCTCACGTTCAAAACCCTAAACTTTCCCATTGTTAATTAAAACAAAGTAGCAAAAAAGCAAATGTTAGGAGAAACCTGCAGAGGGGTAATTTAATTGAAGGGGAGAATTAATACTAATTATCTGGCGCAGAAGCAGGAGCAGACTCACTGACAGAGCCTGCAGCAGCAGCGGTATTGTTAGGGCAACAGCTAATAAGAGCAGAAGTTATTTGGTGCAATGTGTTGCAGAGATGGTTATTTATGGCTGTAACGCTTGAGAGGTTGAGCTTGCTTGTTGGGACTGTACTAGCGAGAGCTTGCAGACCGACAGTGAGTAAACAGCCAGCCGAGTTTTGTTGCTGATCCGGTGACGAGCTGGAGTCACCTACGGTGGCCGGAGAATTGATTGTCTCGACGGGGATTATTGAAAAACCTAGAGGTAGGAGGGGAATGCAAGATGGGTCTTCCCCGCTCATTGCCAGTTGAATCGAATCCACATCTACGTTGGAGAAGACAACCAGGCTGCCGGACTGGTCGGTGCAGCTTTCTTGCAGCATCAGCTCTACGTGCTGTGATGAATTGCTTGCTACCTGCGCCATTAGTAGTTGTATATTCATAAATAATACACATGTATATGCCAAATATATACAGAGATTACAA
The DNA here is from genome assembly GCF_000150535.2 of Carica papaya. The sequence continues at coordinate 264,838 of NW_019014602.1, forward strand.
GGATTAAGATGTATGTGTTCTTACATTAATGCGAAGAAGAGAAATGCAGTTTCCCTGATGAGAACCATTGGCAATGTGAGCCACCTCGTGTAAAGCACTTCCATTAGAAAGAACCTCCAACTGCAGAACACAAGAATCAATATTTGCATATGTAGTATAATTAAACTATATATATATATATATATTTATATAAAGTAGAACCTGAGATCTGCGTTGTTCGTCCCTGAGGAGATCGAAGACATGGTAGTGAGGGTAAGGGAGCCAAGTAGTAGAGACAGCACATAGAATTACTCCATTGGGTTGGCCGGGTTCTGTGATTTTTCTTGTTGTGATTCTAACAGTATCATCCACTGATTCTGATAGAGCTGTCCATGACTGCCCGCTGCAGCAGCTCATATTCACACTGAATGTTCTAATCATTCTCTGTGCTAGTCTCATCAAGTTCTTTCTTGCTTCTGGTGAAGGAATCACTGCAACTCCAAATATATATTACCAATTTCGTATTCCATATAATTGAAATTTGAATTAAACGACTTTAAGATCGATTAATTACCTCCAAGATCAGTGATATTTCGGGCCATGAGACTCGCAACCCTCTCGCATTGCCTCTGCAAGATGGCTAACCATCGATGAGCTCCGAACGCCATTCCGCTGTAAACCAACTGGCTAAAAATTTGATGAACAGGCTTCTCTTCTATCTCTGCATGTTCTACCCATGTAACCTGTCCATGACATGAAAATATATTACATAAATATATATGGTTCAATTCAATTTCATTTCATATAAAGCTTTCTAGTAATTGAATAAATATGCTACTGACCCTTGAGTAGCCATTGGGCATATCCTGAATTAGGCAGCCAGAGGGCCTTCTTCTATATAGAGGAAATGAATGTTGCATGTTTTCATGCAGGCTATCTATGGGGAAATCTACAATTGCCCAGCTTCCCTCCTCTACATTTTGTCGGCAATATCGAAGAAAATATGCCTCCCGGGTCGGCACCAATGGAGATACTACTTGCAATTCTGCATACATCTGTTCCAATAAAAAACACAATCATATCTTCAGTAACATAAATAAAATCTAATTGCCAGGGTGCGATTGAACCCAGTTTGATACATTCTTGTTAACTCTCATTAAAAATCGAATTCCAGTCTCAGAAATTCGAGGAAGAGTGGCAATAATTCAAGTCGAAGATATTGAATTCTAATTATACATCTAGAGCATACTATTTAAGAAGTAGGCCTATGAATTGATCATTAGTGATTGAATGAAAATTAAGACATAAACAATCTTGGATTAAGAAATTTGGCTACTCTTTTTATCTAAATATAATTAGTTTACTACATGCTTAATTACCAGGTGAAGAGAGCCACTTGCACCCGAAACTCCAGATGATAGAACTTGAACAGTTTTTGCTCTAGCAACAATGGAAGGAAACAGCTCCATCCATCTATTCTGAAATATTGACATTATGAGGACTAGAATTAATACGTATTTAGATCAAATGTGCATGTAGAACCCTTTTTCAAGAATGAAACCATAAGATATTATCTAAATTGACAATTAAGAGGAAAATAAGCTTACAGTATCCAAGAAAGCATCAACCAGAGTGATGCTATTCATTATAACAACAGCACTATCACGGGAAGCCTCGGTCCTGAACTCGCTAGAATGCTGCTTAAGATTCAACGGCCATGGAAACATCCTAGCATGCTCTTCTAGGTTAAGCAATTCTTTTCCATTCTCACCATTTCCAATCCAGAGTGGTTCGTTTGTCTGACACATCCTGAGAAGTTCATCAACGGACGACACAGCGAGCTCTATTGCAAGGGCTTTTTCCTCTTCCATTAAGACAAATCCGCCCTCAGGGAATGGAGATGTCTCCGGCAACATAGGTACTGACATCATTCCGGGACATGGTTCCATGTTAGGAGCCTCGGAGAAATGCCTAGGATATATATTCATATCCAATTCCAAAGATGGAGGCATCATCGGCGGAGCTGGTTCCATTGGCTGGATTGGCCGGCCGCTGTATCGGGAAGCAATACAGCATACTCTTTCTAACTGTAAACCACATGATCACGAGTATTAGTATGAACTGATCTAAATTCTCTCTATGATGCTTTTAATAAAATATAATTAATTCTCTCTTGAGGTTGCATAATTTGATTATTATAGCACAGCATATATAAATGATAAAGGAAACAAGCATTCTTCAATAAGCCATAGAATATTCTAACTGCAAAGAATTGTATCTATATCTATTCGTAGATAAGAACAAATAATTTTTTATATTACACCTATATATTTACAGTCTACTGAATCACCAATAACTGGAGCAATATATGTAGAAAATTAAAATTAAACTCATTAATCTAAAAGTACAATAATTACTTTACTGTAAATTAATTAGGCCAGGGCCTAGCAAGTAATAATCATAATAGAAATTTTGTACTCTCTTTATGTATATAATGTATAGATAATTAGCTGAATAATTAAATGAACTAGTTAACAAATTTAAATTGATGTAATTTTTGGTTAAAAAGTATTATTTATTTAACAAAAAAACTTGCATGTGTAATTATAATTTAACATATAGTTATTACTTAATATACATATGTAATTAGATTATAATATTTTGAAGTTAATTAGTAATTATAATAAGAAATAATATACATACCTCTTCCCTAAGTCTTGCATTTTCAAGCCGAAGTTCTTCAAACCCTCCAAGCATGGCTGGACCTCCACAGTTAGGACACACTAGATTGCGTAACTCCGCTTGTAGCCGATAATTCTCATTCTTGAGCGAATCATTCTCTGCCCTAAGTATCAAATTATCTGCTCGGTCTTGTTGTGCCTAATATATACATACATATTGTTTTGTATTATTCACCATAAACCCTAAATTATGACGAACATAAAATAAGGAAAAAATAAAAAAAACCAGATGAGAAAAAGTTGAGAGGTGGGTGAAAGGTATTAATGAATATTAATAACATTCCTTCAAGTCTGATATTATGATAAGCTTGGAAGCTCATGATGATGGCGAACAGGGTTTTGCTTTTTGTTTTTTCAAGTTGCTGAGATAGCTTGAAAGCGTTTTAATGCAAAATACAAAGAAAACAACGCGGTTTCTTGGGAATGGTGTTTGGCTGGAGTTTACGTGGAGGAAAACCAGACAGGGACATTAAGAGCATAGTAGGTTTAGGGTTTAATATGAAAGAGAGAGAGAAAAAAAAAGAGAGAAAGAGAGAGAGAAAGAGAGAAACCTTCATCTGGGTTCGTCTGTTCTGGAACCAAAACTTGACTTGGCGTGGCTTAAGGCCGAGATCTTGGCTTAGTTTCAATCTTTGCTTATCATCTGGGTGCGGGCATTCTTTAAATAAACTGCAAAACAAACGCGAGTTAATTATCACATGGACTGGATTAATTAGAAAAAGATATGGAGATCATGGTGAAGAAAATTATTTTCTTCTGTATTTTTTTATGGGATTCTAAAACAATAAGAAAATGATTGTGTTATGAATATTAAGGCGGAGAGTCCAAACTCATAAATTCTACACCAATGTCGCACACCTTCGATATGGGGATTCAAATTTTTTTTTAACCATATAACAGATTAAGGAAGAAGACGAAGAAGAGAAGAAAATGATTAATAAAGGAAAAATGAAATGGGGGAGACGTACGCTTCCATCTCTTGGATCTGGCGAGCAGTGTGCCGATGATAACGTTTCTTCTTAGGAGGCTGTTGATCAGTGCTTTCTTGCTCATTGCCTGATTTCTCTTCAACTTGTTCGCTACCCGATCCACTCTCCATTATCTCTTCTTTCCCTCTCATGTTCATCAGCATTCCATTCTCTTCTTTCTGTTGCATATACAGACATATGTACATATTGTTACAAAGTATATGTAAATCAACTTATATGTAAGAAAAAGATAACAATATAAGAAAAATGGTTTGGGTTTCCTCTGGTACTTACAGGGACAATGGAAGGGAAAGGATTAAACGGCATGAAGTTGAAATTAGTGTTTTGGATCGGTGAGGAAGAGAATAAATTCTCTGCTGACACCACATTGCCTGCTCCCATTGATGACATAACTTGACAATCTCCATACATCTTCGTCTTGCTACTCTTCCACCCAAAAAAAAGATGTTGAAATAATTAGGGTATAGATCACTCGCTTCTTCTCTTCTTCACTTCACTTGGACTTAATCTGTACTTTTTTATATATAAAAAAAAACACAGAAAAAGCCAATTAAAAACACTGGAAAAAACTATAAAAATCAAAACCAAAAGCCAAAAAGTAATAAAAAATGTTTAAAATAATAAGGACAACCTACGATCAGATTACCAGATTAGGAAGGAAATTAATCTCTCCAGAAACTTTTATGTGATTTTTTAAGAAGAAAAAAAAAACATAAAAGAACCAGGTTAAAACGCTTCTCGCATAGGAGAAGTTAGAAGATCGACAAGAAAACAAAACATCACCAGCTAAGAACATTTAATGCAGAAAGTAAACAAACAGAAAGGTGGAATTGAAGAAGGAGAAGAAGAAAGGAAACAGTGATATACTGTTACAATTTTCTTCATACTCAAACGGAAAAATTCTCCTTCTTTTCCCCAGGTCAAGAAAACCCACCAGATGAAAACTCAAGATTTGAATACATACTACTGAAATCCACCATGAATGAAGAGCTTGAGAGAGAAGCAATTAATACTACCCTCATATATATGTATACTACTCATAAAAACCACATATGGTTAAATAAGAAAGAATTATTCAATGAAAAGAAATCGAAAGAGTAAATACCGCGCCAATATAAGATTTTTTTTCTTTAGAAAATAGAGCAGAGAGAAAATCTCTTTCTTTCTCTTTATATTTTTTTTTCCTTTTGGTTTCTTCTCGACGTCACACCTCCAAACTCTCACTTTCTCTCTTTTGTTTGATTTTCTCTCTCTTTCGGGTCTGTAATAAATGGCGTTGTAATTTATTAATATTTACCGTACGGTGGGGAGGAGGTAAACGGAGACTTTAACTGCGGGTGACAGAAACCGATCACCGCCACTTACGCCGTTACTGTTTCCATACACGTGGCATTTCCTTAATGGACCATCAACCGTTTCCCAAACCGGATCTAGAAAGTCAAACTTTCTTCTCTAGGAAATCCCACGCTCCACTCAGCGCGTGATTATAGTTTCCTTCTCTTCATTGGATACGTCGGAGGAGCGCGTGGATTTCTGTTGAGGACGATAAAAGTTGACGGGTTTACTGCGAAGAGAGTCAAAATGGAGGGAAGTCAGGGAGGTAAAAATTGAGAACCGTTGATATGGTAAGGTTGGTCCCACGGGAGTGATTGTAGGAATCGGATGGGTCAATGGATCGTGATCGTCCATTTATGGAATTGTGGGTCCCGGAGTAGTTCTTGTTTTGAGGGTTGGGATGGTTTCACATTTCAATGGGCTTTGACTCTCAGACATCCAATCCAAAATGGCCTTCATTGCCCGGCGGGACCACCTTTCTTCATGCCTTAATTTATCGATTCCCAATTTTACCCCTAAAATTATATTAAAACGCTTTTTATATTAATCAACCATGTTTTAGACATCATTATCTCTAGATTAAAAACATACATTAAGAATATTTAGGTTAATTTAGATAAACTGAAAACTAAATGCTTATATATATATGTATATATTTATAGTTTCAAAGGGCTTCCCGACATTAGAAACCCTAAGAAAAAGGGGAAGGAACATAATTATCTTAACTAAGAAGAGATGGTGCTTATATATATATATATATATATTATATTAACCATCAAACTATAGATTACAAATATAATAAATTAAATTTATACCCTTTAAAATCAGAATATATTTTAAGCAAACCAACAATTTTGTGAAATTAGTTTCTAAAAATTATATATTTACTTCAACTAGATTGGTAAAAACCTTTATTAAATGTTATGCATAGAGTTTCGTATAAAATTGGAATTATAAATTTTAAATTTTATCAATTTAATATAATTTTAAATATATCATTTCAATTTTATATAAAATTTTATGTGGAGTTAGTTCTTAATACAATTGTTATCATCTATTAATTAAAGGGAAATTTTATAAATGAATTACATATAATTTTTCAATTTATTTCAAATGCAAAACTAATATGTACTTTCAATCACATACAATTATAAATTTACTTTTAAATGTAGTCATTTAAATTAAAATTTTCATTAAGGGAAACAAATATTAAACTTTAGAGAATGACTCTAAATTTTAGTCTTATAAATAAGCCATAGTGATGATGAAATTATGCATTTACACACAATTAACAAAAATTATAAATTTATTTAGAAAATATAAAAATACAAGTTATCAAATTGTTTTATGAACTTCAAAATTTAATTTAATTTAATTTCCTACTAATTTTTCTTTTAAATATAGATAGGTAGTTCATATGGATATGAATTAAAGAAAAAAGAAAAAATCAAAACGATTTGATCCAAATAATTATGACGACAGCCTTTTTTTTTTTTTTTGAAGAAATAAATACTTGGGATATGGATCGAAAAATTTACAATTAAAGAGTGTTAATTAATGCAAACGTTATGGATATACACTTAATAATTTCATGCGTTTGTAGATTATACACACATGCATGCATGCAATTTATAACCAAAAGAATTCCCTATCAAACTTCCTGCATGCATGCATGCCTAAAATATTTACTAACAATTAACACAACCCATATATACATATACGTGCATCAACTGTGAACATAATGATTTATTTAATTACCACGATGAGTTATGAGAACTGTCTAGAACGATATACATATATATATATATATATATATATATAAACAAGGGTCACAATATACCTAATCAACAATTTAAAGAATCTGTTCTAAAACTTATAACGATTGAAAAATCAATGTATATGCTTTACTTTTTTTCTACTAGAAAATAATATATATATATTTAAAATAAAAAAATAAAAAAAAAAATTCTATTAAACCAAATTTTAGGGACACTCATTGTCAAAATTAATTTATTGGGGGATCAATTAATATCCTCTCTTTAGATAATTAATTTGTTACATTTCAAGATTTATAAATATATTCTCAAAACAAAAATGTTGGACATATATATACACAATAGGGATTTTGTCTTCCCAAAATCCAGAACTAAATTAAAGGCATTAGAGCTAATATCACGAGGGGAGAATATACTTTTCCTATTTTGGGTAATTAGATTCCCTTTGTCCATAGAGATTTAAAGAATCCACCCAATAATAATAATAATAATGCAATAGAGAAATCATTTTTGTATAATTATTATACCTACTTATATGATATAGTTTAAGATGGAATACATGTGTTGTTATACTTATTAATTAGAATGTGATAATTACTGTTGGTAATTATATAAGTTAAGTTAATTTTAAATTAATTAGCATAAACTAATAATAATAATAATTTTTAAATAAATTGATACCCAATCAAATAAAAATAATAACCGTAAAATTAAATTAACCCCTGATTTAACCTGAAAAATTCATCAATTTTTTTTTGTTAATTTTTTTAATGCCTTAGACTTGTAAAATTCAATATATCATAAGTAAATGTTGATTTGTATGCCAAAATAATTCATT
>NW_019014602.1:272714-300509 GCF_000150535.2 Carica papaya
GATATTGGCCAAAAAGGGGCCCTGGGCCTAATTTGGGATTTTTTGGAACACGTGCAGGTACCAGTAGTGCGTTTCAGTTCCCCAGAAAAAATTCAGGAAAAATTAGGGACAGCCTGTAGGCGCACTGTGAAGCCGTATTCAGACCCCGAAACGAGTAAAGACCCCTCACTCTATTTCCTATCACGGTTTTAAAGTTCAATAAATGATAAAACGGTATTTCATGAATCAACGAATGTGTGAAATTGCTTAAGGTCGCTAATGGAGCCCGAGTCTAGTGTGTTTGTCGGTTAACTGTCAGTTGGCCTGTTTTACAGTTTTAAATGCAGTATGAGGTTTGATGTTTCCATTTTATAGTTTCGTGTGCATATTGTACTGTTTTATTGATTATGGATTGAATGACTGGGATATTGATGCTGTATGTTGCCTGTTTGGCATAAATTACTGTTTTGTTTGTTTGTATGTGGATTAATGATGCTGACTGAGGAAAAAGAGAATGAAAAATTATGTAAATGGGTAATTGTATAATGTGGTCAGCCTGACTAGATATCCTGGGAGATGGTGGACGGACCGGGTCCGTAGGGAACCCTACCGGGATTGTGGTCTCCCATACCGGACGGGGTATGAAGATCTTATGTGTTTTGGCGTCCATACCGGATGGGGTATGGGGACGGCCCGTTTCACCCTCATACCGGACGGGATAATGAGGTTTATAGTTTTGGCGCCCATACCGGACGGGGTATGGGGACGGCCTTGGAATCTGATTTCAAGTGTTAAGGGTTAACGGGTAGCGGGACCCCTATGGATCCCCATGGATACTAGTGGGCTGGTAAATGAGGAAAATATGTTGTGTAACGATTGAATTACAAAAGGCTTGATAAGTATTATGTTATACAGTTCGTATATGATTTCATGATGATGATAATGTTATTGCTTTCGTACACTGTTTTATGAATTTCACCGAGCTAAGTGGATGGTGAAGGATTTATTATTGATAAAAGAATTTGTTGTAAATTATGCTCCATTGGTCTTTTTGTGTTTTCTACCCATCTTTACCTCCGTGATTGTGAGATATCGTGATGTCTTTACTGGGCTAGTGTAGCTCATTCCTTATTTAATCATTTCAGATCAAGAAGACATTGTTCCCGAGCCGGTTCCTCAGGAGGACGACGAAGGAGACGCCTAAAGACTCCATAGTCATATTCTTAGCTTTTACTTTCAAGTTTCTCCTTTAGGTAGTTTGATCTTTTATATTTTGTAAACATGTTTTTGGTTTTAGTGTAAGGGATGTTAATCGAATTTTTGACTTCGCTTCCACATTTAATATTTTTAATATACATTTCATTTTAAAATTTCTGGGGTCGTTACATATATATATATATATATATTTTCTTTATGAAATTAATGTGAATTCACCAACTTTTATAACTGTTGATTTATGTTGCCCTCCAGCTAAATTTTTGAAACTTAAAAATTAAAAATATCAATACGTTTAATTTAAAAGTATATTTGTATGCACATAATATATGAATATATATATATATATAATTTAATATTGAATACAAGAAATAAATGGACATAAATTTTGGCCTTGTTGCGTTAGCAGAAACTGTGTATTACTAGCAGCAACTTAATAACGTGTTGGTTGTGACAAGTTAATTTATGGCCAAAAATAAAAATGCTTGGCATTAGTAAATACAACAGGGAGGCACTAAGATCTTCACTAATTGCTACAATAAATTTCTAACGCTACAATTCTTCCTTCTTTGCTTCTTATATGAATAAATGCTTCTTTCATTTCTGTTCATATATATATATATATATATGTATATGCATCAAATCATCTAAATTGAAAGTACATATTTATTTGATATAGATAGCCATTATAATTGTGCATTCATGCCAATAGTTAAAAGGCTCTCACACGAATCGATTTGCTTATTATTATTTGTGTATTTTAGTCTGTATTAGTTGTGGGTTTTTTATATTTATTCTTAAGCAATTATAATTGCAAATATACAAACATATATATATATATATATATAGCATTTGATATATACCCAAGCTTCTTTTATTTCGACCGTGTGTTTTTTTTCCAATGGATTAATCGTTTTGTCCTTTGTAAAATGATATTTTCAAAATTTACACATTTATTGCACAATTTGTATATTACATAATACTCTTGTTGTTATTATGGGTTGAAAAATACTTTTTTTTTTTTTATTTTTAAGGCCCCATCAAAATTTTGAAATAATTTATTTTTATTTAACTTTTGAATTTTGTTCTTAGATTTGGTTAAATATGAAAAATTAAAATGTATGGGGCTTGAGATTGAACTATATAAATTCACGCCATTATTATTATTACTATTACTACTATAACAGTAATATTAATAAGAACAAAAACTAATTCTTTCAAAAATTAAAAAATAAAAATTGATTTAGACAAAATTATAATATTACAAATACATTATATAATAAGACATGTTTCACACATAAATCATTGTAGCATATATGAGAAGTTATATGTCACATGCAGTGCATCAACACGATGTATAGTAAGCAATATGGTGCATACAACATATTAACATGATACACAAAAAGTATATGTATCACAAGCAACATATCAACAGGACATATAGAGTCTCTATATATTACACATATATGTCACGTATATCACAACGTATAATGCAAGAGCTAATTTTTCTTGATTCAATTTACATTTAATTCGTTAGAAGTTAATTTTTGATTGGCTATAACTATTAATTAATGGTTCTGAACTATAAATAATGTAATCTTTTATGTTTCTAACAATGATTTGTAATAAAACTGGAAAAAAAGTCCAATATTTCTTAAATTATAACTTGAATATTAGAGATGTACTTATACTTGTATTTGAGAGATATTTTAATATTGTATTATTAAGAATAATTAATATATTTAATTGTAACCGTTTTTATTTCTGTTTTTTCTTTTGCCCATTGCCCACGTACAAATGCCAGTACGTTTCTTCCTGCTGCTTTTGTTTTCTTCTATTACGGTATTATGCATTCTGTTTCATTTGCTGTTTTTTGTTTTCTTCTGTTATGGTACCACTGCAATGGCTATATATTGTTTCCCTGTAAGCAGCAAACATTCAATGGAATAAGGAAAATATTTTCTTATCATTTTACTTTCTCTTAGGTTCATTTTGCTCTTCTTTCTTTCTGTCAAATTTCCTATCATGGTATCAGAGCATTAAACCTTCAACCAACATCATTTTTGCTCAGTAGTTGAGCTACAAAACACTTGATCTCCAATGGCTAGAGATCATTCTGATGACCTCCAAAATCCTTTCTTCTTTCATAGTGCTGACCACCCCGGTTTAGTTTTGGTGTCCAATCTTCTCAATGGGAACAACTACAACACATGGGAGAGAGCAATCAGTATAGCACTAACAGCTAAAAATAAGTTGGGATTCATAGACGGAACCCATGATCAACCGAGCAGCACCGACCCCCATGCCGTAACTTGGTCACGTTGTAACAGTATGGTGGTTTCTTGGTTGCTGAATGTTATCACCAAGGAGATAGTTGACATCTTATTATATCATGAAAGTGCACAATCCATCTGGACCGATTTATAGCTCCGTTATCAGCAGAGCAATGCACCACGTATTTATCAATTGAAACAGAGCATGAACAATCTTACTCAAGGATCACTCAGCATCAACACATACTACACACGAATGAAAACAATCTGGGATGAACTCAAAACCTTTCAACCAGCTCCAAGCTGTCACTGCGGAAACATGAAGGCGTGGAACGATTATCAGGAACAAGAGTTTATAATGACTTTCTTAATGGGATTAAATCCCTCCTATGCTGCTGTTAGAGCCCAAATTTTGATGATGGAATGCTCCCCATCCATTTTGAAAGTCTTCTCGCTGGTGGTGCAAGAGGAACGACACTGTGCAATCGGGTTCGACTCACACGCAGAAACAGGTCACGGTTCCGGACCCTCTGTTGCCCTAACTCAAGGAAGAAGGAGACCCACCTGTTCACACTGTGGGCTTGTGGGCCACACTATGGACAGATGTTACCGCCTACATGGATACCCACCGGGCCTCAAGCCCAAGCCCAAAACACGTTTTAATGATGGAACTGTGCAAGCCCAAAAACAAACCCACAATGCTCCAGCTATTTTTGATGAGGGGTCTGTCCAAACGCAGGCCCAAGCCCGTAATCCACCAGCTATCTCTCGGCCCACTCATGGAACCAATTTTTTCAACCCGTCTGGCCCTCAATCCAAGCCCAGGTTCTTCTCCACCAACCATACCTTGGCCCATGAAGTATCATCCTCCTCGGGCATGCACCCGACCACAAGACAAGTGCAAAATTTTCCCAACTCTGTTGACAACTGCTTACCGGCATCTCATTTCGCTGCTTCTGTCGATAACTTAAACACATCACAAATTCAGAACATTATTGCTCACCTAAGTGCACGCCTCCACTAACCCAACACCGCCATCATGCCTGACAATCTATTTCTCTCCACAAATCATGCCACCCTTGACCCTCACGCGGCAGGTATATCCTACACACCCTTTTGTCTTTCCAACTTCACACACACACTTACCTCTGAATACTGGATCATTGACTCTGGAGCCACACATCATATTTGTTGTACACCCACATTTTTCACACACCTTAAAACTGTGCATCCCATTATAGTCACTTTACCAAATGGTAGTTCAGTGATAGTCAATCAAGTTGGAAGTACACCACTCACCGACACCCTAACTCTACATGATGTTCTCTTTGTCCCTCACTTTTTTTTTAACCTTGTCAGTGTCAGCATGTTGACCACTACCCACAACTGCACAATTGATTTTTCTCTTCATTCTTGTTTCATCCAGGACCGCACTCGGGGCTTGTTGATTGGGAAGGGTAGATGCATTGGCAACCTCTACTACTTAACTACCAGATGTTTTCCTTTTTCTGCTGTTCATTATGTTTCCACTCACTTTAAAAGTAGCCTATGGCACTTTAGATTGGGTTATCCTTCCAAAGCAAAACTTTAGTATATTAATGAATCCTTACAAACTTCGAATATTTCTCATTGAAAGGTTTGTCATTTAGCTAAACAACATAAATTATCTTTCGTTTCTAACAATAGATTATCTGATAATCCATTTGATCTAATCCACATTGACATTTGGGGACCCTTCTCTCCACCCACTATCGAATGGTACAAATATTTTCTCACAATAGTTGATGATTGCACTAGGACTACTTGGGTGTATCTCCTTCATCAAAAGTCCGACGTTCTTACTATTCTCCCTGAATTTTATACTCTTATACTTATACAATATAATATTTCCATTAAATCTGTGCGATCTGACAATGCCCACGAGTTGAATTTTCATTCTTTTTTCAAATCAAAGGGTATTGTTTCTTACCATTCTTATGTTGAGACTCTCTAACGAAACTCTGTCGTTGAACGTAAACATCAACACATTTTAAATGTAGCATGTGCTTTGCTGTTTCAATCCCATATTCCCCTTGTGTATTGGGGCGATTGCATCTTGACAGCTGTTTACCTAATTAACCGTACACCGTCCCCCTTATTATCAAATAAAACTCCATTCGAACTATTAACTAAAAAAAAACCTTCCTATGATCACTTGCGTACCTTTGGTTGTCTATGTTACTGCTCAACTCTTGATAGTCATCGCCACAAATTTTTACCTCGTTTTAGGGCTTGTGTCTTCCTTGGTTATCCTTCGGGTTACAAAGGATATAAACTTCTTGATATCGAGAACAACCAAATTTTTATCTCACGTAACGTTATTTTTCATGAATATATCTTCTCGTTTCTTTCCTCTCAATTACTTGATCCCATTCACAATGATTTCTTTCACGATCGTGTTTTACCGGTTCCTCTCCATACATCTACACAGTCCTCAGATTGTCTTGATACACCTTCTTGCTCACAATGTGAGTCCTCCCAAACACGCTCATCTCGCCCATTACGTATAACACGACCACCCTCTTATTTGTATGAGTATCACTGCTACCATACAGATACCCGTGCACTCTATCCTATTTCTTCGTTCCTTACTCATACCAAACTTACCTCCCAATATCACAACTTTATTTGCGCCATTTCCTCCCACACTGAGCCTACCAACTTTCATGAAGCTAACCAGTCCGATGTTTGGATGAATGCTATTAATGTGGAGCTACATGCCTTAGAAGACAATAACACTTGGTCCATTGTTTCCCTCCCTCCTTGGAAGAAACCCATTGATTGCAAATGGGTTTACAAAATTAAATATCAAGCTGATGGGTCCATAGAAAGATACAAAGCCCGTCTGGTTGCTAAGAGCTACACACAACAATTTGACATCGATTTTCTTAACACCTTTTCTCCTGTTACCAAATTGGTTACTGTCAAGATTTTGCTTTCACTTGCTGCTATCTATGGTTGGCGCCTGACTCAATTGGACGTCACCAACGCCTTTCTACATGGTGACTTCACAAAGAAGTTTATATGACTATTCCTCCAGGCTATTCTCCTCTAGAGGGGGAGAATTTTCCACATCAACCTGTTTGCCGCCTCCACAAGTCAATCTATGGGTTGAAACAGGCTTCCCGACAGTGGTTTCATAAGTTTTCACGAATATTGCTTCAAAAAAGCTTCTATCAGTCACAATGTGACCATTCCCTATTTGTCAGAAAACAAGGTAAAACCTTCCTAGCATTGTTGGTGTATGTCGATGACATTGTTATTGCTAGTAATGACGATCAGACTGTCGAAGAACTCAAATGTACACTCAGACAAAAATTTAAAATGAAAGATTTGGGAACTCTTTGATATTTTCTTGGACTTGAAATTGCAAGAAATGACATAGGAATCACCTTGTGCTAAAGAAAATATGCATTGGATCTCTTAACTGAGACTGGATATCTTGGTTGTAAACCCTCATCTATTCCTATGGATCCTAATATCAAGATGTATAAAGATGATGGCAAGCTCCTGAGTGATATCACCAGCTATCGGCGACTAATTGGAATAACTGTTGTACTTAACCATCTCTCATCCTGACATATGCTACTCTGTCAATAGATTGAGTCAGTTTCTGGCTGCTCGTAGAACCAATCACCTTCAAGCCGCCTTACGGATTCTCCAGTACATCAAGAGGACCCCTGGACAAGGTCTTTTCTTTCCTTCATCATCTGTCATTCATATTAAGGCATTTTCTGATGCTGATTGGGGCACATGTCCGGATACTAGAAGATCCCTCACTGGTTTTTGTGTTTTCTTTAGGTCTTCATTAGTATCATGGAAATCAAAGAAACAACAAGTCGTTTCTCGGTCATCTGCTGAAGCCGAATATTGCTCCATGGCCAACACTACTTGCGAAATCGTTTGGATTCTGAAGCTGTTACGTGACTTAAAGGTTCAACACCAAGGCCCTGCATTACTTTACTGTGATAATTAAGCCGCTCTACATATTGCTTCAAATCCAATGTATCATGAAAGAACAAAACACATTGAACTTGATTGTCATTTTGTTCGTGAGAAGATTCAAGATGGTACCGTGAAGACGATGCACATATCCACTCGAAATCAACTGGCAGATTTAATGACAAAGGCCCTTCATCCTGTGCAATTCGCCAATTTGCTGAGCAAGATGGGTACAATAAATCTGTATTTTCCATCTTGATTGGGGAGTATTAAGAATAATTACATATTTAATTGTAACTGTTTTTATTTATATTTTTTCTTTTGCCCATTGCCCACGTATAAATGACAGTACGTTTCTTCCTGCTGCTTTTGTTTTCTTTTGTTACGGTATTCTGCATTCTGTTTCATTTGTTGTTTTTTGTTTTCTTCTGTTATGGTACCACTGCAATGGCTATATATTGTTTTCCTGTAAGCAACCAAACATTCAATGGAATAAGGAAAATATTTTCTTATCATTTTACTTTCTCTTAGGTTCATTTTGCTCTTCTTTCTTTCTGTCAAATTTCCTATCATGTATCTAGCTAGCTTGTGTAAGAACTTGTTAGAAAAAGTATAAACACTTTAAGTTGATTACTTGAGTGGATATAAACACGTGCTAGTAGCTAAATCTTTATAAAATCATATTTGTACTCTCATTTTATTTGTTTATTGCTTTATGTGAATTAAATTTCAATATCTTTGTTTACGTATTAATTAATCAATACATAATCTAAATATTTTTAAGTGAATGAAAATGTTTAAAAATTATGTTTACCCCTGCTATTAGGTTGTTAAAGACTTTTTAAACTCATAAAATAAACAAATGCCTCGATAAAAATTCTATTATTACCTACATTTGACTGCAAATTAGAATTTGTGAAGCCTCTTATTTTTCTCCATAGATCAGGATAACATTCTTAATCTTTCTCCAATACTTTAGGTTATTCTTTATTGTTATTAACTTTTTAATTGACACTCACTAGTGTCAGTCTAATATTAACTTGTCATACTAAAATGTACATAACATCTAACCTCGTTTATAATATACATAATACATATTATTAGAGTATAAAGAACTCTCTTCATATGTTTTCTCTTCTCATGAGTCCTAAAAACGTGTTTGGAAATTTATTTCGAGAGTTAAAAATGGTAAGGCAAGGTAAAATATTTATGAAATGTTGTTTAAGAATATTTTTTATGAGATTAAATTGAAGTAAATTAGAATAAACGAGAGCTTCTTAGAACCCCTCTAGACCTTTCAGGTTCTTATTTATTCTATCCTCCAAACTAAGAGGTTGTGAAAGTTTTATTAATATTTAATAAATAGTTAAATATTTCTTTAAGTATCTCAATTTATATACAACATAAAAACTACATTACAAATAATTAAGGATATTTTGTCTGATTAAGAAATCTTTACTCTATGTTTCACTATCTAGCTAAATTAGAACGAGTTTTATACATGCTCTTACCTTTTTTATAAAAGTAATTCTCATGCAATATTTTATTTAACCCTCACTTTTCCTAATATTCCTCTGTACCACCCAACATTTAATTATTTTTATTTTTATTTAATTATTATTATTTTTATATAAATATAATTATTATTTATATGATTTTAATTTAATTTATTTTATTTTAATTTGATTTAATGAAAATAATAATAATAATAATAATAATCAAAAGGGTAAAAAAATTGGTTAGGGATTTAATTGAAAATAATTTTGAAAAAAATAGATGAAATTTTGGGTTCTGGGGGTATTTTTGAAAATAAAATAAAAAATCGGGGGTCAAAAAGTAATTTAAAAAAGTTACGCCACATAAGCTGCCCGGTCAGCAGCCCCGACCAAGCGCCAGGTGGCGGAGGTGCTGACGCGGGAGGCCACGCGGGGGGAGCCACGTGGGCGATCCGCGTGCGCGCAATCGAACGGCTGAGATCCGTTCCCGCGCACACAGACGGTCCATGTCAAAAACGCGCACGGACGACCCAGATTGCATCGCGTACGGAAGGCGCAGATTGAATCGTGTACGGACGGTCCAGATTGAATCGCGATGAATGGTCCAGATTCACTCCCTATTTAATCGCGATCGGACGGTCCAGATTAAAAGTAATGGACGGTCCAAATCAAAAGCGGATGGGTATAAATAACCTCATTCACACCCAAACCCTAACCCTAGCTGCCAGAACCCCTTGTTGGAGAAGACAGCCCAACCGTCGGGGAGCCGATCATCGCCATCCACCGCCGTACTAGAGCAATTTTCGACTACCAAACGAGGTAAAAAAATTTCTTCTTGCACGAAATTCAATTTTAAACCCACCCATGGCCAAATCGTGAAAGAACATGTTGATTGGCCGAAAAATACCGTCGCGGGGTGTTTCATAAAACGCCTCCGATGAGGCCCTTCCTGATTACCGTTCAATGTGATTTTTTCACCGTTGTGACCACCGTTTCCTTCTCTACAGGTTGACCGAAGCAAAACACCCAACCGCAACGTGAGTCGGAGGAGCTGCCGCATCGGAGAGCCCCACCGCTGGTGAGTTTCGGTTTTCTGCATTTTTTCGGTCCACCGAGGGCCCTAAGTATGTTTTCTCACAGGAACCAGTACAAGTTCGGCTGAATTCAGCCGAAAATGGCCGAAAATAGCCAACCCGTGGCGGATCGCCGCCGCAGGCGGTGGTGCCGTCGCTGTAGCACGGCAGAGCCGCCGTGTCAGAATTTTGAAATTGGCTAAATAAACCCTAAGTCTAATTTTTGGGTTTATTTGGGACACTTGTAGGTACCGTAAGCGCGTTTCAATTCCCGAATGAAAATTTAGGGAACCTGAGACCGCACATAGGTGCAGTAACCATCTAGTTTTCAATATTGAATTAAGTAAGGACCCATCACCCTATTTTCTATCATAGATGTGAAGTTTGAATAAATAATAATACATTCTTTTGTACAACTTAAATAAATATGCATAATTAATTATGGATTGCTAATGGAGCCCGAAATTGGACATTATGCTATGTTGATTCCTATTGATTTATTTTAGAGTTTAAAGGCATGATGGTATCTGGTTTTAGAATTTTAAATGCATGTATTACTATATTACTTGACCACTGTATGATTTTGAGATTTAAGATATGATTGTATTACCGGATGCATGTTCATTATTTATGTGATTATGTTTAATTTGGTAACGGAGATTAAGGATATATAGGAAAGGGATGTGATTTAATAAACAGATAAGGTGACAGCCTCACTAGATATCTTGGGAGATGGTGGACGGACTGGGTTCATAGGGAACCCTACCGTGAACATTGTTTCATACCGGATGGGGTATGGAGACTTGGTCATTTGGCGCTCATACCAGACGGGGTATGGGGACGGCCCTAGAATTAAAATTGTTAAGGGAAAGGATTTACGTGTAGCAGGGATACCCCTATGGATCTCCATAGATATTAGTAGGTTGGTGAAACGAGAAACGGTGATGATTAGTTATTGTTAATGAATATGAATTTATGATATGTTCTATGTTACTAATTGTGCATGAAGTTATGATCTGTATGATGTTATTGTCTTTGTAGGTTGTTTTCACAGGTTCTCCAATGGTAAGAAAAAGAAAAAATGGTTTTATTTTTAATGAATGTATTAGTTTAAAATTTGTGTTCCATTGGTTGTTTTTTGTTTTTTACCAACTTTTGCTTCTGTAACGGCGATATAGTGTGATGTTCTTACTGGACTAGTATACCTCACCCCTTATTTAACCATTTCAGATAAGGAGAACCCGGTTTCCGTACCTGATTCGCAAGAAGGCTACGAGTAGATGTTAGATACTTTATAGTTTCCTTTATTTTTTTTTTTTATTTTTTCGTATTTTTTTCAAAGAATTTGTTACGTGATGTTTGTTAGTACTTTTGAGTTATCGTGTAAGAGATATTAACCTTAACTTTTATTTCGTTTTCGCACTCAAATTATTATATGTATTTTTAAAAAAAATTTCCAGGGTCGTTACATCCTCAATTTAGAAAATATATACACTACTTGTCTTTAAAACTTCGAAACATATGTGTTCTTTGACAAATGTATTTAATCAGATATGGGGTAACACACATGGTTTATGTATTTTATTTTTATTTATACACTTTTTACACTAGTTTTAGCTTTGAAGGTCTTTATAATCTGTCTGTCTATTTATCATATACAATTTTATCCTTAATATGATGAATTACTCTAAGCGAATTTAATAAAATACATTAAATATATTTTAAATTTTGTTATTTTTCATAGTCAGAAATGATGTGTTTAAGGATCCTCTATGTGATTATCATGAATTTTTATAATACTTTTCTATTGCAATTAAGTCAAAATTGTGGCTATTTATGACATGTGAGTGAGTAGATACATAAGAAAAACGTATCCAAGAATCTCCAATTTGGGTAAAAAAGCAAATCACTAGAAAGCAAACAAATCAAATATGAATTACGCCTTAATGCATTTTCAAGAAATGTATAATGGAATACGATAAAGAATGAAATGGGTATATATATATATATATATATATATATATATATAGCAAACAAATAGATATACCTATTATTACATGACAGATTTTTAAGTTTAAAAAAAAAAAATTATTTATTTTCTAAAAAGAAAATTTGTCATTTTAAATACGCTCATAACAGAGCGCGAATAGTCGAATATCTCCATAGCCGACCAATTTCAGACACAAACCAAAACCTCAAATGGCTCTCCTCTTCCCCTCTCTCCCTGCTTTCTTCCTCTCTAGCAAAAACCCTTCAACCAGTCCCCAATCTCTCTCTTTCTCTCTATCCTCACACCATACGTCTCTCACTTTCAGATTCCCATCTCTTGTCGCTCGCTCCTCCTCATCATCGACCTCAATACCCGACTCAGATTCTGATCCCGTCCCATTAAGCGCGTCCGTCGATACCCCCGCCACCGGTCCAAGCTTAACGGACGAGTGGGGTGAGAAAACCGAACCGGAAACAGAGCCTGCTACGAGGCTGACGGATTCGGATCCCCCAAAGGACGATGACGAGTGGGAAGAAAGAGGAGATGTTGCTGAGGATTATGTTATATCGGATAACGGTAGTGCCGTTTACGATAGGCTAGGAGAACTGAAGAGGTGCCTCGTGGATACGGTTTATGGGACGGAGCTCGGGTTTCGAGCCGGGGCGGAGGTTCGGGCGGAGGTGTCGGAGCTCGTGAGTCAGTTGGAGGCGGAGAACCCAACTCCGGCACCCATGGAGGCGTCTGACCTTCTTGATGGAAACTGGGTTTTGTTGTGAGTTCTTGTTCTTTGCCTCTGTTTTCCTTTCTCCTTCTGGTTTTGATACTTTATATTGAATACTTGATCGTGTGTTGAATTTAGTTTATTTCCGCTTCCATTATGAAGAAATGGATTTAGTTCTCACAATTGAATTAGAATTGGTTAACAAATTATGTTGTGGGGAGTTACGTGGCTCATTGGCACTGCCTAGATTCTACTCTGTGGTCGAATTATCATTTTGTAATAGATTGTATTTTATGAAAGGATGCTATCCTTTAAAATGAAACCTGCAATCTGTCTATTGCATATTAATTTCTACATGGTAGAAATATATGTGTGTATATACTTTTTTCTTTGCTTTGCATGTTCTGACAGGCACGAGGCGCAAGACCATCTCTGTTGACTGCTTTTATCATAACTAATATGGATGTACATGTTTTAGCCACAAGGATAGTGAATTCATGATGCTTTTAAATTATGTGTAGTATTTGATATAGATGAGAATATCATCCGTTGAATGCATAGACGAAGAAGGATGATATTCGAACGCTTCATTTGGTAGCTTGGGTAAGTATTCAATGGCAGATGGCTTCCAAGATCCGAAAAATCCCATTTGGCCAAGTGACTTCAGGAGTTCATTTGTAGGGAGGGGCTCTGCTGGATAACCATCTGTTCTAAATATCTTCAATGTGGTAGATGTTGAAATTCTGAATTTAGGAGCGATTCATATGGTCAGTGTATCTGGAAGTGGATTAGTAAGGAGTCAGAAATGACCTAGGTATTAGTTTCCAGGAGGACATTTGATGCGGAAATAACCCCTTGAAAACCCAGTTTGTTGGTATTTTTGGAGTAGTCAGGGAAGAAGGGATGTCAGTAGAGGATTGCTTTACCATTAGTGAGGCAGGATAGATTGAAATGACCTATTGAATTGAAACTTATATGACTGAGCGATTGAAGTTTTAGTGTCCGTAAATGCACATAGGATTTACCCTAAGAAAGAGTTTGATAAATCTGTATGGAAGTTTACCAAGGATGGGACCTTTTCTATGAAGTCCTTATATCTTTTTCTTCTACACATAATCAGTTTGTCAATATATTTTCAGAGGAGGCAAATTTGGAAAAAAAAGAAATCAACTCCTCCCTTAGCTTTTGTTTCTAGGAAAGTTCATGGGAAGAATCCTCACTATTGATAGCCTGATGAAAAGAGGAAAAGCGATTTGTAAACTTACGTCTTCTTTGTTTGATAGATACGAATCCTTTGGTTGTCTTCTTCATTGGTGACCACAAGATAGAAGGCTACATGATTGAACCTTAATCTTCTTGAGATTAGCTAGTGAGCTTTGGGCATGGGATGGTTTGAGAGTGGGGAAGCACATAAGGAAGTTGATTTGTCTCTCTGCATTGGTGACTTTTGGGTCTTAAAGGAGCTCCCGGTCTTACAGAAGAGAGTAAAAGAGCTTTAGGGGCATTTGTTCTCTTTTCTATAGAATTAGATCTTTGGTTGTAGAGCTTATGATGTAGGACAGAGGAATATGGTTTTAAAAAGTAGAAAAAAATTAAAGAAACTAATATATGTTTAAATCATGAATCTCATGGATTGACACCCGCCACAATCACAGGATTGTTACGCAATCAATTCAAGAGTCTCAATAAATTTTTATTCATAAGTTGTCATTGAATAATGATGAATCACCCAGGTGTTTGTACAGTCTAATATGACCAGAATTCCTAAAAAGGAAAATAGTAACAATAAGATTCCTTGATAAGATTTATGATGAGCCTATTTTAATAGTTCTTAGATAAGCTAAATATCTCTTATGATTCATGAGGATTATAATTACATGAATATCCCTTAAGGGTGCATTGTTGTAGAAGAGAGGATTGGGTGTTGCTATTGCTGTCACTTGATTGATTTGCTTGTTGAGGTGATTTTTCTAAATCACTGAAATCCATCATTTCGTTGTAACTTTGTACATGAGAGCAAACATCTTCACAAGTTAGATGTTTCTTTAGTATTGTTCCCTCATTGAAGATTACCTCGTACAGTCACCTTCTCTGTCTTTGGATCTCACAATCTGTGACCATTGACTCTTTTTTGGTGATAGGTAAAAGTGCATTTTCTTGACTTGGAATCAAACTTTGACTACTCATTTTTGGGGAGATGTGTCTTGATGTAGGATAAGTTTAAATTAATTTGTCTACTTAGGATTTTAAGGATTAAAAACTAAATAAGACATATTGTTTCTTAGACATCATATCTAAGAAGTCTTAAGGATCAGAATTAAGAGTTTGATTGTATCATAAAACCAAAAAAATTGAGAAAATTCTTAATCAATATTTTACTGAATAACTGAGCTGTTTAAAAAATTAGATTATATAGGTATTTATAATGATTCCTTTATAACATTTCCCTGAATAGGAGTAAACTAAAAAAATTCTAACGATGATAAAAACAGGAAAACTAAATATTGAAAAGAAGATAAATCCTAGATTTACCAAAGTCTAACAACTATAGTGAATTTACAATGAGGCTCCGGATTTTGGCTGGTCAAAAGGTTCTCTTATCAGCGTGTTGGTAGTGTTGTCACAACCACAGCTACAGAATTGTTACACACTCAATTCAGGAGAGTATCAATATATTTTTATTCATAAGCAGTCTGTTAAGGATAAGCACCCATCTTAATTACGATAATCACCATCAACTTATGGTAGGGAAACTATGTATATATTGTTTTACCATTAGCATTATGTTCATTGCATGCTTTTTATCTTAATTAGCTAAAGTAAAAAAAAAAACTGAGAAGTAGTTAAGAAGTCAATAGAGATAAAGAAATATGATCCAGTTTAAGAGTAGTTACTATAGGATCACTGCCTAATTCACGTCTATGCAGAGACTTTGATATTCTTCCATCCACACTTGTAAAGAAGTTTCAAGTACTGGTACATTAGTGCTTGCTTCAAACAGCAATTTCTTTTTCTTCTTCTGTAGAAAGTATTATGTGCCATTTTCTGCTTCTGTTGGTTGCTTTGGCTTCCCCTAAGAAGTTGAAGTTGGTGCACAGCATTAAATCAGGTTGAATATCAAGATATCACAGCTTCTGTTCTTTTCTTTTCCTCAATGATTGGTTGCCAACTTTTTTCAACATATAAGGTGATTTTTAGGATTTTGAACAGGAGAAATTCTCAGATTTGCTTCTCAAAACAGGAAAAAGAAGTCTTTTGGTAATAGTCTCCTTTTTTCTTTGGAGGATCCATACTCGAAGTTGAGCCTATTTTTTTGAAATCCAAAAATTTGAGTGTATTTTGTTTGAATATATGAGTGAAGGCATTGTGAAATTGGCAATTGCGATATCTAGGTCATGTTGACAGTGTGGACTTTGCATGGGTATCCCTGCATTACAAGACATGAAGCAAATAACACATAAAATAAGGATATTCTTTGATTCAATGTCAATTTTGTTAGCAAATTACAATTTGGTTGACTCTTCGTCACAATGTTGAGAATAGTTTCATGCAAGACTCTTGGTGAATATTGTTAAAAATGGACTGCACTGCTGCTTATAAATGTTATGTGTTTATATACTTGGACTGACTCTTATTTTGTTTCTGGCTATGGTTTCGAGATGAGCAGGTATACTGCATTTTCTGAGCTGTTGCCTCTTTTGGCGGTTGGCACAACACCTTTACTTAAAATGAAAAAGATATGCCAGTCAATCGACTCAAGAAGCCTCTCCATTGTGAACTCCACTACATTATCTGGCCCTTTCACAACCTTCTCATTCAGTGCATCTGCAACATTTGAAGTCCGAAGTCCTTCAAGAATACTGGTAATCACAAGAAAAGGTTTTAATAGTTTGACAGAATGGTATCAATTTGCGTAATAAAATCAAAGAAAGTCTGAATCATTACCAGATGAAAAATTTTAAATTTCAGTTACATTGTGTTGCATAATTGAATCAACTTTAACTCATATATTCAACTCCACAAGAATGGATTTGTATTTCTGCTTATCAAAAAATGAATCACAAGAACACTTGATGGGATTAAATATGACTTCACTTGAAATAAATGCAGTTGTAATTCATATTTCTATTTCATTTATGTTGAAAATTAGACCAAATTAAATCTAAATGCTTTTTGGACTTATTTGTCATGATGGTAGCTACCAATCTACATGTCAGGTTGAATTTAAGGAAGGCACATTTCAACCTCCCGAGATAAGTTCGAGTATAGATCTTCCGGAGAATATTGATATCTTTGGGCAGAACATCAATTTGTCCCCAGCTCAGCAGTTGCTGAATCCACTGAAGGAGGTGGGGGCAAATATTTCAAGGCTGATTTCTGGACAACCTCCTCTGAAGCTTCCAATCCCTGGGAACCGGAGCAGTTCCTGGCTTCTAACTACGTATCTTGACAAGGATTTTAGAATATCAAGAGGAGATGGTGGTCTCTTTGTACTTGCCAAAGAAGGGAGTCCTCTTCTAGATCAGTAAACCAGGTACATGCTATGTATGAATCAATGGATTCATAATTGCCATTGTCCTCCAATATTTTCTCATTCCATATATATCTTAAGGAAAGAAATGAAAGTTCTGTTGCTTTCTCTTTATACACCCAAAGTACTATCATTAATTATCAAGTAAAATACCATTGTTTAGCCTTTTTGTTGGGCCCTTTTTTTTTTTTTAATAGAATTAATATATATATATATATATTAACAAAATTGCAATTATTTGATCATAAAATGTGCAGGTGGCGAATTTCCAGAGTGTTCAAAGTTGAGGACGCCCACAAAAAAATTGGTTAGCTACGACATTTTATAATATATGTACAGAATTAGGTCAATGCGTTGTATATGAATGAATGATCATCTCCATTTGTGGGATCCAATTATCTCCAGTAGTAACTATACAGAACCTTGTGTTTACAATTAATTAATAGATTTTGATCATAAAAATCATATTTTTAAAGTTAGATTTTTGATTTAGCAATGAATTTGTTTGTTTAAATCTTTTACGTTGAACACTATATATAATATTCTTTTACTCGCTTTCCTCATTTTTTAGTACTAATTTAGAGACGAGGTAAATTATAGTGACAGTGAGTTACAGACCAGCTTTTCCAAAGAATGAGGGGGATGAGAATAGGAGGGAAGAAGATGGGTTTGCAGGCCCGTTCAGGGTAAATAAATTATGAGCATTACGTGGCATCTTGTTATTGGGCAATGCTCGTATAAAGTCAAGATCACGAAACTCTCACTAGCAAGCCAACAGTAATGGATTGTTGACGGTGTCTTAGCGGTAACAGTTGACAGCAATCAAAATGACTAAAAGCTAAACAGCTGCACCAATCACGGAATTCGCGCCACTTGTCTCTAATTTTGTTTTCATTTCGAAATTTTCGTTTGTTTAATTAAAAAAATAAAAAGGAAAATTCGCATCCCATAAATATATTATGTCCTGTTCATTCTACAACTTCTTTCTTCAAAAGTCTTACTTTCCCGGTATTTCTTTTTCCCTTTTCCAGTTTTTTTTTTTTTTTTTTCTCTAATTTCTTTTATGACCGGATCCGATAATTGGGTCGTTAATGGCTGGTAATTAGGATCGGATCCATCGAAATTAGAGGAATTTAGAAGCGTCATCAACGCAAATATTCAATCCTTCAATCTAAATCTCTTCACAATCCAAGAAGAAGAAGAAGAAGAACATTCAATCTCCATTGAAGAGACAAATAATTAGATGGAAGTGATTCTACATAGAGAAATTCAACGAAACGACAGCGAATGATCGAACCCAGATTCTAAAATCCTCCCTTCTTTGGCAATTTCTGTTTCGTCTTCATTCTTTGTTTTTATTTGGATTTGCATGTTTGTGTTTTAGATTGTGTATACATATTTATGTATACCTGCCGGGTTTTGTCCGTATGTATCATATAGGTGTATGTGTAACAGGTACTGATCACAAGAGAGAATTCAAACTGGTCAGATCAAAAGAATTAAGTAGGAGGGAAATCAAATTTTGTAATATAAGTATATACTGAAAGATGGATGACAAGGAACCTGCAGTGAAGCTAGACGACGAGCAAATTGCGGAGCTCAGGGAGATATTCCGGTCGTTTGACAGAAACAACGACGGGAGTCTGACGCAGCTGGAGCTGGGATCACTGCTGCGAGCTCTGGGGCTGAAACCTAGCGCCGACCAAATAGAGACGCTGATCCAGAAGGCGGACACCAACAGCAACGGGCTGGTGGAATTCTCAGAATTCGTGGCTCTGGTATCGCCGGAACTACTGTCGGCCAAGTCGCCGTACAGCGAGGAGCAGCTCCGGCAGCTGTTCCGGATGTTCGATAGGGACGGTAATGGATTCATCACGGCGGCGGAGTTGGCGCACTCGATGGCGAAGTTGGGGCACGCCCTGACCGCGGAGGAGTTGACGGGGATGATCAGGGAAGCGGACACGGACGGCGATGGCAGGATCAGCTTCCAGGAGTTCTCTCAGGCCATCACTTCTGCTGCTTTTGATAATTCTTGGGCTTGAAATTTTTAAATCAACCCACACCCATCTACTCTCCCATCATCTTCTGGTACGTCAAGCCAATTTTGGTTGTGTATATATATATATATATATATATATATATGTATGTATTGTATATAATAATATGATAAATACTTAATTATAAGTGATTTTCAGGAGTGGTGATGATGCTTTCCTGAGCAGCAAACTGAAGCCGCCGGATGCGCCTGAGAGTTTTCGATAGTTTGATCGCAGATGATTCAGAAATCATTCATTTCCATTTTCCACCCCCTACAAAAACAAGAGAAGAGCATCGTCGTCTTCATCATAATTTTGGACATTCTTGTTTGTTTTGTTAGGTGATTTACTAGGGCTTCTTTCTAATTTTCATATATAAACCCTTATATATATTCACACATATATACATGTGGTTTCCATGTCCTCCTCACTCAATTTGGCGTTTTTGCTTGCTTCTGATCTCGGTGATTGATTAGATTATTTGGGAAATGTTTTCTGGGTTTTATTGAAGGATTCTTGAAAGGGGTATGTATGATTTTTCTGATTTATTTTTACAGCATCAACAAAATTAAGATGCTTGCAGCTTTAGTACCAGTCTGGCTTCTGCCTCCCTTTTTATTAAAGAAATTAGCTAATTGGTAAAATTTCTTCCAAACTAGTCCAAAATACCAGCGCTTAATGTATAAATTCAGGTTTAGAATTGTTAAATATTTAATCTAATATTTCTATTTGAAAATAACAAGTTTAAATTTCCTTCCAACTTAATTGTTTCAGTTGAAATAATTATAAGAAGTTTATACTCAAATCTAATTTTTTTGTCAAAAAAAAAAAAAAAAATCACTTTCCCATTTCTATGTAACTAATTTTTTACGTTAAGCCCAATGTAACTGTCGTTTAAAATTCTCATTCACATACTGCAACGAATATCAAAAGAGTATACAACAGACAACCATCAAAATCAGAAGGAAAATTTATTAATGGAGGGAAATTAATCTTCGTGGGGACCTTGAAAAGACCAGTCTCCAACCCACCTCTTCCGCTGATCATATCTCAGGTATTCTCAATCAGTCTACAAACAGAACCGCTAAAAAAAAAAAAAGTTCATATTCAGTTCCGCAGCATCCACTGCACTATGTCCTCGCGAACAACTCCCTGAAACCCGCCTCTTATGTAGTTTGACATCCGCATATCAGACCCACTACTATACAAATGCCTATACTGGGTCATAGACCCTGCAGGCCTTGGTGGCCGCACCGCCATACTAATGGTAGGAAAGGATTTGTGCCATATATTTGTCGATGAGGTGAACATATGTCTATCAGATTCGTGGGTTTTGGATGTCTGTGTGCAACCAGAATTTTTCAGATGTGAAGACTTTGTAAGCTCCTTTCTCTTCTTAATGCTTGCACTGGTTCCAGGTGGTTTCTCTGGCAAGGAACCACGGATCTGAGCTGATGGTTTCATCCTATCAAGCCACCGTAGAATCCAGTTCCCAAGATTCCGACCAACTTCTATATCTCTCTGTTGTATATTCTGGTGAACCTTGAGTGCTACATCAAAGACAGCTCGTGTACGCCTGTAAAGTAAAGAAGAACAAAAATTTCCGACCCTCATTTAAGCTGGTTGGGATCTCATAAAGGCACTTCATTCTCTTCACTAATCTAAAACTAAGAGCAGATGCAACATCTGATTTGACAGTAACTTGTGAGAAAGCAACTAGACAACTATACCTAACAATTTGAAGTAACATGTTCTGCAGTTTCTGGAAGCACCAAATGTTTTTCATGATAAATAAAAAAAGAATACAAACCCAGATGCCATATTTCTCTAAAATAAACAGTTCCGGTACTTTCTGCAGTGAAAAGAACAGCCTTGAAATTTGTACCCCGGAGCTCAATGAATCTTACTGATAAAGGACAAATCTTGAATACAATGTATGTTTTAGTTATAACTATGCATCAAGGCAAATGAATAAATTCTTCGGTAAAGGTAGTTTAGGAAGGCAGGGATGGAGGGAGAGAGAACTGCGAAAGCTAAAATATGATGATATCAGCAGGTTAGACATTTTTCTAGCTTAAAGAAAACCACTGAAACTAATGATAAAGCACAAAGGAAGAACTTCAAGTCTTCAGGTACCAACAGAGAAAAGAAAAAGAGATCTGAAAATGTTGTTAACATCATTACAGACTTGGATTCTGAAGAAAATGACATAGATCAATCATACTTCACAGACGTCTCTAACAAATCACTTTAACTTCAAGAAATTGTATAGCTTGTATGAGGATGATTAAATTGTTTTGTCACTTGTTTACCCTGAGTACTACTGTGTCAAGACCTTCAAAAATCTGTTTGAGATGAGTTTGCCTGAGTTCCTTCAGTTTCCTTTCACTTATAAATGTCTTCCCACTATAAATTGCTTCAGTTCAGATAAAATGTTCAAAACCCAATCAGAACTCAGTTTGACCAATTAGGGGACATGTCAAGGCAATAAAAGAATTCACACTTTATCAAATGTATACTTTCGTTACAACTATCCATCTGAACCTATTCCTTTTTTATGGCGCTGTACGCGTCCTCCTATAATAGCAAAATAGTCTTATCATGAATATATAGTCGAGTAGTCGAGCACGAGCACACTTTTATTGTTTGCAGCATACACCACAAAGATTATCAGCCTAGATCGTAATGTTTTTGTTTTGTTTCACCACAACGCTTTCATAGAGACAAAGTAATCAAATATGGCTACTCAACTTTTCATAACTTTTGATACAGCAAATTGATATTGCCAAACTTTTAAGACTTGGCAAACTCAAGTTCGTTACCGTCTTAAGTTTAAGGGAAATCTTAACATAACATAGGTCCTCCTATTATAACACAATAATCCTATTTAACAATAACTTATTATTTGCATATGTCTTCTCATACATTTTTTTTTTTTTTTTATTTTAGCTTTTTTTTTTCCTTGTTGGTAACTTTCCTCTATGGTTTAATCTTTTTCCTTTGGTTATTTTTATTTTTTCAGTCACTGATTAACTTAGATATTTACATACAAGTTCCTATAACATCAATCATATTTATACGATCAATCTATCCATATTAATACGATCAATCTATCTGTGATGCAGTAATAGTATCTCAATTTATTTCTTCATCGCATCTAAACACTAATCTTCTCATGAGAATGTGATTATTCGGATTGACATACTCCCTTCCTAGTGCTATAGCTTCTCTCTTCTCTTCTTATCTGAAGCTCTGCTTTGCTCAGTGTTCTGGACATCTATCCAGTCAACTCATTCAACTGACAACCCCACAAGCACGAATTTCAATTCACATAGTCACTCTAGCTACTCAAACCCAGGGAAGCAGACACCAAACTGCCATTATATCATGAAGGTCCCTGAGAAATCCACATTTCTGACCTGTTTAAATCGCATTTCAGATTCAACCTAGCTTTGTATCTAGAATCATTTTATACCAAAGCTGGCTTTACAAGTCCATTTTCATCTGGAGAGTCAATGCACATAATCGTAGAGAATATGCATTGATCAACTTCAAAAATATGGATTGAAATTTATAAAGACGGTTTGGCGATCATCATCTGCTATTAACAGTCAACCGACTTGTCACGCAAGATAAGTCTAATCTGAAACCTATCTTTTTCTCGTCAACTAAAACGATCAAAAACCGATCATCAACTATAATTAGAAACAAGCAATGTACTGAGAAACAGTTATTGGATTGGAAGAGAGAGAAACGTACCGACGAACAAATTGACGGATCTTAGGGTGCCTAGGGCCAAAAATGCGACGCTGAATCTTCAAAGCGAGCCTGTAAGTCCGTTTCAGCCCCAAGAAATACGCTGTTCCCAAAGTGATCTCCCACAGAACCATGTCCTCTCTCTCTCAGACGAACTTTCCTCTCCGTCTTCTTCTCCTTTCTCCTTGAACTGTGTGTTTGAATGTTAATGGCAGTTTTTTAACAGTGAGTTTCTGCAATCTGTGTGCAGTTTGCTTCCTCTCACCTCTGACGTCTGTATCTGGGGGTTGCTGCTTTTCCTGATGAAGGGGTTAATTGTTTTATTCTGCTTCCCTTTTGGTTAATTTCTCGATTGGAGCGGCCGGAAATTTCGATCGCGATAGTCGGACATTTAATAGGCCTTCCCTCTCCCCGACTCCCCAATCAATAGCAGCCGTTGATTTTGCTAATCTCATGATCTGGACCTTCCTTTCTAAATTTCTTAGGCCCAATGATTTTTATTTTTTTTTAATGAAATTATCGTAACTCGTTGAAGGATACTGTTTAGTAATTATTTTATTAATTAAAAAATAACATAGAAAGTAAAGTATTTATATGAAAATTATTAATAGAGATTCTATCAATATGTGACCGTTATACAATTGATTACTATTAGACCCTTTAATATGTTTGTTAAACTATATAAATTAATTTTAATTAATGACAAAAATTAATATTGTATTCACCATAGTCAAATGAGGACAAATGTAGAAAAAATTAAGAATAATGGTTCAAAAATTAAAGAGTAAAGTCATTAGTGATCACGAATTATTCGATTTCATTTGGAATAAATTTTTCAATGAAAAATTTGAGAATTGTAAACAAATTACCTTGCACAAAAGTCAAAAAGTAAGAATTTTCTTCTATTTTGAATAACATTCTTAAAATTGTAATTTTTATACATATATATTTTTTTTTAAAATATTTGGAGCATCAAATGCCTTGGATTACTGAGTAATAATTTAAACATAATTTGAATATAGTGAGGCATTTACCACATGCTTTTAGGGAAGAGATGCTTGTGTTAAAAATCATGGTATAAAAGTCAGTTTACAATCTTATACAAGTAACAAATTTCAACGAATTATGAATTGGATCAAAAATCATTTACCAACGCATTCGCTCACTTTCTATTTATGAATCAACCCACAACAAGAATCTAATTTTTCCTCAGTCCCCAACAAGTCCCATTTTTATTATTACCCTTCTTCCAATAAAGCGGAAAACGCACCGTTTTTACCACCCTCAGTCGTCACTATTCTCAATTCCAAAATAATAATTTTTTTTTTTTTTTAATTTTTAGAAGGAATAATTAAAGTGTAAGTAAAACACAAGAGCAAAACTCTCTCTCTCTCTCTCTCTCTCGCTTTTTCATTTTTCGCTTTCTTCCCGTCTTTCTCTCTGCAAATCATGCAAAGACAATCTCTCGGCTCACCGGTCTCCAAGAACCACAGCCATGGAGCACCCAAGGACTCAGAACCTCACTCCTTGGACGACCCTAAAAGCAAGGACTCCGCATCCTCGTCTTCTCTGCTGACGGATTTTGACGACCACCGCCTCAAATCTACCAGGCCTCGTCGGTTATCTTCCTCATTGCCGCAGCTTTCGACGCCGCAGAAGCTCATCCACCTCATCCCCGTTCTTACTCTCCTTTGCTTTCTCATCCTCTACCTTTCCTCTCACAATCCGTCTCAGTCAGGTACGTCTCTCTTCGTACAATCACTACTCCTTACCTGTAAATTCCTTTCGATAGATTCTCAACATCGCTTTCTCGTTTTCTTTTTTTCCTTCAGATTTGTCTCATTTTACTGGATTCCAAAGGTCGTCGAAGCATTTAGGTACAATGCGGCTTAAATCGAGGCTTCCTTAATCTTACATCTCCGATTTGAGTTTCTGTTTTTGAAATCCAATACTGTCGGTGCTTCTCCATTTGCTCTCCGTTTAAGTCACCATGAAATCATTGGTTTAGTTTTCTGAAAATGCTTTTGGCTTTTTCTGCTTCCTTCCAGGAACTGTTTATGGTTAGTTGACTTTTTTTTTTTCCCTTAGTCTGTTTACATGCGTTTCTTCTTGTTTATGCAGATGCAGATGCAGCTGCAAAAATCGGCGATGTTGGGCGCGGTGTTGAGCTTAGTAGGGACGATGTTTTAGCGATCCGTAGCCTCAGAAGCTTGCGAGAGATTGATAAACACGCGCCGAAATTATCTCGCTCTCACAGAAAAATCGCCGATTTCTAGGTCGCTTTCTGGGGTCTTGTATTTCTCTACTCTACCTCATCTTCCTTCCTTCTTCCAAATTCTGGCTTCGCACGTACGATGCCCATTAGCACGTGCGAAGTACTGTGCTCTCCTAGTCCCGCACGTGTAAAGTATTTGCATGTTAAATTGTTGTCTTGTGAAAGGTAAATTGGAGCGCTACGGGCGTGGCGCCTGTTCAGGTTTTTTCATGTTTTTCCCAGATTCAGAAGATATATAATAATTTTGTGATTTACAGATTTAAAAAATTAATTTTTTTTAAAAGGAGAAACTTAACGTGCGCCCAAAAGAGAGGCGTACGTTAGATACGGTCGCTAAGAGTGCGCAGGTTATCTAGTATGGAATCCAGCTGGAAGTTGGGACCGTTACTGGACCTCGTTTTGCGGTTGGAGAGCCAGCTGGAAAAGCCGTACTGTGGGCACCTGATGCATTATTAAGATTGTTCTTAGCTGCCACGACTTTGATAATCTAACCGCTATTGCATGTTATCACCGTGACCCACAAATCATTTATTGTCTATTTAAAAAAAAAAAAATTAGTGTGATATTATATTATTTATAAATAATTTAAAAATAAAACTAAAAAATTATTGGAATTTGATAAAGAGTTTCTTATGTTTTGTTTTTTGGTTTGTTACGTGAGGTTAGGTTGTATTGAAAGTGATTGAAATATTAATTTTCCGAACTACTAAAATCTAATAATGTGTATGGTACAACACAATGTCGTTGACGTGTCAAAATTTGAAGAGGGTATCACGGAAGTTGCATACAACAGGAGTGTCGTCGGCTGCTCGTGGTCTTATCTAGATGCTTTGTTGTTAATTAGACAAGAAGAGTAGTTTTTCTTTTAATAATTTTATAATAAATTGATAAGCTTTTTTGGTAAAATAAAAATTAATAAGTAGACAAAGTAGTTTGGCGAGAAATGATGAAAGAAAAGGATAAAGGGGAAGCTGGCGTTGGATAGGGATGGAGATTGTGATGAGCCACGTGGCAAAATATGATGACAGGTGTTCCCACTACTCATTATAAAACCATCATCTTTGGCCGTCATGATGGTCCCACTCTCCTCCTACACGGAAGCATGATTGTGTATTTTTATGCATAGCAGTTGGCATCTCTGTTCTAAATTTTATAATTTTTTATTATATTTTGAATTTTTTTTTTATGAAATTAAAATATAATATTTCTATTTAAAATCGAGGACTTAAATTTTCAAAAAAAAAGTATTTATAAGTACTTCTTTTTCATTAAATGTGTGTCATTATGTATTGTTTAAATAAAAGAAACTCAACATTGGTATTTAGTACTTTTAAAGTTAAATGTTTTGTTATAATGAGTTTCAAAGTTTATTAAATTCAAAAGTACGTTCCCAAAAAAAAAAAAAAGTAAAGAAAAGAAAAAGAATTCATCTTTTTGCTGTCAAAAGTTTCACAATTATCTTAAAAGTATCACGAATTGAAACAATTTCATAAGTTTTAAGTATCAATTCTAAAAAAAAAAATTATTAAAAATTTAATTTATAATATGATAAATAAATCATGAATTAAAGTAGTAATTTATGTATGTATAAACTCGTTATCATGCATAGTTGGTATTCATAAGATGAGGCAACTTAGAGATAGGAATCCTATCATGATGCAGGAATACTATTATTGTTGTAAGATTTTTTAAATAGAAAATATAACATAATCATTAATTCACAAACACGAAAAGAGTGCTACTCCTGTACAAAAATATTTACAAGTCAGTAATAAGATCCTACAAATCTTGTATAAAATGTATAAAACCCAAATACTCTAGTCATTTGTTTGTAACTCTGATAAAATTCTCTTCCACTACCTCAAAAACTTTCTTGTTATTCTTTTCCCACACTACCCATATAATAAAAAGAAAAATAAGACCCTCATAGGCCCAAATCTTATCTCTTACCAAACCAAGCTATTACCAACCTAAATCCTAATGGGTAACCCACAGGCTATATAGTTCATAACCTGTACTGAAGTAGTAAAGTATGATTAGGAGATTCAGCCTCTCTCCTACATAAATAGCAGTCATTCACCATAATCTTTATGATTATAAGATTCAGCCTCCCTCTTGCATAAATTAACACTCATTCATCATAATCTTTCATCTCCTCATCAATTTGTCAAAAGTTAAAAGACACAGCCCTTACCTCACCGCACCAAAAGAGTAATTCTGTGAAGAGCATTCAACCTTTCTTCTGTGACTTCATTTTTTTAACCAAGTGGTTGTAGTATAACTTGACAATGAATGATCTATTATCCTTGAGGTTCCTCACCACATTCACAGTACAAGTGTACTATTCCCTCCATTATCCATGCATAATTATACCGAGATATATTCTTGACCGTGCCATAACATAAATACAAGAGAATTAATTGGTCTTCGAGTATTAATTAGTTCTTAAAGAACGAAAATGAGTTAGAA
>NW_019014602.1:339334-357204 GCF_000150535.2 Carica papaya
AGTTTGTAATAAAAATTTTAATCAATTCCATCGGTTACGTATATTATCTAATTTGAAGGAAAATCGGAGAAAACATTCGTAAAGTATATGATATAGAGTAGGCAGTTAAAAGCACCCACTTGCTCGCCGCCAGCGCTTCGGTCGTTTCGTTTCCCTGGTTTATCAGCTCTCTTCGCCACCGCCAGCGGCTCTCTTCCCCTCAGGAAGGTGTATTTTCGTGTGGAGGAGCGATTTTCCGACAATGAATAGTACGTCTCCAGCGCACTCATCAATATCAACAACAGCCATTGTGGGAGGAGGAAGCAGCGGGAATGCTGCTCCCGATGATTTCCATTTCCCCTCTGATCTCATCTCCATCCAAGACCGCAAGGACGAGGCCATGCGTGGTTATTTTTCTCTCCTCGCACTTTTTCTTCTCTTACTTTTATTTTTTATTTTTTATTTTCCCCACTTCTATAACTATATATATGATATTTCATGATTATTTTGTTCATTTTGGCTAAATCTAATTGAGTTCCCTACTTTTAGGTATCTGCATCGTTGCATATCTTTATGAATTGCTTGGTTCTCTGGGTATTCGTGTGTTTGCATTTAACGGATTGTATATTGTTCTATTATATAGTTATTTACAGGTATGAGGAGCAGGTGGTGCAGCACAAGTTCTGTTTGAAAAGATTAGATTACTTGGATTATTTACAACAGAGGCTAAAGACTTTTAAAGAAATAAAGCTGAATTGTATTAAGTTATTTCTAAAACTATTATAAATAAATCATTTATAAGGTTTATAACAAGAAACTGACTGGAAATAGAAAATCCTAAAAAACTAAGAATCTAGCTAGAAATAGGAAACATAAGGAGACTAGAGAATTAAAATAAATCTTAAACTTTAACTAGAAAAACACCAGAAACAATAACAGAATAACATCTAGAATTGAACTAGGAAAAGGGTGCTGCATAAATCCCCTCCTCTTAAAGATCGAGTTTTATGGTTTGCGAAGAAAACTCATCAGGATGATAGTACTCGAAGATACCAGCAACATTGAAAGTATTAGAGATATTCGTATCAGCTACGAAGATCAATCTTATTGATCCGTGTTTTATGAGATATTCATATAAACTGATTCACGAACCGCGTAAATATACTTGGCCCATTAGATAACCTAAGTGGCATTACTAGCCATTTATAGAGGCCATCTTTGGTTGTTGAGGGCTGTCTTCTACTCATCACCAGGATGGATTCGGATTTGGTGATATCCATTTCTTAAAATAAGTCTAGTGAATACTATAGTACCTTATAACATTGTCAAGTATATCATGAAGGCGTGAAATAGGGGAGCGAAACTGGATCGTTATTTTGTTGATGACACGACTGTCTACACACATTCACAAACTACTGTCTTTCTTTGGAGTTAGTAATGCAGGAATTGCACATGGGCTCATACTTCCACAAATCAATCCTTTATCTAACAACTCATTAATTTGTTTTGCAATTCTTTATGCTCAGAAGAGCACCAAATCGATGTGGTGCTGAATATTTCTCATAAAAGGCAATTCATTAGGTAAGTATCTAGGTGACAAATCAGCAAAACAAGAAATTAATTCCTGGACTTTAATTGAAATTTCTTCAGTTGTGTCCAATTAATTCTTAACAACTAAGGTTATCAAAAAATTTTGGCTCCTTGACCTGCTCAAGGAATTCTGGACTCTTAATAGTACTGAAAAGCCGGGTATCCTTTTATGTGACATAATTACCATTCTTTGACCGAGATTTCAGTACTAAAACGATCTTCTTATCATACCACCAAAAGATAAAATCATTATCTTGCCCTTTACAGGTAACATAAACATCATAGTGCCATGGTCTTCCCAAGAGCATATGACAGGCGTCCATCCACGTCACAGACAATTTCATCCTTCTAGTTCTTCCTGATCGACAAAAGAACTTTGCAAATTTCCACCACTTGAACTTCTGGTCCTTTCTTAATCCATGCTATCTTGTATGAAGATGGATGTTTCTCGGTTGCCAAGTTCAAAGCCTTCTTGAAAAGCTTTAGAAATCACATTCTCACTACTGTCACTAATCACTTTTACACACTCTATTCCAAATGTTACACCTGGTTCGAAATATTTTGTGTCATTGAGAATCATTTGGTTTCTTCTAAGCAAGTAATATCCTTTGAACAATGTTTGCCACTTCTTCTTTGACATCTCCATCTTCAATTTCAGCACCCTCATAAATATCTTCTTTATATGTTTGTTCTTCTGTAGCACCACCTTCATCAAGGTTAACAGCTTGCCTATTTGGGCAATTGTTCGAAAGATGACCTGGTTGGTTGCAATCGAAAGCATATCCTGAGATTAGGCTGTACATTAGGATCATTATTGATTCATTGTTGCTGTTGATTTCTGCCTTGGGTATTGGGACCCATGGTGGCCGAATTTTCCTCCTCATAGTGTAACCACTGCTGCTGCTAGAAGCCACTGAACCCCTTGGAGTGGAAGATCCTTCTTGACTTAGTCATCTAAAACTGTTTTGATGATGTATCGAAGACCTATTGATGTGATTTTCCACTTTCATTGCCAGTTAACTGCATCTGGTAAGGTCCAAACACCTTGAAGCCGCACGACCTTGAATTGTAAGCTTTAAGGCATCCAGTATAACGAGCAATTAATTAATTGATCTTCTGTCTCTGATAAATTAACACATGAATCGCTGGCTAGCTTCTCTCTCGCCATCACCAGAGTTGGAGTCACCAGAGTAGTGTCGTTCATTGTGTAGATCTGGTCATTGTTGTTCAGGCTAGCATCTTCTTTGGGTAGATAATGCAGCTAGCATCTAGGTTATCTGCCAAGTAGCTTTGTCAACTCCATCGAATCTTTGCTCAATATTTTCAAACCTTCATTTGTTGTTGGTGGCTTATTATCCACTAGAACTATCCTGAATCATCAGATCAAGGTGAAAATCCTTGTTCTGATACCGATTTCGATGCAACAAAAGTTTTGTTTGAAAAGATCAAACATAGAGCATAACTTACTCACAGCAAATGCTAAACTTTAAAGAATATTGTTATATTGTATTAAGTTCTATCTAAAACTGTTATAAATGAGTTCCTTTATAAGGTTTGAAAATCCTTACTCTGATACCAATTTTGATGTAGCAGAAGTTTTGTTTGAAAAGATTAAATGTAGAGCACTTAGCTTACTCACAACAAAGGCTAAAACTTTAAACAATAACATTGAATTATATTAAATTATATCTAAAACTGTTACAAATAAGTTCTTTTATAGGGTTTGTAGTAAGAAACCAACTTGGAATAGGAAATCCTAAGAAACTAAGAATCTAATCAGAAATAGGAAATATTAAGAAAACTAGAAAGGTAAAATAAATCTTAAACTTGAAGTAGGAAAAGACCAAAAATAATAAAATAATAACTCTTAAAATTGAACTAGGAAAAATATACTGGATCACTAGGTTCAGGGAATACTATACCCTTATGTCAAAAAAGGGAATACTATTACCTTTTCGCATCCACAGCACACCTGAGGACTCTCACCACACTTTAGGCTGAAATTCAGGATACTCTGCAACTAGAGTTACTTCATAACATATAGAAATAACAAAATTTATTAATCCCTTAGTACACCATTAGATTTTTACCACATTATTAATACTGATATTGTGCTAAAATCTCAGGCAGTATTGAGATTGATCAGTGGCGTGTTCAACACATTATGGTGAAATTTGTCTATTCAACACATTATGGTGAAGTTTGTCTATCTTAGTAATCTAGTTTATTCTTCATAATTATATTGATCTTTCTTTACGCTTGTGTAATTTTTTGTAACTTTCGAGCTTGCATTACTTTGCTTTTATTCTTATTATTTTTTTTTAAAACTATTCTTTTATTTGTTATCTTTTGTTGGCTTAAACCTTGGTGGTGTTCTTTAGTTGTCTGTCAAAAGAGTTTGAATTAGAGAACAATCATGTATAGAAGGAGCTTTTGAGCGAATGCTACTGTACACAATGCGGGTTTCGTAGAGAATTGTTTTGCTCCTCCCACATGACTTTCGAAAATTTTAAATTCTGTTCAGAGATATGGAGGTTCTTCCAAAATCCCATGGACAAGTGCTTTCTTATTTTCCAGTTATTTATGCTTCATGTTAAGCTAAGACGATCAACAATATTAGACATGACCGTTTGGAGGATTGAAGTTATTCTGCATTATCTCACTTATTTGGACCTTCTTTAATAGTTGATTCCTTTGGACTATGTGGGATTTTGGCCATGTAAACATCATGTATTCCTTACATGGAAAATATCTAATCAGACATTGGATTATTATCACTGGAGAAGAGTTGAACACTTAAGTTGTGGGATCTGGCTTTCTTGCCCTTTACTTTTCATCATACTTTTGCTTTCAGCTAAAATTTTTGTTCTCAAGTTTTTTCTCAATCAGTAAAATTCGAGTATTACTAATCTTCACATCCATACAAGACCTATAGCTGCCACATGAAAGTGAGGGCAAAGAAGTGCCACTTCACAGGACTGAATAATTTCATTGAGACCGAACTAGTAAGTGAAAGAAAACTAATAATTTTGTTGTATTTTCTGTTATGGTTCCCCACAAGCTGGAGCTACCTCTGGAAAGGGGCCTCTAGGGATAAGAGGCCTTCAAGTCTTATTCTATTGGCTACATTTTAGGTTTTCTGGATTTAAATAAATAGGAAAACTTTTGTGTGGATTGATTCTAAATTTGATAAATTCAAGACATTTGGTTTCAGACCTGAGATTTTTTTATTAAGGATCATTCTCTTTATTCTTGTGAGGATCTTGAGGACCTTATAGATATTTTGTTTGACATATAAGTTTTGTATATGTGTTGCAAGTCTTTGGTAGTAGTGAATAAATGGTATTTTTTCTCTCTCAAAAAAAAAAGCTGGAACTGCCTCAGACAAGCCCTACAACTTCCTTGTGGTTCTGGGAAGTGAAGAAATCGGAAGGTAATGGAAAGCTGAGTCTTCTTTCATGGGAATTTGCAAACCAGGTCATCTGAGTCTTCTTTCTTGGCTATGTATGGTTAACAAAATTTTAGCTCTTCTTTTGCTTCAGTTTCTTCTGGGAGCCAAATGCACTAATTTTATTTGTTTGCTGTACTACCTTGAGTTCTAAGTGGCGATAAGTTTTGTGTTTGAAGTTTCCAGTGCTGTTCCAGACTAGTAGTAGTCTCCATACTGTGTGTTTGCTCCTATCATCTTGATTTGTACCTGAACACATTCTTCTTATGTTTGTTTTTTGTTAAGTTTGTCCCCATTTCTATTTTTGTTGAAGATGCAAGAGATTATTTTGCTGTGTTTGGTTTGACTATTCAGTCAATGTTACTACTGCCTAGGATACTGTTTACTAGAAAATGGAAGTTTGACTTCAATTTTTTTTCCTTTTCTTATTCTTCTTCAATTCAACTTTGTTTCAATTTACTCCTATAATGTAGTGGAGTTTCGAGATATGTATGATTGCTTTCTCAGTGCAGCTTTAAAATCTGACCTAATGGCTGAACTTGACAAGGAGGTTAAATCGTTGGAAGAAGATAACTGGATGTTTGAAGGACCTCGTTCTCGTATCCACCTTATAACAAAATCAAGTAAGTTCCTCACCCTTTAGTATGATGATATCGATTCAGTTGGTTTTGTTGCATTTAATTAACTTACAACTGTATGCACATATTTTTTTTTTCCTCGTTCATGCTCTTGCTCCTGTTCCTGGACAAACTTTCTGTTGGGGAATGTTAAAATTTGTTATTATTTCCATTTATCATGTGCTTAAAAAAATTTCAACCAAGAAGAGTTGGCCAAAGGGGTAAAAAGCTTAATATATGTAGTAGTTTGTGAATAATTTCATTTTTCAAAATCATTTTGTGTGCATGGTTGCA
Organism: Carica papaya; assembly: GCF_000150535.2. Next base: position 345,263 of record NW_019014602.1, read on the forward strand.
TGTTTGTCTGTTCTGTTTTGTCCATCAACAATGATTGGAATAATCAGCCAGTATTTTAGTAAATCAGTCATGTCAAGATAAAAGTTCATCACTTCAATGAAGTTTTAAGTTACTTTTTATTTTGCTGGCCCTCAACGTGCTTTGTAAGTTTTGAACCCCAACCCTATTGGTAAAGAGGGGAGGATGTAACTGACTCAGCTAAGTTGAGTTGCTTGAAATTTTAACTTACTATTTATTCTTTGAAAAATTCTTCCCATTGGATGGTAAAGATTTGAGATGGAGGATGGAGCTCCCTGTTCTTTAGAACCCATTGGGCATACACATAATGGATTGGGAACTTGCCTTCTCCTTGACTGAGTGCTAAAAGATTCAACTCCTGGTCCTTGTGCATCACAACTTTAGTGATTAATCTAGTTAGCATTTTCATTGGTTTCCTATTTAAAAGCACGCGTGGAACAACTTACCTTCTTCCCGATGAGAACATAGTTATTGCAGATTGGAAAAAAATCTTGAGATGCTTGATTGATGGTTTAACGCCACTCCAACCTTCAAATTATGTTCGAACTTAGCAGGATTTGTTGTCAATAAAAAAACAAATATCTAAAAGATTTCTGCCTTCAAACACTTTTATTCTCAAGGATTTTGCATCTAGCCATCTCTATCACAATTCTGTTTCTCTCTTTCTCAGACCCGTTTCTGCTTTGGAGAGCCTAACTATAAATTGGTATTCAATCTCGCATTTTCACAGAATTTGTTAAATTCATTTGAAGTTTATTTTTTCATATTATCAGATGTTAAAGATTTGATCTAAGCCCACTTTGAGCTTCAAGTAAGACCTTAAACTTGTTGAGAGATTGTGATTTATTGCTGACAAAATTTAACCCAAATCATTTTAGTCAAATAATCTAGAAGTAGCAGAAAGTACCTGTGGCAACTGAAAGATGTAAGTCACTAGTTCATGTATATTTATGTGAACAAACTGAATCTTCTGCATTGCTCTCTGGACTTTATTGGATGAAAAGCTTGTTTCTGTAACTTATGAGCATTACAGAAAGTTCAGAATTTTCAGTTTAAAGTGCCCAAATCTTCTATATCAAGCCCATTATTTGTCAAGTTTAGTATTGTGGACATAATAACCATTTGATTCTAATAAGGACAAAAAATTTTCGTCAACCTTTCTGACTTTAGCAATATCATTTCCATTGGGATGATAGATAGTGCAGAAATTTCCCTTGGGGTAGGGAGTTCTTTTTTTCAGCATTGGAACAGTCTTAAGAGGTTTTGATCCAAACGACGAACAAACAAGACATCAATGATAACCTTATATCTTCTTTCGCTTGACCAGCAATAGATTCCTTGTCTTCACCTTCACGATTTGTCTATTGCCTTTCTGTACTTTTGTTCTGATTAATCTATGCAAATTGTTGAAAAGATTTGAATCTTTGTCCATACAGCTGTTACAGCTAAATTACTGAATCAAGATTTTTCTTCAATTAATTGGACAACATGAAATGCCGTAAATGTATATCTCCATATACATCGATTAAATTTGCTTGACTATAGAAAATATTTCTTTATGTTCAAACTTCCAGCAAAATCTGTACTTAATCTTCCATTCGTATGGACGATTCTTGCTTAGATGGTTGGCTATTTTGCAAGTTACTCATGATGGAAAGTTTCCCTTATTTGCAGTCTTTAACTTAACCCTTTTGGTATTTTGCCTTCCACAGTAACAATTTTCTTTCCATCTTTAAACATTAGTTGCTTCTCCTTTTGTTTGGTTTAGAAAGCACCTTTTGTTTGTTTGTTAGATGTCATAGATGCCCTATGCTCTTGAGCTTGTAACTTGCTAATCATATCGGTTATTATTTTCTTAAGGTCATAAAATTCTCTACTTGTAGAAATTCTGTGACTCAAATCTAGTAGGAAAGTTGATAGTCTTTTATGGTCTTGAAATGCCTGCCCACAAAGCATCATTTGATTACAACTCCATGAGCTTGGCATAGTTGTCTTTGATTGTCTCGTCATCTTTTGTTCTCAACCTTTTAAATCTCTTCTGCGAGTTATTAATTTTACAGTTTTGTTTCCTTAAACTCTTCCTAGAGTTTTTCCATGCTTGCTTTGCAACTGTATTGCAATGATCATAAGCCATGAGAAAATTTTTTATTCCCACGGCCCGAAAATCACAGGTCTTCTCCTTAAAAAAGTAGGAGGTGCAAGCAAGAAACACCACTTGCTGTTATTCTCTCACTTTTACAAAAATTCACTAGAAAAAGTTTGATGAAACACAAAGTTTTCACAACCCGTTCAGAAGAAGTTCCGATACCATTTGTTGAATCTTATACATAAAAGATAACTCTCGTTATCAGAACTGTGTAAGCTCTAAGTTCAGAATTATCACTCATAAATAAGAACTCATAGTTCAAGGTTCTCTCTCTTACTTCATGTCTCATTTCCTCAAATAAATAAGGTGATTCAAATTGCAAGCAAATCACAAGAGGAACTACATCTTACTTTTCTTTTATACATATCTTACTTATTTTACAAAGTATTTTATTTATGGATCAAGTTACAGGATGCCATATATCTTTATAAGGCTTGACATTGCTATAAAAAGAGAAAAAATTTATTATTTTTAATGAAAAATCTCTTACATCTTTAGACATTAGTGTATTCTTGTTACATGTCCATGCAGCTCTTCTTTCCAATTTGGTAATTTTTGACGTGCAAAAATCAAGGGTATGCTTAGTACAATATTCTTATAGTTTTTATTTCCTAAATTCACACATTAGCATAATTTACTTCCTCATCCCATAAAAGCGTATAAGTTAGTTTACCATTAAAACACTATTTAAGAAATAGTAATGAAATGGGCGATGAAGTCAGAAAAGAATAAGAAGTTGTTTTTTAGTTTTTTATGGAAAATTGTTTTTGTTTGTACTTATTACTTGAAGAACACATATTATCATATAATTTGTATAAATAGAAACATGCATAAGCATATGAATTTAAGAAATAAAAACAAGCAAGTGCCTTCAGATGAAGTCACGTTCTTTTCACATTTGCCTTTGTCCTGGAAGGTGTGATTTGCGCTGAAAGCATGACTTTTTTAGTGCTTCTCTTGCTCTTCATTTTTTTACCCTGCTTTAGTGAGAAAATCAAACAGTGTGTTTCATTAGCCATTTGCTGTTATTTCTTATTCAGGCGGGTTTCTCCACAAGCAGCCGGAACTAGCAACAGACCGGAACGTTGCTCCTCCAAAATGATTCTGATTCCTTCGGAAGAGCAGAGTATTGTGCCAATGGTTTGAGAAGAGATTAAGCTCAATGATCAAGTTCATACGACTGGATGAATTTCATTGACTATCATATGTATGTGTCATCGCAATATTGTTAGAACATTACAATTTATGATTCAAATTTTATAGTTTGATATATTTATAATCGAAACAATTAAATGTCATGAGATTTTATTAGTGAATCAAAATCTATTTAAGTAAATAATAAAAATATAACTAAATTTAGTCAAATACTTGTATGATTTATTTTGATTTGATTGTAAGATGCAATATTTATACAAGTTACTTTGAAAACATAGTATTTTTAGTTGTTTACAATATTAGTATAAATTTTTTAAAATATTTTAATATTTCATTTCTTTCTTTACATATTTTATATGAATGATAATAAATTTTGATAAATGATCTATATTCTGAATTTTATGATTTGATTTAATTTATAATTTAAATATCAATTCATTAACTAAAAGTAGTGGTATGAGTCTATAAGTTAGATATTAAAAATTGCTTGTATTTCGAGTCTGAAATGATCCGGGTGAGAAGCCACTAGCAAATGTATGTATCATGCAGTTTAATCTGAGTGCAAGAGTATACCATGTCTGAACATGATCAATCGTCGATATTACTTGATACTAACGCAGTTCATTCACTTTTTATACGAACTGAATGAATGTTCCTAACAAAAACAAATTAGAGAAGAGTAAAAATTCCCACATGTACATGACAAATTGTTTCAAATTGTTCTTTCAAATTCAACAGGGTATTTAATACAAACGTCTTCAACAATGTAAACCATATATGGCCAAGTAAAGTGTTTGAGGTTAAGATCTATGCCCGTAATCTTGAAAGGGCAAAGAAGAACCATCAGATCTCAGCAGTGGTCTTCGAGTCTCTGACTGAAAGAAACTACAAAAGAATACACTCCATTTGTTTTCACAGCAGTTACATTTTAAGATTGTTTCAAGTTTTTGCAAGGTCTGAAGTTGGAATTCCAGATTGATGAGATAACAATCAAAAGAGTCGATAAGAAAGAAGAAAAGAAAGTAATAAAAGAGACAGCATTTGCATGTGCCCTAATCCCAGAAGGTATTTTCCAGACAGCAGCACCAATTGGGATTTCAGCATTGCTGTTTCTTGACATGATCAAACAGCTTTCATTATGTGGGCTTCCCTCTAATTTGCAGTGCAGGAATAAGTCAGGATCTCTAAACTCTACTCTTGCATACCCACTATCTTGCAACGGCTGTGGAGGAAGGAAAATCGGTTAGTGCTTTAGTCTCTCTTACCCAGTTATCGACCACTATATTCCAAAGGCCATACCAGCAGATGCAAAAGCTATGAGATAATTAGGACATACATACTGACCCGAAATGAACAATTTGATTACCAATGAGCACAAGAGATTTACAAAAATCGGGACAGTGCTCATATGACGTCAGTAGAAATTAACTTGTTTCTTTATTTCAAAAAAGGAAAAGAAATTAACTTGTTTGTCTGTAAGCAAAGCAACTCATTATATGATCTTGCAAGGGAAAAACACACCCAAGAGCTCAGTAAGAGATCAGGTGGTTGGTCCCCAGAGTATAATACATACAGCTGATGGTATTTTCATCCGACTGCCACACTGCAAAGGTGTAGACTGATGATATTTTATTTTGGAAGAAGATGAGACAGAGAACTCCCAACAAATAAGTATAGAAGAAAATGACAATCCATTTAACATTCTCTCAATTCTTCAATGTGCTACTTGACTGGGAAATGTGTGTTTTTTTTTAATATCATGCTAGAAACTATAAAAGCTATTTTGATAACCACTTGACTAATGTTAAGTATCTCTTGGAAATATATTCTGTTTCACGTACCGTGTACCGTGCATGTACTGGAAGCCCTATGTTGATTTCCCATTCATTCTCCTGCTTGGAAAAGATATTAAGACCAACATCCATGTGAATCTCAACAGCAGACCGGTTTGAAAGGAACGAAGGTAATTCCAAATTTGCATCCCCAAAAACAGCTACTTCAGTAAACACTGCAATATTTATATTCAACTTTAACCACCAGGGAAACAATATGGCAATCCTTTCAATGATTATCAAAACAGAATTTTTACTGAAACGAGACAAATTGTAGTTTACCACCACGTTGATAAAGATGTTGAAGCTCAAATGGGTCAGCAAAGACTCCAGATGGCAGCCTTTCAATGATTATAACTTCACAGAAATGAGTTGGTAGCTGAGATAGGGACTCTGGATGAGTATGTAGACTAATAGCTGAGGATATATGACGATGAGAACCTTCACCGGCTAGATTGCGGTGCAAAATGGATAATTTTGCAGCATTATTAAGATTATTTTGTAGTGATTCACAAGTGCAAGAGGGAAGATTTTTTGCGATGAAATCTTGGAAATCTGAATCAAGCAAGTGCTGATGTTTTGCAAAATAAGATTGCAGAATATATTCATTCGGAGTACACAAGGGACTGATATTTGAATTGAAGGAATCAGAACCTGTCTCGCACATTCCAACCTGAAAATTAAACCTAGTGAGTGACAAAATGAACCTAAGAATATTGTATCTCATCCATAAAAAATTAAAACAAAGCAAAAGGTCATGATTAGTGAGGAGGAAAAACAACAGCCATAGCTCTCAATATAAATCGATGGCGTGAGAAAATCGCCTCCTTCCTGACCATCCTCCCTCACAAGGTAAAACAAAAGCAAGAGGAGAGAACTTAAAGAAGTGGTTTTTAACGACTCAAATACAGTGCCATGGGATGTTGGCCGCTCCATGTTACAATCCTTCTCTGTATACAACAAATGAAAGCACAAACAATTCTCAATTCTCAAACGAGGATTGGATAACCTAGTAAGGAAACTCGAAACAGAAGATTAACATTCCTGACATATTTGAGACCTGGGATGAATAAAGTAACACAAACTACGAGGTAGAAAACTGGAGCTTGTTGACTGAGTCATTTCAAATTTAAATGGAATCTTTTCAAATCATAAGGATCTTTCCAAACTTAAGAATGTAGAGTTAACAAGCGAGAAGAGTTGATTTATCTCAAACAAAAAAAACAAGTGAGAAGAGTTGATATTAAGGAACAAAAACTGCTAGATAAGGAAGCATAAGTCCAAACAAAATCCAAGCTTCATTATCCCAACAAAATTAATGGCTGGAAGGGCCAAATTTCGAAGAACTCTCAGTGGGTCATCTTTGTATTAAGCTGAGGATTAAAGAAGTACTTGAAATGTTCAAGAAACGAGATCGCTAACTTACCTGGCTTAAAGAAGAGAAACCAAGCATAAAGCAGTCAGCGCCAACCAAGAATATGAACACAATTACCAGTTTCTGCTTTATAGAAAACTCAGTTCCCATAGACCCACTGAAAGAACGAAAGCATAGATCAAAAGTTACAATTACAACTCATCTAATAATCTATCAACAGAATTTAAATACACAAACAGACACCACAACCTTAAGAGTATTTCCTTATTAAGCTTAAGCAAAATGACGAAACCCAAATGAACAATGATTCAGAAGCATAACAGACATACGGATCACAGGTGCTGCGTGCTAGGAGAAGGGGTTGAGTAGGTGAATTTGTACGGAGATAACCCTTGCGTACCAATCTGTGAAATGGGTGAAGGTGATCCTTTAGATTGAGAGAGATAGGTTTGAGATGAGTAATGGAGATGGTCGAGTGAAACAGAAGCAGGAGAGAGAGGTGGCTGTTGGGAGACCGCCGGGGACGAGGTCGGCAAGGGATGCCGGCGGAGAAGCTGAGATATATATATATATATATATATATTTGTTTTAAAATGAAAAAGAATTTAAAATAATTAGATTATATTGAAATATTTTAAAAAATAATTTGTTTTAAATTCTTATTAAAAAATATCATTAATTAATTAATTTAACTATTTTACAGTTTACAATAAAATAAAATATCACAAATTAAACTGTAAAAATGCTAAATTTTTTGTAGTAAATAAATTTTTAATATTAAAAAAGATGAGATCTATAAAAAGTGACAAGTGTCCAATCTGAATGGCAAATCCTGTAATTAAAGGAAAAGGGAGTGGTAGATATGGTAATTTAGAGGAACAAAATCTGTCGTGACGCCCCAGAAGAGAGGCAACTTATTTTCTTCCTCCATCTATAAACCCCTTCTTCCTCCCATCGCCGTACGGTCTCTGCAAAATCCTTTTTTATCTTTCCCTTCTTTCTCGCCCAAAATATTGGGCCTGTTCTGCTCTCTTTCAGTTTGGGCTTTTTCAATATTATGGTTGACTGATTGATTGAAATGGATGGAGTTACCAGTGGCAACGCGGGCAACAGTGGTGGCGATTCCTCCACCAGTGGAGGCGGCGGAGGTGTGGCGGCGCAGCCCATGGCGATGCAGGGAGCGAACGCTCCGCCACCATTTCTGAGTAAGACCTATGATATGGTCGACGATCCCGCGACGGATGGGATCGTATCGTGGAGTTCCACCAACAACAGCTTCGTCGTCTGGAAACCACCGGAGTTCGCGCGGGATCTCCTCCCTAAGCACTTCAAGCACAATAACTTCTCTAGCTTCGTCCGCCAGCTCAATACCTATGTATTTGCCCTTTCTTTTCTCTTTCTTTATCTGGAATAGGGTTTTTTTGTGGACAATGATATGTAGTTTCTGTTTTATTTAAAAGGTTCATTTATTAAATCAGGTTTGCTAGTAAAGATAATTCACGTAGTTTCCTGGGGAAGACTAAGAGATTTATTATGACCATTATCTTACTCGAATTTCCTAACTGATGTTGTCTTTTTTTTATTTGATCTGCTTGATGATAGAACTTGAATGTCTGAAATCCTGAGAAAACAGTAGATGAGAGTACTAGCTTAGTTTTTATTGATTCTATGAATACTTATTGTGGTCAGTATCAATGAGCAATAAGGTAGTACTGTCATCCACTGTTTTATCTCGGACTTTCAAATTATCATGTTCAGAAAGCAGGATCTTTCTGGTATTGTCTAGTCATTGTGTATGTAAATGCTTTTGGTCTCTCTCTACTCCAAAAGAGTTGACTATCTGCTTAGTGTGATAACTAATCCTTAATATCCTTAAAAATTGGGCTTAAAAAATGGAAGGAAGAAATTCTCTGGTTGTTAGAGCTGTGGCTTGCAAGTAGTACATGGCAATTGTGGTTTTGATTGCTCAGGAAGTTGAAGGAGGTTTGATAATTTTATGATTCAAATCCCGTGTGGCAAATCTTCTTAGGGTTCTGAATTTATGAGTTTTAGAAAATCCCTTTTGGGTCAATGTATTCTCTGTCCTCATTTTCCTTCCCAGTTTCTGTTCATATATGAGATTTGATTGTTGCATAGAGTTACTTTGAAAAGAAAAAAAGAAAAGATTGTTGAGTGGGGTTTATAATAATGCCAAAGCTGCAGATTGCAAGTAGCTTAGGAAAAAAGTGTTCTTTCATATTGAGAGAAAAGCAATGCAGATTCATTGAAGTATAATGGTTAAATTCTTGGGTGCCTGAGATCTTTTCTGGATTCTGCATGTTTGGCATGCTGCTAACTAGGCAAAAGATTGTAGGATGATGTTGGATCAATTGAAAACAGGGAACCCTTAATCTGTTTAACAATTGATTTTCTATTTAGGTCCATAAAAAAGATAATTTAGTTATGAATTCGAATGGTGAATTTCACTTTGGCTCCGATATTTTCTATTTTAAGCTGTCATTTAAAAGTAAAGTGTGGTCTCAGAAAACCTACTTTTTCTCATGTTGAAATTTCATGTTTTCTTGAAAAGAGTTCTGCTTTCATATATTCTTGTAGCCTGGCAGTCTAATTATTCAAGTTTTTCTTCTGGTCAAGAATAGAAGTCACCCTCCAAGTCGAGAGAAGCACTGAGGATGAAATCTACTATCTCCTGTTATTTTGGATTTTTCAGAAAGAATACTTTACTTTTGTGTTCTTCTGGTTCTATTGGATAGAGTTCTGCCCTTTTGGTCCATAATTTTACCTTTATCTGTTCATTTTCATACAGGGTTTCAGGAAGGTCGATCCTGATCGCTGGGAATTTGCCAATGAGGGGTTTTTAAGGGGTCAGAAACACCTTCTTAGGAGTATTACTAGGCGCAAACCAGCCCATGGACATGTTCACCAGCAGCCGCAGCAAACACATGGACAGAATTCATCTGTGGGTGCCTGTGTTGAGGTTGGAAAGTTTGGTCTAGAGGAAGAAGTTGAGAGGTTGAAGAGGGACAAGAATGTCCTTATGCAGGAACTGGTTAGGTTGAGACAGCAGCAGCAGGCAACTGACAACCAACTGCAAACCATGGCACAGCGTCTTCAGGGTATGGAGCAGCGACAGCAACAGATGATGTCATTCCTTGCAAAGGCTGTCCAAAGCCCTGGTTTCTTGGCTCAATTTGTACAGCAGCAAAATGAGAGCAATAGGCGTATTACCGAGGCCAACAAGAAACGGAGGCTGAAGCAGGAAGGTATTATTGAGAATGAGCATGCCTCTGCTCCTGATGGACAAATTGTGAAATATCAACCCCTGATGAATGAGGCAGCGAAAGCAATGATTAGGCAGATTATGAAAATGGATTCTTCTTCTCGGTTGGAACCCTTTAACAGCAATCATGATAATTTTTTGATTGGCAATGGTTCTTCACCATCTTCTCCACTAGAAAGTGGTAGTTCTTCAAGCCATATGTCTGGGGTGGCCCTTCAAGAGGTCCCACCAACTTCAGGTCAGTCATGTTATGTGCCTACAACTTCGGGGATATCGACGCCGGTTCCTTCAGCTGGTATATCTGAAATACAATCCTCCCCACGTGCTGCAACTTCTGACAAGGTTCCAACTCAGTTTCCAGATGTGAGCATGCTGGTTCGATCACAAGAAGTACCATCCAACTCTGTTTCTCCCTCAGATGTAGTCATGTCAGAGCTTTCTCCAATACCTGAAATTGTACCCGGAAATATGGCTGATATCCCTACAGAGACTTACATGGAATCTCATACAGAATCTGGTGCGTTTATAGACCCCACTTCATTAGTAAATGGTTCCCTGTCCATTGAACTTGATGACATTGCTCCCGATCCGGACATTGATGCGTTGCTAGAAAATTCTTCCTTCTGGGAGGAGCTTCTTGTGCAAAGCCCCGTGCCAGAGGATATAGAATCAACATCAATGGGCAACGAAAACAAGGGAAATGAGACACAGCCAATTGGAAATGGGTGGAACAAAGTTCAGCATATGGATAAGCTTACAGAACAAATGGGTCTTCTTAAATCGGACACCAACAGGGTGTAGAATTTGTCTATATACCTTGCACAACGATCTTTTATGTTAGTAAGATAAACCCCAACAAAAATAAATTAGTACAGTTGTTAATTACATAGTCCTCTAGTTTTGGCGATTGGAAACCAGCTGACATTCTGCACACATTCACTTTGGCTCTGTTTTCGCACATATGGAGACATTGCCCAGTAACTTTTTTTTTTTTTTTTTTTTAGTTTTATAAATTCCTGTACTTGGCTGCAACTTCATGGGAGGGACAGGGGCTAAAGAACTCGGCAGGCTGAGCGGTGTCCAATAGTTGTGGCTCTTAATTTTCTGTCATTTGTAAAAGTTGATATGTTAGAGAGCCATTGTTGGTTTAAGAGACGACTGGTAATGGATTACTGTGCAAAAAATTTCATTTCTCTGATCCTCTTCCTGAACCTCTTTGTTTGGCAATTTTGCTTAATTATCTGCTTAGCAATTTAAGCCATGTGAAGTTGAAGATTTAGGACTGATCAATGTAGACCTGAGTTGGTATGAAGGTGTTTTCAATTTCAGCATGTATACTTTGTGATGAGATGAGTTTGGCTATTGTGATTATTAGGATGCAGTTTACACAAGAAAAAAATTTAAGGCAATTTCAGAAGGTTGATTGAGAAGAAATACAGAACAGCAACAGCCCCAAATTACAATACTCAACTCTTCCTTCCTTCCACTCTGCTACATCCCTACAATTCCTCAATCAACATCCTGGAAAAGACAAGAAGAAAACAATTGCAGTAAAATTCAAATCAAACCGCAACATGATGATCCCAAAATGTTTCTTAGAAAATTAGAATAGCAAGAACTATAGAGTATATATATATATATATCTGTATGAACTCTATCTTCTATTATCCAGAGTGATGGTTTTATTAAGAGCTAATACTGATCTGCTGCGCTTCTCACAACTGTTTTTGAGAAAAGGATGAAGAAGAAGGTCATCTACAGTGGCTCTCTTCCTCCAATCCTTCTCCAAACATACCCTGACAAAATTTCCAAACTCAACAGAAGCTTTCTCCGGCATCTCCACCCTGTCCTCGAAGCATATAGAGTAAGCCAAAGCAGCCCAGTCGGGCTTCTCCCCAACCCTAATCAATGGATAATGACCCACCATACATTCCAACACCACCACCCCCAGCGACCAAACATCCCCTGCAAACCCTGCATTACTGTTGCTCGATCCATCACTCCATCTTTCAGGATCCACCCTCTCAGGACTCATATACGCACATGTCCCCATACATGTCTCCCACGTACACCCACTCCCCGCCATGATCTTACTCACCCCAAAATCTGCAATTTTTACCTCCCCTTTCCCGTTTA
>NW_019014602.1:394639-406018 GCF_000150535.2 Carica papaya
TTTACAGTTGGGCCGGTATTCCTCTGAGAGTATAATGGATGAAAGCAGAAAGGCAAGGAAGGAGGATGAGACATTAAGGTTATGTATTGACTACATGAGACTGAACAGGGTCACGAGCAAGAATAAGTACCTCCTCATTAGAATCGATGACCTTTTTGATTAGTTATAAGGTGTATAGATCTTCTCCAAAATAGACATGCGTTCAGGTTACAATCAGGTAAAGATGAAGGCAGAGGAAATTCTCAAAACAACTTTCCGAACTAGGTATGAACACTATGAGTTCCTAATCATGCTATTTGGACTAACCAACGCACAAGTCATCTTTATGAACTTGATGAACATGGTTTTCAAACAATTTCTAGATCAGTTCCTCATTGTATTTATCAATGATATCCTATTATATTCAAAAAGTAGAAAGAAACACGCTTACCATTTGACTCAAGTTCTGCAAGTTCTTAAAGAAAAGAAGTTGTATGCAAAGTTGAGTAACTGTGAGTTTTGCATCGGGCAGACTACCTTCATAGGGCACATCATATCAAGGGATGAAGTGTTAGTGAACTCCGAAAAAGTTGAGGCAGTGCTTGGTTGGGAGAAATTGACCTAGGTTAAGGAGATTCGTAGTTTTTTGGGAATAACAGGTTATTACCGCATGTTTGCAGAAGGATTTTCTAGCCTAGCTACTCCTTTGATCTGGCTCACAAAGAAGAACTTTAAGTTTGAGTGGAACGAAAACTGTGAAATGAGCTTTTCAAAACTAAAGAAGCGGTTGACTACTGCATTTGTGTTAGCTTTGCCGAGTGGGACAGGTGGATACACAGTTTATAGTGATGCCTCCTACCTAGGGTTGAGTTATGTTCTGATGCAGCATGAGAAAGTCATAGCCTGTGGGTCTAGGCAGTTGAAGAGTCATGAAAAAAACTATCTACCCACGACTTAGAACTTGTCGTGATTATCCACACCTTGAAAACTTGGCGCCATTACTTGTATGAGGAGATTTTTTAAATCTATACCGATCATAAGAGCTTGAAACACATATTCACTCAAAAAAATCTCAACATTTATTAGAGACGACAAATAGAACTTCTCAAAGACTACGATTGCAACATTTTATATCACCCGAGTAAGGGCAATGTAGTAGTCGATGCACTCAGCAGAAAAAGTACAAGTATGTTAGCTCACATAATGGTTTTAGAATGCAATGTAATAGAGACTACACAACAGATATGACTTCAGGACCTGAAGAGAGTTATATGCTTGGCTTACCTAACTGTTCAACCTGAGTTGATCTAGATAATAAAAGAAGCTCAATTCACCAATTCCACCCTGGCAACCCTCAGAAAAGATACAGAACAAGGAGTAGCTCAAAATTTCGAGTCTCTGCCGATGGGTTGTTCAGATTTCAGGACATGATGTATGTTCTATATGACAGTAAGCTGAGAATGGACATCATGACAGAGGCTCAAAGCTCAAAATTTATCATGCATCCCGGAAGCACTAAAATGTATCAAAGTATGTGACCCTAGTTTTAATAAAACGGGATGAAAAGAGAGGTAGCCGACTTTGTTTCTAAGTGTCTAGTGCGTCAGCAGGTCAAGTTAGAACATCAGTACCCAGACGGCCTACTTTAGCCATTACCAATTCCGGAGTGAAAGTGGGAACACATTATAATAGATTTTGTAACAAGATTACTTAGGGCACGCTCGGGACATGATGTCATTTAGGTAATTATTGACTAGCTCACCAAGTCTTCTTACTTCTTGACCATCAAGATGGCCAACCTCTTAGACAAACTAGCAAGAATGTATATCTGGGAGATAGTTAGGTTACATAAAGTGCCGGTAACAATAGTATCCAACAGGGAACCTAGGTTCACTTCTTGATTCTGGTCTAGTTTTCAGCAAGCTATGGGAACAAACCTGTCTCTTAGTACCACATGCTACCTTCAGACTGATGGACAATCAGAAAGGACGATCTGTACACTGGAGGATATGCTCCAAGCTTGTGTTTTGACTTCGTGGGCTATTGGAATGATCATTTATCTTTAATAGAGTTGGTCTATAATAACAATTACCAAACAAATATCGGTATGGCTCTGTACAAGACGTTATATGGTCGCCCATGTAGATTGTCGATCTGTTAGAAAAAAGTGGGTGATAGAAAATTGTTCGGCTCAGATCTTGTGGAGGAGACTACAGCTAAAATAGTTAAGATCAGGAAGAACATCCGGACAGCTCAGAGCAGGCAGAAGAGTTATGCGGACATCCGGAGGAGGAATTTGAAATTTGAGAAAGGTGATCAAGTGTTCCTCAAGGTCACTCATTTCAAGGAAATCAGTAGGTTTGACAAGAGGGAGAAACTAAATCCTCAGTTTATCAGGTCATTTAAGATAATTGGTACCGCCGATTACAGACTGACACTACCTCCAGAACTATTCAGAGTTCATAATGTATTTCATGTATCCATGTTACCCAAGTACAACTCGAACCCCTTTCACATCTTGGTCTACGAACTCATTTCACTCTAGGAGGATCTGTCCTATGAGGAGGTAACAGTGAACATTGTAGATTGAAATAGCAGAGTATTTTGTAACTAGAAAATTTCCTTCATTAAGGTCTTATGGCAGAATCACACATAGATAGAGGCCACATGAGAGTTAGAATCAGACTTCAGAATTTAGTATCTCCAACTGTTTGATTAAGTGAGAGTGACAAATTTGAGGGACTGAATTTCTTTTAAGGGGGGAGAGTTGTAATATCCGGGTTCAAAAAATTAGCTCGAAATAAATTTTGTTAATTTAAAGATGTATAAAAAAATATATTTTATAAATTAATTTAATGAATTTTTGTTATATTTGAAAAAATAAATTAGGGATGAGATTGAAAATAATTTTGGAAAAAGGGGGTCAAATTTTGGGTTCATATGGCATTTTTAAAAGAAAAATCAGAAACTAGAGGTCAAAATGCAAATAAAAAAAATTTAGTCACGTAAGACCGCCTATTCAGCAGTCTCGACGAATCAGAGTCCATCGTAGCACGGTACACCTAACTCGGTGCCATGCAGGAGGCCACACTAGCGATATGCAGGCCCCGCGATCGGACGACTCAGAAGTGATCTTGCGCACGTGGATGGTCCAGATCTATTATTTCTTTAAGTGCAATTGGACGGTCGAGATCAAACACAATGAATAGTTCATATTCGTTTTCTCCTTAGGCACGATCGAACGGTTGAGATCAAACGTGATGAACGGTCCAGATTAACGCAAAATGTGTATAAATATTTCGCATCACACTGAACCCGAACCCTAACCGCTAACCTCCCGCTGGAGAAGAAGAACCAGTCGTTGGAGAAGGAAGCCAACTGTTGACCGCCGCCGTACTAGAGCCACCTCCAACCGCCAAAAAAGGTAAAAATTCTCGTACCCGCTTGAAATTTAATTTCGAGCACCTTTGTGGCCATATCGGAGCTAAATGAATGATGGGTGACACGAAAACTACAGGCAAACCCCGCAACCTCCTCCAATGAGCTCCTTCCGATTTTTCGTTTCGTGCAATTTTTTCACCGTTGTGTTCACTGTTCTATTTTTTATAGGTTGACCGACGAAAAAATCTCAGCTGCAAAGGTGAGTCGGTGGAGCCGTCGTACCCAAAAAACCCCACAACTGGTAGGTTTCTATTTTTTGATTTTTTTTCAACCAAGCGAGACCCCCTAACGTATTTTTTCGCAAGGATATGTATAAAGGCGACCGAAACCGGCCAAAACGGCCGAAAACATCAAAGTCGAGGCAAACTGCCACTGCGGACGAGGGTGCCGTTATCGGAGAACGGCAGTGCTGCCGTGCCGGAATCCCGAAATGGTCGGAAAAGATTTTTAACACCGATTTTAAATTTTGGGGGGGTATTTTTAGGTACATGAAGCATGTTTTAATCTCTGCATAAAAATTCAGGAAACTCATGGACCGCCAATAGGCACGGTAGAAAGTTCGGTATTTCGAACACCGATTCAAGTGAGAATCCCTCACCCTATTCCCTGTTATGAAATTGAAGTTTAACAATCAATAATATAGTATTTTATTAAATTTAGAAAAATTTGGAGAATAATTACAGGTCATTAATGGAGTCAGAACTGGTTAATTATTTATTTGTCTTATTTAACTGATTACATGAATTTACAGCTTTAAATATATGATAATATATTGAAATGATTAAACGATTCAGTTGTATTTTCTTGATGTATATATCGCTTGTCTTGCGTGATTTATGTTTGATTTGTGAAATTTAAAATTAATATGCAAATGAAAAATTACTTGCTTATGTGAATTAATGAATAGTTGTCTTACTGGATATCCTGCGAGATGGTGGACGGACTGGGTACATAAGAAAGCTTATCGTGAACATTACCTCATACCAGATAGGGTATCGAGAGATGGTATTTTTAGTGCTCATACCGAACGAGGTATGGGAACTGCCCGATTCACCCTCATAACGGATGGAGTATCGATGGATGGTATTTTTGGTGTTCATACCAGATGAGGTATAGGGACTGCTGGTTAGTTGACAAGTTTAAATATTAGGTTCACGCGTAGTGAGACACTCCTATGGACCCCTAAGGATACTAGTGAGTAAAATAAAAAAGAAAAGTTATTGTTCTTACTTACTTGAATATGATATCATAATGTTATTTGAGTTATTGTCTCTATAGGTCAGTTTTGAAAATCTCGCAACGGTAAATATGCAATAAATGATTTTTCTTATGATAAATGAATTTACTTAAATTAAGAGCTCAATTGGTTATTTTTATGATTTTTACCAACCTTCGGTTCCTATATCGGTGAGTAGTGTGATATTCTTATTGGGTTAGTGTAGCTCACCTCCTCCCCTATTAACAATTTCAGATTAAAAAGATCAAGATCATGAGGGCTATGAGTAGGTGTCTCCCCGGATCCTATCAAAAGATAGTGGAGGTTAACCTCCCTACAATATTTATTTACTATTTTTATATGTTATTACATTTTTTGTTTTATGAATCGTTGTGAAAAAAAATTTCTATAACCCTATTGGGAATGCTAATTTATGTATAAGAAATGTAAATTCTAATGTTATTATACGTTTCCGTATTTAATTTATGATCTTGTTTTTCATTTAAGTTCTGGATATTTACATAACTATGATACTTCATTTTGAGGAATAGAAAAACAGTGCTTAGTAAAGATCCAATCCGAATTATTTTTATAAAATAGTGATTGATCCACATTATAAGGCCATAGCTCTTTTTGAGTGAAAAAGGAATATCATATATATTAATTAATACAGAAAAAGAATATATTAAATGGAAGAGTTATAATATTAGAACTATGATCAAAATTAATGTGTAAGTGTGTTGGTCTATGTATGATTAGGAATCTTTAGGTTATGTAGAAAATATTTTAAAGTTTAGGAAGTTAAGCATTAAATTAGTATAATTTTGTTATAGATCAGCAATTCCTATTTTAGCATAGTTTTAAATAATAAACATCTTTTTGTTCGGAATTTTATTTTTTATTATGGTGGTATGCTCGATATTTATTAAGGGGTACCTCTAACATAATATAAATTTCTTTATGATACTAGAGTTCATAGACTCTTCTTATTGATTTATTATGCCTATTTTTGTTGAGTTGTATACCAGTTTGGAGCTCAGGGTGTTTTCTTTATAAGGATTTCTTTTCTCATAAGATCCCCTTCTATATAATGAGAAATCCTAGTTATAAGATAGAGTTCTTCAATAATGAAAACTTTTCGCAAGTGACTTTGGCACAGAGGCACTTTTGCGAAACAATGTCTAAGAAATTACCATGTTCTTTCTCTCTTTTACTTCTACTTTAATCTGTATGTGCTGTGTGTATCTTTTTGTTATAACTTGATTTCATGCTTGTTTGGAATCCGCATGTTTGGTTTTATTTCTTTCCTCAAGAAGATCAAGTTGCAAGTTTCAATTTGAACCAAATGTCTCAAAGTTCAATTTCTTAATGCCTCATCATTTTAAACTCAGGTCCAAATTTTCACGAAGTTGGGGAGAATAATGCAGGACAAAAAGACACTAAAACAGAAGGATTATAGTATTAAGAAGAAAATAATCTTATAATAAGTACTTAATTATGAAGTTCTGTATACTGTTATGAACATTTAGCCTATTAGGAGATATTTTTGTGATTAAGTTATGTATTATTTAGATGTTTTCTTTAAGAAAACAAGGCAGCATGAGAAGGGGATTTTGACACCCTCAGCAGCTCTTTAGTTTTTCCTCTCCTAGATTACCCAGAACATAGCCAAAGAAGTAAGGGGAATAACCCTCTTAAGATTCTTGTTAACTTTGATGCCATTCCAAACCTAGATTCTGGCCCGATTGATCTGCCGATTGCCTGACCCAGCTTCAGCAGGCTTAAGAAAGACTCCCATAGGCATTGCAAAAGGAGGTGACTAGGAGACTTGACTCCTCATCTTTTGGCAAAGAAAGAATCTGGTAACCATAACCTTACTCTCTTCTTTAGTGTAAACTTCTCATAGAACTGACTTGCTTATGGGAGATACCCCCCAACTGCTGATAATGTTTATATTCTGACCATAATGGTCCGTAATAGTTTAGCAATAAAAAAAAAAAAAATGTAGAGTGATTTCACCTTGAAATTGCTCTCTTTCATTCACTTCCACTGGATTGATCAAATTTGCTCAAGCCATGAACGGAATGCAGGAAGGTGTTCCAGGTGCTGACCATTGGTTCGTTGGAACTTCTATTTAAAAATTTATTACTTTACGTAAAGTTAGTGCAAATATTTGTCTATAAAGTAACCTGCTAGATAACAAGCTTCATTTCAGGATTCATACATGCTATACCTACACGACGCCATTCCCTGCAAAGAGTACAGAAACTGAAGAAGCACTTGGAGCATTGGGCATACTGCTCATCATCCTCTATGCAGGTTGTTTCACATCTCGGGCAGTAAGCAATATCAGAGATGGACTCTAATGTCTTTTGTCACATCAATGACTCCAAACATTCAAATTCTCCATCACCTAACAACAACTGTCTCAGCAAGCCAGGTGGTATCATACCTCCACTTTTTTCGCTTGGACATTGAAGTGTGCTTACAGTCCCTTCTGAGACATGTACATCAGAATATGTTTTCATATATTTACAGCAGAAGAAATGCTGACAAGGCAACCCGATGAATTCAGTATTTGTTTAAGATTTTTTAAAAAATAAATAAATAATCCAAAAATACCATAGTTCAAACTTGTTATTGAAGGGGGGGGGGGGGGGGGGAGGAGTCTTGTGAACTGTTCTCACAGGAAATGATACAGAATTGTGATGTGAGGGTTAACAGTCGCTAGGGTCGAGCTGAACTCTATGCAGAACATGCTCGCTTTTACCTTAATTGTCGCCAATACAATGCAAAGGCGAGCAAAGATTGATGATAACCTCCGATGTGATCTCAAGTTAATCCTCTTGTTTGATACCTTGACAGGTAGGGAATAACAATCATATTCTTTGCTGGGCATGCCAAGTTCATTACTGTTATTTATGCAGAAAAATTGTTAGGCGTAGTTTTCAACATTATGGACCCAAGGGTTGCAAGCAGCAAACTACGGGATAAGAGGTGCTTCTTCTTATTCAACAAATCGTAAAATAGATATTGTATAAAGTTTGTTTTTATTCAATTATTTGATGGTAATAATAGTACCCTAAGGATTCAGAAAATATTGAATTTCTGCTTAAATAAAAAAATAAAAAAAAAAAAAAAATTGTTGATAGAAATTCAAAATGACCCAATTTTCTTTTTGACTCAAATTGGCGAAGTATAAAAGTTTGTGAATTAAGTTTAAATTTTTGAATTTATGTAAATGAGTAGCTGCATTGGTCAGAAAGGGAAAGAGAGTTGCCAACTCCTTCAACCACAAAAGAGGATGCAACATTTTGAATCATGTCAAGGTCATTCATTTTCAACTCTTATATATATATATATATAAATAAAACAGAGTTAAATATAATTACGTGTATTAATTATATAATTAGAGTTGGGTTGGTGGCTTGGGCTTGAGTATTAAGTACTCTAAATTTGGGTTATTAAAGGAATCTTTCAATTAACCATTTATAAATCACATAATTAGAAGAGGAGGATGCTCATAATAATAATAATAAACAAACATATTTAATGCTTCAAATCATCATTATAATTCCAACTCCTTCAACTGTCTCATCTCACCATCATTGCTTTTTTTTTTGTTCCCCCCACCCAACAATAAACCACTCTTAACTCAACTACTTTAATCTTAACTGAGACTACTCTTTTATAAGATTTAATCATATTGAACATTATGACTCTCTTTTTTTTTTTTTTTTTAAAAAAAAAATAATAATAATAAAATTATTCAAGTATAATTTAACAGCATAAAATGTTATCTAAATATATAGATATATATTACTTAAAATGAAGGGTTTATGGGGTTTATATTTAAAAAAAAAAAATTAGAACACTTCATGATTAAAATTTTAATACTGACATGTCAAATTTTACTTAATGCTAATATGTAATAAAATGAATAAATTTATAAAAAATTTAGATTCAGATTTATAAAATTTATTTTTGCAAATACTTGATTGAAGTTTTTCTTTCAAAATTTACATAAGGTAAAATAAAATAAAATACCAAAAGGGTTTTTCTTTCCATTATCATTAGGATTATATACTGTTAAACCTTAATTGATAGCAATTTAGATATTCAAAACTTTCAAAATTTTAATTTATTTAGAGCATATGAATTAAGTAAAAAACTGAAATGTTGATTCCCAAATTAGTAAATGAAAATTATTAAAATATTAAAATGCTTTAAACAATAAAATTTATTTTAAAGTGCGCCATATCTTAAAATATGTGAAATATGAAAAAAGCATACCCTCAAGACAGACACCAATTATTGGCATATACCCAGTTGAGCATGCTTGGTAATTGCAACAGAGCATACCAAAAAGGAAGTCATGTTTAGATGTAAGAAATGAATTAATGAGAGTAATTAAGTAAATCAAAGTATGATTAATGATATGTTGGAGTCTACTGTTTTGTGTCCCTCTCGTGTCATATCACCCACACTCCATTTGTAAGAAAGAGAGAGAGAGCGTGTGTGTTAATGCAGGTGGAGAATCAAATGCTTTGTGTAAAGACATCCCATTTGCTATTTCAGTGTTTCTTGTCATTTAGAGATGGAGAAAAAAGAGAAAAATTCCACAAAATGAATATCTTTACATACTAAAAAGGCCAAGCAAAAACACCTATATTGTCTCAAAGAAGAAGAATCTCTCTTTGGGTTTTGCATTTTCCATCTTGGCTTCTCTCTCCCTTTTCCTCTCAACCTCAAAAGGTTTTTTTTTTTTTTTTTTTTTGTTTTCATCTCATTCACTGTCACTGCTGCGAATGCTTCTACTTTCTCTGTAAACTTTCCCTCTTTCATTAGGCTTTTCACTCTATGCTACTACTGGTGGTTTGTTTTTTTGTGGGTCGTGGTTGTCGGTGGATTCTCACTTTAATCGTTCCTGTAAGGAACGATGAAAGATGGGTTTACTATGTTTTTTCATTTGTTTAGCTGTTTTAACCCATTTTTGCTTTCTAGATACACCATTTTGGCTTTGCTGGATTCTCCGGGTTACAATCTGCAGGTTTTTTTTTTTTTTTTTTGTCAGATTTACCTTATGGATGCTTTGAAATCTTTCAAAATACTTGATATCCTCATTTTTTTTTCCCTGTTTTGGGCTTTATGCTCCCGTAAGTAATTAGATGTACTTTCATTTCTGCTTCTCCTTTTCGTGGTATTTCTTTTGTTTTAAAATATTCTGCATATCTGTTGTTAGAGGGAAGATAAAGGGGCATACTGGTTGTATTTTAGCAAATTTTTCTTGTGTTTTCTAAACTTGTCGTGCCTAAACTTTTACAGTTGCCAATCCATTTCTTACTAGAAACAAAAGATTCTGTAATGGAACTTAAATTGTTGGATGCATGGTGTTGTTCTTTGTGGGATTTGGATTTCTGTAGATTGTTCGTACTTCGTTTGTTATATCTTCGTGATTTTTGGGGTTCTGATTCCTTTTTTTTTCTTGTTTCTCATGGTAAGTTTCTTTGAAGAAATCGTTGTTAACTGGTTGATCAAGATATCAGCATAGTCTCCTCCTATTTTTAGTAGAAGAGAAGTGTTTTCTGTCATTCCCAATGGTCTCAAGGTCATATTCTAACCTCTTAGATCTTGCTTCTGGCAATTTGCCAAGCCTTGGACGAGAGAAGAAGAGGCTCCCTCGAGTAGCTACTGTTGCTGGGGTTTTGTCTGAGCTAGATGATGATAACAGCAACAGTGTTGGTTCTGATGCTCCATCATCTATTGCTCAAGAACGGATGATCATTGTGGGAAACCAGCTTCCACTTAAAGCACACAGAAATTCAGATGGTGATGGAGAGTGGAGCTTTAGCTGGGATGAGGACTCCCTTCTGTTACAGCTCAAAGATGGTCTGGGGGAAGATGTTGAAGTAATCTATGTTGGTTGTCTTAAGGAAGAAATTGATCCTAGCGAGCATGATGATGTGGCACAAAGGTTGCTTGAAAATTTTAAATGTGTCCCAGCATTTCTTCCTCCTGATCTTTTTAGTAAATTTTATCATGGATTTTGTAAGCAGCATCTCTGGCCTTTATTTCACTACATGCTTCCTCTATCACCAGATCTTGGTGGCCGGTTTGATAGGTCACTTTGGCAAGCTTATGTTTCTGTGAACAAGATATTTGCAGACAAAGTCATGGAGGTGATTAGTCCTGATGATGATTTTGTATGGGTTCATGATTACCATTTGATGGTTTTGCCAACCTTTTTGAGAAAGAGATTTAACAGGGTGAAGCTGGGATTCTTCCTTCATAGTCCATTCCCGTCATCTGAAATTTATCGGACTCTCCCTGTTCGAGATGATCTTCTAAAAGCACTTCTCAATGCCGACCTTATTGGGTTTCATACTTTTGATTACGCCAGGCACTTCCTCTCCTGTTGTAGTAGAATGCTTGGAATTTCCTACCAATCTAAAAGAGGCTACATAGGTCTTGAGTATTATGGCCGCACTGTCAGCATTAAGATTCTTCCTGTTGGGATTCATATAGGTCAGCTTCAATCTGTGCTGAATCTTCCTGAGACTGAATCTAAGGTTGCTGAGTTACGAGATCAATTTGAAGGTCAAACTGTTTTGCTTGGGGTTGATGACATGGATATATTCAAAGGAATCAGCTTGAAACTTTTGGCCATGGAGCAACTGCTGATGCAACATCCTGATAAGAGGGGTGATGTTGTTTTGGTTCAAATTGCTAATCCTGCAAGAGGC
>NW_019014602.1:406170-419725 GCF_000150535.2 Carica papaya
ATTGAGTGGTGCAATTCGCGTAAATCCATGGAACATAGATGCTGTATCTGAAGCTATGGATTCTGCCTTACGAGTCTCTGAAGCAGAAAAACAGTTACGGCATGAGAAGCACTATCGGTATGTTAGTACACATGATGTTGCTTACTGGGCGCATAGTTTTCTGCAAGATCTTGAAAGGGCATGTAGGGATCATATGCGAAGAAGGTGCTGGGGAATTGGTTTTGGCTTAGGGTTTCGGGTAGTTGCCTTAGATCCTAATTTCAGGAAGCTTTCGGTTGAACACATTGTTTCAGCCTATAAGAGGACCAAGAACCGAGCCATCCTTTTGGATTATGATGGTATAGCAATGCAGCCAGGTGCAGTCAGTACAACAACTCTTAATATGGAAGCTGTTGAAATCTTGAACAGCTTGTGCAGAGATCCCAAGAATGTTGTCTTCCTCGTTAGTGGGAAAGACAGAGATAGCCTAGCTGAAGGGTTTTCTTGTTGTGAGAAGCTTGGAATTGCAGCAGAGCATGGCTATTTCGTCAGGTATGACACTTTCTCCTAGGATTCTCCTTGATATCCTTTTTGGCAGCTAACTTTGTAGCTGTGATTCAAAACTCTTGAGAATTATTGAAATAGTCAAGAGGTTGCATGTTGAGATTTATTAGAAAAGGACAAGAAAAGAGAGGGTGGAAAAGTTATGAAGCTCCAATAAATCATGAGAATTGAATCAGTGCCATATTTCATTCAGCTAGCTAGCATTATGTAATTTCTTGCTTTGCTTAGATCAGGTTCTGCATGAGTATTATGACGTTAATGTCTTTTATGTGCTAATAAAAATCCCAGGGTACTAGGCAGATAGTTTTTTGGTTTTTGAATCTGGAATTTTACTTGATGCCAAAAGTGCCTTTCTCATCTGACTTAAATTCTACCTCTTATGACTAATCTTTAATATTATGCGGTTAAATGCCACAGGATTGAGACATGATAACTTTCTTTTTTCTGGTGAGGAACTTAACCAAGCATTTTGATTTGAATCGTCTTGACTAAGGAAGTAAATCAATGCTGAATTTAAAGAATTATATGTGAGACCTAACATGCATTCAGGTCTAACATTAGATGTGGCAGTCAAAGTTTCAGAGAGCAAACCTTTGTTTTTTGTGTTCAAAATCTTCTGATTATCAGGTCTTCCTTTTTGCTAAAATCTTCAAAAGATTAGTTTGCATTTTGGATTCTTAAATTTGGATCAAGCCATCAATAACAACCACTAATTCTCTCCTGCATGATTAAAACTGTAAAATATGAATTGGATCCTTAGTAAGGAAAACTCCTATTTTGCTATATTTCATGAAAAATCTGAAGTTAATTACTACATACAGGTTAGATGTGATAAAAATTGAAAAAGACTAGAGTTCCTAATTTAGGATCAACCCATAATATCCTGTCTACTCTGATTACATAAAACTAAAACTTGAAACCAGAACCAGATCCTTTTAAGAATAATTATCCTAAGGTATTACTAAGTTACCAATTTAATCGTTATTTCCATTTCAGGGCAAATCATGATGCAGACTGGGAAACTTGCATTTCAGTGCCAGATTTTGGCTGGAAACAGGTTGCGGAGCCAGTTATGAAGTTATACACTGAAACAACTGATGGTTCTGCAATTGAGACTAAAGAGAGTGCTCTTGTTTGGAATTATCAATACGCAGATCCTGATTTTGGTTCCTGTCAGGCTAAAGAACTTTTAGATCACCTAGAAAGTGTTCTTGCAAATGAGCCTGTTTCTGTCAAGAGTGGCCAACACATAGTGGAAGTTAAACCTCAGGTTAGTGCCTATTGGTACTACAATTTTACTTTTATATTCTGCATGGAGGTGCTTGGGCCAAAAAATGTGGATATAATAGGATCCTTCTATTTTATTTCATTTTTCTTTAATCTCATATATATTAACAATTTATCATTCAAAGAATGTAAATACTGAAACCTGACTAGACAAGATAGTCTCACTTCCAAGCTAAATTTACTTTAGAGTTACCATGATTTTCTTAAACCTAATAATGGTAATAAAGTTGATTGTCCTAATGTATTTTTGGTCCTTACAAGCAAGTGGCTTTTGGATACAACGATGATGGCAAAAGGAATAGATAAACACATGATCTGATGTCCATAAACACAGTTAGGACTTAAGAATTAAGGAATGAAGTATAACCATTAACATGAGTCAGTACTTAGGACTATCTGCAGACTGTGAAGATTGAAGGTGAAATTGCTATAACTTGTTGTATTACGAAGAATCATGATGTTGATAATTACAATGTTTTGGTGTGCCATCTTGTTTTTTCTTTTAGCTAGTCCTTACTTTGAGAAGTACTAGTAACAGATATGATCCATTCTATCACTTATTCAAAATAATGTTCTATAATTCTATAAAGAAAAAAAAGTACTGCAATAGTTGTTAGGTTTGGTATTTGCTAATCTCTACCTCTTGCTCTTCTGCTATACCACTGAACAGGGTGTCAACAAGGGTCTGGTAGCAGAACATCTACTTGTAACAATGAAGCAGAAGGGAGTCCTTCCAGATTTTGTTCTGTGTATTGGGGATGATCGTTCAGATGAGGATATGTTCGAGGTGATAATGAGTGCAAGGAATGGTCCCTCACTCTCTCCAGTAGCTGAAGTATTTGCATGCACTGTTGGCCAGAAACCAAGCAAGGCCAAGTACTACTTGGAAGATACAACTGAGATTTTGAGAATGTTGCAGGGCCTTGCCAATGCTTCGGAGCAGGCTGCTAGAAATGCTTCACAAGTTTCTCAGAAAGAGGTCATCGACAGAGATTAATTTTTCCGAAATGTAGATTGGATTATCTTATGTAGAAGATCCCAATCTCTAGCTATTTGGCTCTCTGATTGGGTTCAGACACAGAAGTATTTGAGGTTTGGGTCTCTCTCTCTGTTATAGAAATAGAACATTTTGAAGTTCTGACTGCAACTGGATGATCCGCACCCATTGAGTTCACAGTATTTTAGAGATGGGTTTTAGTCTCCTTTCATCTGTAGTTTATATTGGATTGCAGAGAAGAGTAAGTAAATACATAGAAGAAACTTTTGAGATGCTCTAGCATTTGAGTTTGTAAAGATTGGCATTGGGAATGAGACTGATCCTAGCAGGCTCTTCTCTGCTTGATATATCTGCAAATGATGATAATAAACTCTTACCCACATATATCTACTAATTATACTCTGTAGTTCGCTGGTTTAACATAAAAGTATTGATGTATAAATATGCATGGCGATTTAATTAAGGGGCAAACCTAGAAAGTTAGAAAGGATTGGGCAAAAAGTTCAAAAACCAATGTGTTCCTAGTTGTCAAATTATTACCAAAAACAATATAATTACGGATAATAATATCAGAGTTAATACATTGCGTATAACCTTAAATTTTTTTAGTGATAATAACAGAGATGTAAATGTTCTGAGTTTGCTTTCAAAAGTTATTAGATGTGTTCTTTCTTGACATTTAATTATCTAAAATCTTTCAAATGAATTTGTGGAACTAGTACCACTTAGCCAACAACTAAATCTCAACAGTCTTGGGTTTTTATTGCAGGAAAAAATAAAATAAAACTTTTAACCTGGATTCGTAAAGAAAATTAATTATCCTCAAGAGATTATTTCATGTAAATGTCGAGGATTTCTAGAATTCAAGCTAGAAAAATATATCAATGTCTATAAATATCCAAACGGCATGCATCAATATCACCATGAATTGAAATCAAAGTCTAATATATAAGCAATCAAATACTATCAGACACAAAATTCCTATAAGCTAAATAGAAACCAAAACAAAAATTATTTTTAGTTTGATTCCAAGAAACTCAACTAAAACTCAGTGATAGTAAGAATAAATCTTACTTGAGAAAATTTGATTTGTTTAAAATTAAAAAATTCAGAATGTTATAACAAAAAGATTCACTTCAACTATTAAAAGTAAGTAATATGTTTTTTGTGTCTTTATTTTTATTACATTATATTTAATCGTACTACACTGTTCTTCTAATGTAGATTATGAAAAAATAAATAAAAAGAATCGATTAAAGATGATTAAAGTGTTACCTAATCATTAAACACAGTTAAGACGTAAGAGTTGAGGAATGAAGTATAATCATAAACATGAGACAGCACTAGACGTTGGCAGGCTGTGAAGATTGAAGGGGAAATTGCAAAAAACTAGTCTTATTAGGAAGAATCATGATGTTGATAATTACAACGTTTTGATGTGCTATCTTGTGTTTCTTTCTAAAATATAAGTAATCAAAATAGAGTAATAACAATCATAAATTCGTATAAACTAGACATAAACAAAAACAAATATCATACTTGGTTTGATTCCAAGAACCTCAGGTCAGAAAATTAAATATCCAACTGTTAAGAGACTAAGAAGCTACTAAGATTATATTCAATTGAACTTTGAGCATTGTGCAAGTTACCTGTCGTCCTCTTTATGGTGACAACTTCACATCTCAGGCAATAAGCAACACCGGACACAAGC
Source organism: Carica papaya (assembly GCF_000150535.2). The sequence continues at coordinate 410,709 of NW_019014602.1, forward strand.
TCTAATGCTCTTTGTAGCATCAATTACTCCAACGTCCAAATTCTTCACCAATCAACAATTGTTTCTGTAAACCTGGTAGAATCGTACCTCTACATTTCGCACTTGGACATTGAAATTTGCTTAGAATCCTTTATGAGAACTGCACAAAATATGCTGACAACGCAACTTGATGAATTCAATAATTTAAGGTTTCCAAGAATTAAAAAAAAAATTATCCAAAAATATCATAGCAAGAACTACGATAGTAAGAAAGGGGTAAAATTTTGATGGAACAACGATGAATACAGATACCATTACTGCAAATTGCAAACTTCGCCAAAAAGCAACCTATAAAATGTCAAGAATATCTGATACTAATTACTCCTTTTTATGTGCGCTCTAGAACCATGCTTTAACACCCAGATTTTCCTCTTAAGCAGAAAAAAAGGGCAGAAGAGTTTTAAACAATATTTTTGAGATTAGTCTCTTTGAGAGGATCAAAAAGCCTATATCCCCATTATCTTGATCTCTATCCATGTCAAATCAAAGAAACTTCACTTTGGAAAGACTGAAATACCTGCATATTAACTAAAACAGATACAGCACTCATGCAAGCTTCTGAGGAAGTTCTCATGGCATTTCTCTTCATAATAACTCCTAATGAAGGCACGCGAACATTGCTACCTTGAATTATTTGAATTTCTTATAGAACTGATTCCATCACTACCTTGAATTTCTTGGACAAAAATTTCTTACTCCTAGTTGGCTAAGAAACAAGTACTAAGATCCTCAAGTAGAACCCAGAAAAAAAAGCCAAAATAATATAGAATTATAAACCAAAGTTGTGCTATTCAAACTGTCTTCCTGAAATTGGGATCTTGATCAAAAAGTAGACTTTTTGCTTACAAATCTCACAAAGGAGATTATAAAAGAAGAATGACCTAGCAATCTCACAAACATGATTAAGAAAGTGCTAGAACTCGTTGGCGAGACAGAGCAAGTCCTATGAAGAGAGCATTGACAAACCATCACAAGACTACAGGATGCTGATCATATAACTGATAATACACTACACAAGCCACCAATCAATCAAGAATTATCAAAACAAAAGGTACCTCCGGCAACTGATCATCCAACTTCAGCTACTTCTCCATCAGCAAAGGCTCCCGCAAGCCTAACCTGAACTCCTCCAGCCTTTCAAGAATGTTATCCTTACCATTCCCTGACAGGACCCCTCTCACTCATTTCCTAGCTGGTGTCAGTCTGTGCATCTGTTAGCCTCCTTTCATTCGTTTTGTCAGTACAATCAACATTTTCGACAAAACTCAAACTACCTACTTCATTTACCTCAGATTTTAATAACCTCAGGATTTTCTGCAATTAATTCATATATATTTACAGAAACAAAGTTATGAAAATATTTTGCTGTGATGAATGCACCAGTAAGAAGCATGAATAACAGAATTACTAAAAAGAAATACTAAAAAAGACAATTCATCATGAAGAAGGAAAAGTAATTGCTTCTTTTCCATTTCATTGATACCAAAAAATGCATATGTACAATCAATGACTCAATATGGCTTCCTTGTGCCACTTCCCCCTCTCCAGGACCAGAGAGAAAACAAAAATATTAAACAAAGAACTCTATTCACATCCCATATGGCTTCAAAAAGGGAGAACGCAGAGTTAAAACCTAATCCGATCAGGAAGATGAAGACCCGTTGATTCCCTGTGGCTGTGGGTCCTCTAGCCAATTCCAAACTGTGACGGTGCCGGCTCCATCGCCAGTGAAGAAGAGATTGTACGGACAGCTCTGAATAGAGTGCACATTCCTCTTGCTCAACAGCCTGCCCCTCTCCATGAAAGATGGCAACTCATATATGCGAACAGAGCTATCTTCGCAGGAGCAACAGATTACAGGTTTATTGTTGGCATCATTCATGCCGTGGAGAGCAAGAATACTGTGTCTTTCTTGATGAGTGTAGGCCTCTTGCAAGCCTTCTTCATGAATGGTTGCCCAAATCTTGATACTCTTGTCTCTTGAGGATGTAATCAAATACACACCCCAATACACAAGAGACGTGATACAATCAGAGTGTGCCTCCACGGTATTGATGCAGACAAAAGACTCTGTATCCCAAACCCTAACCGTACCATCCATGGAACCCGAATAAAGCTTTCCACCGCCGACTGTCAAACAGGTGACAGGCGTGGTGTGTCCCTTGAGAGTCCCAATCAAACGAAAGGGATTAGAGTTGGGAGGGGAGGGAAAGCCTCTCCACACCAAGATATCGCCGTTTTGTGCTCCGGCAAAGACCGTATCACTTCTTGCAGACGTAATCGCATACACTTGACCTACTGGTCCATCAAGCTCATAAACTTCATTGTCTTTCCTAGCTTGCAGGAGATTGGGAAGACCATAGAAAATCCAAGAACCCTCGCAGTGCATAGAACCAATTTGATTTTGAAGATTGAGTACACTTACGCACTTACCAGAATTACAATCCCAAATTCGAACAGTTCCGTCTCGGTAACCGGTCAAGAGTTTGTCGGAGTCGGTGGGGAGACAGATGCCGCAGATATCCCCTTTGTGTCCGTTCAATCGGCCGAGTAAAGATAAATGCCCGTCGGTGTTGAGAAAAGGCGGATGGTGATTACGGCAGCGATCTCCATAGACGCACCTACCAGAAAGCCAAAAACTGCAGACTTTCTTGGAAGGCGGTGGCTTATTCTTGACGACATTCTTGAATGGAGTTTCCACCGTTCGTCGCCAAACATTCGGAGCTGCCATAATCAACGTCTAATGAACTGTGAGTTTGACTCAATGCGACTGTAGTTGATGAAGAAGAAGTGCTTGGGAGATTTGCGGAGAAAAGAATGAAACAAGAGGAAGAGGGAAGGAATCCGTTAAGTGTCGGCCGGGGGTGGGGGGACCGTTGCTTCTCATTTATACTCACCGCGGCCTTTCGATTTTCCTAACTCGGAAATCGACTTCCGCTTTTTTCGGAACTCTAATTTGGAAATCTGCATTTTTTTTTAAAATTTTAATTTCCTTAGAGGTTATTTGTTTGGCTGCGTGAAATTATTTCCAAAAAATTTAAAATAATAAAATTCTTAAAAAATATTTTAAGTAATTAAACTATTTTGATGTAACATTCAAATTTTATTAATTATTAGATTAATTAATTTTCAAATTTACAAGTACTAAATTATGACAATTGAAAGAATGTGAACTTAATTATATTGACATACTAATTATTAAATTAATTAGTTGTAAAAATTAAAAACACTAAATTATGACAGTAGAAATGATTATTTACAATAAATTAATTTTCACTTAGTTACCAATTATTTCGAGTGTATTTAGATAATTTTTTTTCTTAATTATTTTGCATAATTTACTGTTAATGTTGTTCTAAAGGAAATGCTACTGATAATACCGAATCAAATTTTTTATCACTTTAACATTAATTGTCATTAAATATTTTTTCAGTTATCATGAATTTTTTTATTTAAATATAACATTAATTATGTTAAATTATTAATTATTAACTTAATCTATGAAGATAATTATTTTTATATGTGGCACATTAGTATATTGAGAAACACATTTTAATTTAATAAATTTTAGTTTAAATGTTTTCAATGAAATAATAATAAATTTTAGAAATATTTTAATTAATATTTTTTAAAAATAATCTAGAGATTCCAATGAAAAAAATTAGAAACACTAAATTATTGAGGTTGAAAGGATTTTAAGATTTAAATATAAAATTATCTATTTTGGATCGCATTTCATTTAGTTATAAATAATGTTAATTGTAACACTTGAACCTGAAAATTTAGTCTCGGAGAATTTAATATTAATGGTATAATAATTAAAATAATTTAATTTTTTATTTTTTTGTAATTTTTTTTTAAATTAGATTTTAGATGCATTTGAAAATATTTTCGAAAATCAGTGTCAAAATAGAAATACAGGATGATCTGTTTGAAAAAAAAATCTAAAAAACTGGGATAAAAATAAAATTAATAAAAATTTGGCCATTTGGACCGTCACGTCAGTAGCGTGGCCAATATTTATGCGTTGCGTGGCAGACACGTGGACAAACGTCCACATGGGCGATCTCCGTGCCAGCAGATCCGACGACCCAGATCATATCTCGCGCGCACGGAGAACACATATTCGTTTCCTCTTCAAGCGCGAACGAAGGATTGTATTTGATCAAATTCTACGACCTAGATTAATTTTCCAACTAAGAGCGATCCAACAGCTGAGGATGGGTCACGTCTCCTCGAACAGACAATCTAGATTTAATGAAGATGAGTATTTAAACTCCTCTTCACAAGAAATCCTAACCCTAACCCCTAGAGAGGAGATCGAAGAAGAAGAAGAGGGGTGGCCGGCAAACAAACTAGTCGCCGAAAAAGGAGACTGACCACCGTCGACGCTGCACTGGAGCCACCGCCGATATCGAAAAGGTAAATTTTTTCCCTTACACTCGGAATTGAATTTTGAACATCCACACATCTATATCGGAGCTAAAAGGCCAAAGGGTGAGCCAGACATTGCGAGCAAAGGTCAGTCGAGATGCCGCAGTCGTAACCCAAAAACTCCTCCAATGAGCCTCTTCTTGTTTTCCGTTTCCCTCTAGTTTTTGACCGTTGTGCTCCTCGTTTCATTCTATTGCAGGTTAGCCGAAGAGAAGCTCTGACCGCAAGATAGGAACGGTGGAGCCGCCGCATTGGAAAACCTTTTCGCTAGTAGGGTCTCAGATTTCCCTTTTTCCAGTCGATAGAGGCTCCCTAACCCTTTTTTTTTTAAGGTTTCCATGAAAAACTGGCCAAAACCGGCTGAAAATGGCCAGGCCAAGAGGAATCACTGTCGTACTAGAACCCTAAACCAACAGGATAAAAAAAATAAAAAATGCTCATTTTGGCCTTTTTAGGGTATTTCAGGTTACGTGACACGTGTTTCTGATTTTCGCAGAAAAAATTCAGGAAACCCGAGAATTTCTATGAGGGCACAGTGAAAAAGACGATATTTTGAATACCGATTCAAGGTAAAAATCTCTCACCATTTTCTCCCGTTATAGTAAATTAAAGTCTAATAACTAATAACATTGTATTTTATAAAAATTAGTAATCTCTAAATTAATTACAAGTCACCAATGGAGCCGAAACCAGTCAATGTATAATTGTTCTAACTGTATTGTTTATTTTCTTCTATACTGTTTAAGTTGTTATTGTTTATTTATTTTAATTACTTTTTCGTTCATTGATTGCTTGGTTGATTATTCTCACCTATCGACTGATTCAAAGCAAATGTCCTAATCACTTTTTTTTTTTTAATTTTTGTATTGTCTATTTGCATAACTTACTATTGATCTATAAATATGAAATGTTGGTATGTAATTGGTGATTAGTTGATATAGATATATGTATGAAAGGTTTATCGAGTACCTTGGGAAAGAGTGTAGTGCATAGAAAAAATCCTACTATGGGCATTATCTCAGTCGAACGAGACTGAGAAGTCCATACAGAAGAGGTTGGGAGGTATAGTTCACCCTTATATTAGACGGAGTATTGAGACGATGGTATATTGGCGCCCATTACCGGACGGGCATAGAGACAGCCGGTTAAATAATAAATTTGATATTAGGTCCATGCATAAAGGGGATCCCTATAGACTCCAAGAGGTATTGGTAAGCGGGTAGGAAGGTAAGTTTACTGTTATTGTTTATTTAAATGTGAAATAAAATACTATCATAGTTATTGTCTTCATATATTGGTTTTGAAAACTTATAAGAATAAGTATAGAAATAACGATTTTTATGTTAAATAAATTTATTTGAAAAGAGATAATGACTCCATTAGTTGTTTACGAACTTTACCAACATTTAGTTTTTCGTATCAGTGCTAAACATGATATTCTTACTAAACTAGTGTAGCTCATCCTTCTATTCAACTATTTTCAGATCAGAAATACTAAGATCCAGATCATGAACAATAAGAAAAAGATTGCGAATAAAGCTACCTCTCATATCCCATCAGAGTTGCTTAGTGGAGACTAACTCCATAGGATCTTTAGTTGTGTTTTATTTTATTTATTTATTTCATTATTGAAAACTTCCTTAAAGAGACATTCCTGTAACCCTATTGAGCATTCTGATTCATTGTGTAAGAAATGTAAACCCTAAACTCTTAATTACTTTCGCCTTACAATATATATTCATTTCTTTTAAGTTTTGGGCTTCTATAGTTGGTATCAGATCCGCATTTCTTAGAACCATTCATTACACAAAGTTTTGAATCATTCAAATATAACCCGACACTTAACCCTTTTTTGTGAAATGCTGGTAGAAAGATATGAGAAGAGGAAGACTCCCACTAAACAGAGCAGCTCAGGGTGGGCCTCTTCGAGAGGATGTCGATTGACTCTTCGAGATACTAGAGAGACTTATCTTTGCCCAGCAGGCCCAGGAAGAGAGGAGAGAGTTGTCTGACCCTCCACCACAAGCATAGTATGAGCCACCCCTACAACGAGAAGATCCAATGCCACCCTGATACGTTCCTACTCCTCCGTATCATCTAGCACCGCCACAGTATAATTCGATGCCCCACCATATAACAGGTGTCGCCATAGGGCCACCCGACCCTTCTCCAGCATAATCCAGTTCTTCTTTAACAGGACCCAATTCCGTCCGTGATAGACTCAGCCTACATTGAAAGGTACAAGAGACTTAACCTATCTACCTTTATAGGGACATCCACTTTCGAAGAGACCGAGTACTGGTTAGCAGAAATAGAGAAGGTCTTTGTAATTTTTGGGTTGGTTCTTGAACAAAAGGTCATACTTGCTACCTACATACTCTTAGGTGAGGCAAATCGCTGGTGGCAGCTGAAGCAGGCTACCCTGACCATTCTGGTCACTTGGGAACAGTTCCTGATAGCTTTCAATGCAGATTATCTCTTAGAGCATATTCAGAATTTGAAACAGATAGAGTTTGCATACCTAGTCCAGGGTGAGATGACAGTGTCTGAGTATGCCCGAAAATTCCTAGGGTTGAACCGATATTCTCTTGAGAGCATGATGGATGAAGGCAGAAAGGTAAGAAAGTTTGAGTGTGGCCTACGCCTTGAGATCAGGCAACAATTTTATCTATTTGAGCTTAACACCTACTCAGTAGTTCTGGCTAAGGCACAACTAATAGAGAGGAACCTTTGCATCTTTCCTCCAGCAGTGGGCAATTTCAAGCCCCGTTCCACATCACAGACCAGTATTTACTGCATCGATTTAGCAAAACAAGAGATCTAGGCTCGCGACTAAAACTCCTCTTCAGGTCCTGGCAACAGGACGCAGTAGGATTTGCCAGCATTGTGGTAAGGATCATGAGGACTAATTATGTTACTGCCTCAACAATAATGTCGCATATGTGGAAGTGCCCAGTACTACGCGAGAGAGTGCCCGTGGAATCAGAATAAAGACAGACTTCTAATTCAGGGCAAAGTCTAGACCCTCACCCAGAAGGATTCTGAAACTAACCCATACATAATACATGATACATATACTATCTGTAATCACCTTGCAGATGTTTAAATTAATACTGGTGCTTCACATTTTTTTGTTTCGCATGTTTTTACAAAATATTTAAATGTACTACATGAAAATCTTGATTCTGTGGTGTTTGTGTCTACTTTTGAGAATGAGACACTACTAAATAATGTCATATACAAAGCTTGTATTGTAGAAATAATAGGTAGGAAATTTAGTGTAGACTTAATAGCACTAGACACGGGAGATTTTGATGTAGTTCTAGGGATGAATTGGTTAGCGGCATATCACGCCACCATAGATTATTTTCATAAGAAGTTTGTATTCAATCTTCCTAATGAAGTGTCTTTCACCAATTAATAAAAATTTTAGATATTATTCCCTCATGGTCACTACATTATTTATATGATGCTTTAACTCCATTGTTATTTCCTACATTAGACAAGTCTAAAAAAGAAATTTGTATTCAAGATATTCCTGTAGTTGGAGAATTTTTTGATGTATTTCTTGATGAACTACTAGGACTGCCGGTGGATAGAAAACTTGAATTTACCATAGATTTTTTAGTCTGACACCCAGCTCATTTCAGTTATCCCTTACTGTATGAGTCGTGTTGAGATGGAAAGACTGAAAAAATATATCATATCAGAGAATTACAAGATAGTGGGTTCATCCGACACAGTATATCTCCTTGGGGTACTAGAGCAATGTTTGTAAGAAAAGGATATGGGTCCCTAAGATAATGTATTGACTACATGGGATTAAATAAAGTCACAATCAAGAACAAATACTCCCTACCCAATATTGATGATCTTTTCGATTAGTTACAGGGTGCTCAAGTTTTTTTCAAGATTGACTTGCATTCGGGTTATCATTAGGTAAAAATTAGGGCAGAGGACATCTCCAAGATGGCATTCAGAACCTGATACAGACATTATGAATTTCTGGTCATGTCATTTGGGTTAACCAATGCACCAGCCATTTTTATAGACTTGATGAACAGGGTTTTCAATCAGTTTTTGGATCAGTTTGTCGTAATGTTTATTGATGACATCCTGATCTATGTAAAGAGCATAAAGGAACACGTTTAGCACCTGACTTAGATTTTACAAGTTCTCAGGGAAAAGAAGCTATATGCAAAACTGAGCAAGTGTGAGTTTTGGCTTGAGTAGACTACCTTCCTAGGGCATATAATATCAAAGGATGGGGTGTCAGTGAATTTTGAAAAGGTTGAGACAATAATCGATGGGAGAAATTGACTTATGTTAAGGAGATTTGTAGTTTTTTGGAGATGATAGGTTACTACTACAGATTTGTAGAAGGGTTTTCAAGCCTAGTCGCCCCCTTAATCCGGCTTATGATGAAGAATACTAAATTTGAGTAGAATGATGATTAAGAAAGATGCTTTATAAAACTCAAGAAGTGATTAACTACCACGCTAATTTTAACTCTGTCGAGTGAGACAGGTGGATATGCAGTGTAC
>NW_019014602.1:419907-453823 GCF_000150535.2 Carica papaya
CATAAAGGATATAGAATAAGGTGTAAATCCAAAATTCTGAGTCTCTACAGATGAATTGCTCAGGTTCCAAGACAGGGTGTGTGTTTTAAATGACGGTGAACTAGAAAGGGATATCATGATAGATACTCATAGTTTAAAGTTCACTATACATCCTGAAAGTACTAAGATGTATCAAATCATACGACCCCGATTCTAGCAGAGTGGAATAAAAAGAAAAATTAATGATTTCATCTCTAAGTGTCTTATATGTCAGCAAGTTAAGGTAGAGCATCAACGCCCAGGCGAACTACTTCAGCCATTACCAATACCGGAGTGAAAATAGGAACATATCACTATGGATTTTGTAACAGGGTTGCCTAAGGCACGCTTGGAATATGATATAATCTGGCTAGTTATCGACCGACTCAATAAGTTGTCTCATTTTTTTTTGCCATCAGAACGACTGACCCCTTATACAAAGTAGCAAGAATTAATATTCGGGAGATAATCAGGCTACATAGAGTTTCGGTGACAGTGATATCAGACAGAGACCCTAGATTTACCTCTCGATTTTGGTTAAGTTTTCAGCAAGTAATGAGAATGAAACTGTCCCTTACCACAATATTCTATAACCTCAAATAGATGGACAATCATAATGAACCATTCGCACTCTAAAAGATATGCTCAGGGTATGTGTTCTAGACTTCAGAGGGCATTAAGACGATCAGCTACCCCTGATAGAGTTCGTCTACAATAACAATTGTCAAACAAGCATCGGTATGACTCCGTATGAGGCATTGTATGACTGACCCTATAGGTCGCCGATTTGTTACGAAAAGGTGAGGATAGAAAATTAATTAGCTCAGACATTGTAAATGAGACCACAGCGAATATAGTTAAAATCAGAAAGAACATCTAGACAGCCTAGAGTAGACAGAAGAGTTATGTGGACACACGAATAAAATATTTAGAATTTGAGAAGGGTGATCGAGTGTTCCTTAAAGTCATCCCCCTTTAAGGGTATCAATAGGTTTAGAAAGAAGGGAAAGTTAAACCCCCAGTTCATCAGATCGTTTAAGATATTGGATAGAGTTGGTATAGCCACCTACAAACTAGCACTACCTCCAGAGCTATCTAGAGTCCATAATGTATTTTATGTGTTTATGCTACAGAAGTACAACCTATACCCCTCATATATATTGTTTCATGAGTCACTTTTGCTCTAGGAGGATCTATCCTATGAGGAAGTACTAATAAATATTTTAGACCGAAAGAGTAGAGTGTTTCACAACAGAGAAATTTCCTTCTTCAAGGTTTTATGGCAGAATTACTCGAAGGACGAGACCACTTAAAAACTAGAATCAGACTTAGAAATCCAGTACTCCCAACTGTTTGACTAGTGGGAGAGTGACAAATTTGAAGGACTAAATTATTTTTTAAAGGAAAAGAGTTGTAACACCCGGACCCAAAAATTTGGTCCGAAAGAATTTAACATTAATGGTATAATAATTAAAATAATTTAATTTTTAATTTTTTTGTGAATTTTTGAAGAAAATTAGTTTTAGATGCATTTGAAAATATTTTCAAAAATCAGGGTCAAAGTAGTAGTAAGGGATGACCTATTTGAAAAGAAATATGTAAAACTGGAGTAAAAATAAAATTAATAAAAGTTTGACCACATGGACCGCCACGTCAGTAATGCGACCAATATGTATGCACCGCGTGGAAGACACATGGACACGCGTCCACGCAGAAGGCCGCATGAGCGATCTACGTGTCAGCAGATCTGACGGTCCATATCGCATCCCGCGCGCACGGATGACCCAGATCCGTTTCCTTTTCAAGTAGGATCGAACGACTGTATTTGATCAGATCGTGCAGTCCAGATTAATGTTCCAACTAAGAACGATCCAACGGCTGAGGATGAGCCACATTTTCTCGAACAGACGACCAAGATTTAATGAAGAGGAGTATTAAATTCCTCTTCACAGGAAACTCTAACCTTAGCCGCTAGAGAGGAGATCAGAGAAGAAGAAGAGGGGTAGTCGGAAAGCGAACCAATCGCTAGAGAAAGAGATCGACCACCATCGCCAGTGCACTGGAGCCACCGTTGACGCTTAAAAGGTAAAAGTTTTTCCCCTTCTACTCGAAATTGGTTGAGCTGGAAATCGCGAGCGAAGCTCGGTTGAGCCGTTGCAGTTGTAACCCGAAAACCCCTCCGATGAGCCCCTTCTCGTTTTCCATTTCCCTCGATTTTTGGACCGTCGTGTTTCTCGTTTCAATCTACTGCAAGTTAGCCGAAGAGAAGCCCCGACCGCAAGAGAGGAACGGTGGAGCCACCGCATCGAAAAATCCATCCGCTGGTAGGGTATCAGTTTTTCCCTTTTCTAATTAGTAAAGGCTCCCTAACCTTTTTTTGTAGGTTTTCATGCAAAATTGTCCAAAATTAGCAAAAACAGGCCGAAAACGGTCAGGCTAAGAGGAATCGCTGTTGTCGACACTAGAGCCAACACCAGAGCATGGCGATGGCACTGTGCCAGAACCCTAAAAAAATTTGAAAATGCTCATTTTGGTTTTTTTTTTGGTATTTCGAGATACTGACGCGCATTTTTTATTTTCACAGAAAAATTCAGGAAACTCGAGAATTGCAGGAGGCGCAATAAAAAAGACAATGTTTCGAACATCGATCCAAGGTAAGAATCTCTCACTATTTTCTCCCGTTATGGTAAATTAAAGTCTAATAACTAATAACGATTTGTTTTTAGAAATCTATAAATTAATTACAGGTCACCAGTGGAGGCGGACCTAGTTGTGTTGTTTATTTTCTCTTATACTGTCTAAACTGCTATTATTTATTTATTTTAATTACTTTCTCATTCTTTGATTGGCTGGCTCATTATTCTCACCTATCGACTGATTCAAAATAATCTTTTATACAATAGACTGCTATTGTCTATTTGTATTATTTACTGTTAATATATAAATATGAAATATTGGTATGTAACTGGTGATTGGTTGATGATATGGATATATTTATAAAAGGTTTATCAAGTACCCTGGAGAAGGGTGTACAAACTCTGTGTATAAGAAAAATCCTATCGTGGACATTAACTCAGTCGAACGGGGTTAAGAAATCCTATACCGGAAGGAGTTGGGAGGTATAGTTCACTCTTATACCGAATTGAGTATTAAAGCGGTGGTATATTTGGCGTTCATTACCGGACATGGTATAGGGATGACCGATTAAATGATAAATTGGATATTAGGTCCACGCATAGGAGGGATCCCTATGGACCCCCAGAGATACTGGTAAGCGAGTAGGAAAGTAAGTTTACTATTATTGTTCATTTAAATATGAAATAAAATGTTATCCTGGTTATTGTCTTTACAAGTCGGCTTTGGAAACTTATAAGGGTAAGTACAGAAATAACAGTTTTTATGTTAAATGAATTTATTTAAAAAGAAATAATGACTCAATTGGTTATTTACGATTGTTACCGTTGATATATAAAATAAATTTGTTTACGATTTTCTGTATCGGTGCTAAACATGATATTCTTATTAGGCTAGTATAGTTCATCTTCCTATTTAACCATTTTCAGATAAGGAAAATCAAGATCTAAATCTTGAACAGTAAGAAGAAGATTGCGAATAAAGTTGTCTCTCGCATCCCGTCAGAGTTGTTCAACGGAGGTTAGCTCCATAGGATCTTTAGTTGTGTTTTCTTTTATTTATTTATTCCATTATTAAAAATTTCATTAAAGGAACATTCCCGTAACTTTATTGGGCATCCCAATTTATTGTGTAAGGAATGTAAACCTTAAACTCTTAATTGTTTCTGCCTTTACAATACATATTCATTTCTTTTAAATTTTGAGCATTTACATTAATAAGCAATTTTTTATTTTAATTACTAATTATTTCAAATATAAGCCCATTATTTCTTTTAACTATTTTGCATAATTTATAATTACTACTATTCTAAACGAAATATTTATTGGTGATATTAAACTAAAATTTAATTTCCTTCTCATTAATTTTCACAGTATTAATTAAGTTATTTTTCATTATGTTATTATTAATTTTCACGGTATTAATTAAGATTTTTATAAAATTATTAATTTTAGAGAAATTTAGTACTTAGATTTTAGTTTCTGAGTATCTATAAACTAGTTATTTAAAATATTTAAAAAAATAAAAATTATCTAAAAAATTGTAGAAGATATTAGAGGAGAATTTTTTAAGATGATAAAAGATTCTAAAATCTTATAGAAGAAAAGAGAAGATACAGATGAAAGTAGGAGAATTATTTAAAGAGTTGTGTATAAATATGGAGAAAAAAAATGAAATTTTTTTTTATAAATACATTATTTCTTATATTAATTATTATCGATTGTTTTTAAATATAAAACCTATTAATACTCACACATAGTAACTACTAAACTTTGGAAAATCATTGTATCTTACTCATACTTCATAAAATATATATTCAAACTATAATTTTTATACTTTTAAAATATTCACTAACATCAACCAATTCCAACATTAAAAAAGAATGAAAATCAAGAACTTGATTGTAATTACAATAAAATCATAAAGTCCAACATAATTTGTCTTAAAAACTTACTAACAGGAATGAATATGTCATGTAACCAACATGAGTTACAGATAAGAACATGATTCAAGAGAGTACAATCGAGCTATTAGAGAATAGAAATCTAAATCATCTCAAACACGAAAGCTTTAATGATTGCCAAGCCTCCTCGTATTACTGTATTATTTTGGATCATGAAAATGGAACATTCGTAATTTTTCTAAGTCTAAAGCTCAGATATCTTGCAGAAAAACTAAAGAAAGAATGAGTTTAGATGTTATCTGAACAAGAAGAAGGTAAGAGAGCAAAGCCCTAATCGTGGCTTACTCGATTTCCTTCTGTTTCGAAGAGAGAAATGAGACGAAGTATTATGTACAGATTTCACATTTCCATTTATACTCGACCAAACAAACCCTAAACAAAAACGACGTTGTTTAGTTAAATGCATATACAAACACACGTGATGATATATACATACGCACACTTCTGTAAATTATGGGATTAGCCAACAATTCACCCTCACCCTTTGATAGTTTCAAATTTTGATCTAAGGGCGTTCTTGAGAGCTTTGATCTTATTATTCCAGCTTCAGTTAAAAGTTCAATAGCATGCCTTCTTTGGCACATGTAGATCCCTTATCTAGATCTTATAACCTCTATTCCTAGGAAATACTTGAGTTTTACTAGGTTCATTATTTTAAACTGCTCATCAAGTGTTGACTTTAAGACCTCAATCATCCTCATATTATTTCTTATCAAAATTACATCATCCATATGGATCAATATGGCTGTAAAACTCTCTTTTGTCTTTCTAACAAATAGAATATAATCTGCTTCTAACTGCTCAAATCCTTACTGTAAAATAAAAAAAATGAGAATTTTGCATACCACTGTCTAGATTGTTTCAATTCGTATATACTCTTCTTTAATCTGCACACACCTGAGTTGTTTGCAACTTGGTATCCTAAGAGTAATTCCATGTACATTTATTCATCTAAATCTCCATGCAAAAATACATTATTTACATCAAATTGTCTCAAGTGCCACTCATTTATAGCAGCTAAGGAAAGTATTAATCCTACCGTGGTAATTTTTACTACTAGTAAAAATATCCCATGAAAATCAATACCCTCTCTTTGTGTATAGTCTTTGGCAACAAGTCTGGTCTTGAACCTTCCTATTATTCCATTAGCTTTGTTCTTGATTTTATACACCCATTTATATCCCACAGCTCTCTAGTTGAACAGTAAATAAGTGACAGACCAAGTCCTACTTTTTTCTAAGGCCTCTGTCTCATTTTTCATTGAATCCACCCATCTGGTATCCTTGCAGGCTTCCTAGTAGTTTATCGATTCTTATTCAGTATCAACAGTAAACACAAATTTCTTATAGTTTGCGTTCAACTTGTTATAACTCATGTAGGAGGATAAGGGAACTGTCTTACCTTTAAACAGTTGTGAATCTTTCTTCATTGCCTGATTTCTATTCACAATCATTGCCTCTCCATACACATAATCTTTCAACAACACAAAAGCTCTCTTATTCCTGTTTCGCATTCTCAGTCTCACAGATGAATCTATTTCTTCAGCATTGGAATTTTCTTATTCATTCTCTTCATTTCCCTCTGCATCAACACTATTTTCAGTTGATTCTCCTTTATTTCTTTCTTCCTCATTGCTTGTATTTTTTAATTCTCTTATTATTCTCTCAGTTTCATCAACTGGTCTGCATTCTCTATTTCTTCTTAGTCCAAGAACTATCTGGTTCTGGTTTCTTGCAATCACTTCATCATTCTTTTTTGTTTTATAAAGCATCACCGATTCATAAAAAATAATATTTCTTGATATAAAAGTCTTACCATTTTCAACATCCAACAACTTTTATCCTTTAGTTCTAAAAGGGTAGTTAAGGAATACACACTTCCTTGCTCTTGGGTCAAATTTATGACGATGACTTAGCAAGGTAGAGGCAAATGTAATGCATCCAAAGGAATACACACTTCTTTCCTTGTAGTTTGCGTTCAACTTGTTATAACTCATGCAGGAGGATAAGGGAATTATCTTACCTTTAAATAGTTGTGAATCTTTCTTCATTGCCTGATTTCCATTAACAATCATTGCCTCTCCATACACATAATCTTTCAACAACACAAAAGCTCTCTTCTTCCTGTTTGGAATTCTCAGTCTCACAGATGAATCTATTTCTTCAGCATTGGAATTTTCTTTTTTATACTCTTCATTTCCCTCTGCATCAACACTATTTTCAATTTATTCTCCTTTATTTCTTTCTTTCTCATTGCTTGTATTTTTTGTTTCTCTTATTATTCTCTCAGTTTCATCAACTGGTCTGCATTCTCTATTTCTTGTCAGTCCTAGAACTATCTGGTTCTGGTTTCCTACAATCACTTCATCATTCATTTTTGTTTTATAAAGAATCACTGATTCATAAAAAATAATATTTCTTGATATAAAGTCTTACCATTTTCAACATCCAACAACTTTTATCCTTTAGTTTTGAAAGGGTAGTTAAGGAATACACACTTCCTTGCTCTTGGGTCAAATTTATGACGATGACTTAGCAAGGTAGAGGTGAATGTAATGCATCCAAAGGAATACACACTTCCTTCCTTGTAGTTTGCGTTCAACTTGTTATAACTCATGCAGGAGGATAAGGGAATTGTCTTACCTATAAACAGTTGTGTTTCTTTCTTCATTGCCTTATTTACATTCACAATCATTGCCTCTCCATACACATAATATTTCAATAACACAAAAGCTCTCTTCTTCCTGTTTAGAATTCTCAGTCTCACAGATGAATCTATTTCTTCAGCATTGGAATTTTCTTTTTTATTCTCTTCATTTCCCTCTGCATCAACACTATTTTCAATTTATTCTCCTTTGTTTCTTTCTTCCTCATTGCTAATATTTTTTGTTTCTCTTATTATTCTCTCAGTTTCATCAACTGGTCTGCATTCTCTATTTTTTGTCAGTCCTAGAACTATCTGATTATGGTTTCCTGCAATCACTTCATCATTCTTTTTTCTTTTATAAAGCATCACCGATTCATAAAAAATAATATTTCTTGATATAAAAGTCTTAACATTTTCAACATCCAACAACTTTTATCCTTTAGTTCTGAAAGGGTAGTTAAGGAATACACACTTCCTTGCTCTTGGGTCAAATTTATGACGATGACTTAGCAAGGTAGAGGTGAATGTAATGCATCCAAAGGAATACACACTTCCTTCCTTGTAGTTTGCATTCAACTTGTTATAACTCATGCAGGAGGATAAGGGAATTGTCTTACCTTTAAATAGTTGTGAATCTTTCTTCATTGCCTGATTTCCATTCACAATCATTGCCTCTCCATACACATAATCTTTCAACAACACAAAAGCTCTCTTCTTCCTGTTTCGCATTCTCAGTCTCACAGATGAATCTATTTCTTCAGCATTAGAATTTTCTTTTTCATTCTCTTCATTTCCCTCTGCATCAAGACTATTTTCAGTTGATTCTCCTTTATTTCTTTCTTCCTCATTGCTAGTATTTTTTGTTTCTCTTATTATTCTCTCAGTTTCATCAACTGGTTTGCATTCTCTATTTCTTTTCAGTCCTAGAACTATCTGGTTCTGGTTTCCTGCAATCACTTCATCATTCTTTTTTATTTTATAAGGCATCACCGATTCATAAAAAATAATAGTTCTGGATATAAAAGTCTTACCATTTTCAACATCCAACAACTTTTATCCTTTAGTTCTAAAAGGGTAGTTAAGGAATACACACTTCCTTGCTCTTGGGTCAAATTTATGACGATGACTTAGTAAGGTAGAGGTGAATGTAATGCATCCAAAGGAATACACACTTCCTTGTAGTTTGCGTTCAACTTGTTATAACTCATGCAGGAGGATAAGGGAATTGTCTTACCTTTAAACAGTTGTGAATCTTTCTTCATTGCTTGATTTACATTCACAATCATTGCCTCTCCATACACATAATCTTTCAACAACACAAAAGCTCTCTTCTTCCTGTTTGGCATTCTCAGTCTCACAGATGAATCTATTTCTTCAGCATTGGAATTTCTTTTTCATTCTCTTCATTTCCCTCTGCATCAACACTATTTTTAGTTGATTCTCCTTTATTTCTTTCTTCCTCATTGCTAGTATTTTTTGTTTCTCTTATTATTCTCTCAGTTTCATCAACTAGTCTGCATTCTCTATTTTTTGTCAGTCCTAGAACTATCTGATTATGGTTTCCTGCAATCACTTCATCATTCTTTTTTCTTTTATAAAGCATCACCGATTCATAAAAAATAATATTTCTTGATATAAAAGTCTTAACATTTTCAACATCCAACAACTTTTATCCTTTAGTTCTGAAAGGGTAGTTAAGGAATACACACTTCCTTGCTCTTGGGTCAAATTTATGACGATGACTTAGCAAGGTAGAGGCGAATGTAATGCATCCAAAGGAATACACACTTCCTTCCTTGTAGTTTGCGTTCAACTTGTTATAACTCATGCAGCAGGATAAGGGAATTGTCTTACCTTTAAATAGTTGTGAATCTTTCTTTATTGCCTGATTTCCATTCACAATCATTGCCTCTCCATACACATAATCTTTCAACAACACAAAAGCTCTCTTCTTCCTGTTTGGCATTCTCAGTCTCACAGATGAATCTATTTCTTCAGCATTGGAATTTTCTTTTTCATTCTCTTCATTTCCCTATGCATCAACACTATTTTCAGTTGATTCTCCTTTATTTCTTTCTTCCTCATTGCTAGTATTTTTTGTTTCTCTTATTATTCTCTCAGTTTCATCAACTGGTCTGCATTCTCTATTTCTTCTCAGTCCTAAAACTATCTAGTTTTTGTTTTCTTCAATTACTTCATTATTCTTTTTTGTTTTATAAGGCATCACCGATTCATAGAAAATAACATTTCTTGATATAAAAGTCTTACCATTTTCAACATCCAACAACTTGTATCATTTAGTTTTAAAAGGGTAGTTAAGGAATACACACTTCCTTGCTCTTGGGTCAAATTTATGACGATGACTTAGCAAGGTAGAGGCGAATGTAATGCATCCAAATACCTCCATGCTTGCATATGTAGGCTTGCTTCTGTACAGCTTCTCAAAATGAGTTTAGTTATGTATTGCTGATGAGGGAACCTTGTGCATGATATACACGGCTATTTGTACAAAATCACTCCAGAATTTCAATTCTCAATTCTAAACCATTCTGAAAAAGCCCTGGTAATATTTAGAACTTGCTGATGGTTTCTTTCAACTCTTCCATTTTCCTGAGGTGCTTCTATGCAGTTCATCTATACATTATTCTCTTTTTTGAATAAAATTTTTGCATAAAAAATTCTTTATCATCATCACTTTTCACAGCCTTGATTCTTGGCCCAAATTGTATTTTCACCCATGCATGGAAACTTTATAAAGCTGGTCTTACTTCATATTTACTCTTGAGGAAGTAAACCCATGTGCACTTGCTATAATCATCAATAATTGACAAAAAATATCTAAAACTATGATATGAGACCTCATTACAAGGTCCCCAAATATCGTAATGTATATAAGATCAAACTGGTGTTCAGACTTGTATTCACTAACACCGAAAGATAATCTGTACATCTTAACTAAGGAACATACATCACAAATATCATGCTTTACACATTTGGACATTTTAAAAAAAAAAAGAACCTGTTTTTAGTAACAATGAATGCCCTAAGCGATAATGACAACTTAAAATTTGTTCCTGATTCACCCTTTTGGGTTCTAACAGTTGCAAAAGTACATTGCTCTTCACAAAAAATTCTCTTTTCTGCTGCAAAATATACAATCCACGTTCCTGCCTATGCATTCCAATTGTCTTCCATGTTCGAAGCCTGTATCACACACATTTCAGATGAGAAGATTAGATAGCACTGAGAGTCCTTGGCCAGTCTTAGAGGGTGAAACTAAAAACTGGTGCACACAAAACATTATTTAGGACTAGATCCTCTGAGATCTTTACAGTTCCTATGCAAAAAACTTGAACTTTTTCACTATTTTACAACCCAACAGTAGAGGCAATATTAACTATATTTTTTGTATATAGATCAAGTGTGCAGACAATATGGTCCGACGCATCTATGTCAATCACCCAAGGGACTGCCTTCAATCCCTCTGACTCCACTGTAAATACACCGAAATTTAGATACTTACCAGAAAAGTCATGCAGTTTTGTCTCTATGCTGATTGAAACATGACTCTGCACCATGTTGGCAGTGGCAGGATTCTGCTATAGCAGTTGCATGAGCTAAATATATTGCTCTTAAGTTATCACATTGTTGTTCCCCACATCATTGGTTTCATTTCCTTCCCCCCCAGATACCTGATTTGCTATAGCTCCCCTTCCCTTCCCACGAGGCTTTTTCTCTTTGGGGTACCCATGCAATTTGTAGCAAACATCTATGGTGTGCCCAGATTTTCCACAATGTGTGCAGGTGGGTTTAGTTCAAGTGACCTTCCAGCACTTCTCTAACATATGGTCTGTGGTATTACAATGTGTACAATACAGTTTTTCCTTTCCTACTGCACTAGCTTTAGAGTTTTTGTTGAAGTCTTTGATGATAAAGGCCATAGCTCTATTAGGGCCAAGATCAACAAAAATTTCCCTCCTTTTTTCTTCCTACTGTACTATTGAGTACACCTCATTCAAGCTTGGGAAGGGCTTCATCATTAGAACTTGAGCCTTTTATATTTTTATAGCTCTCATCTAGTCTTATTAGGAACTTCATTGACCAATCCCTTTCCTGATATTAAATTAGGGACTTTAGACCACTGCAGGTGCAATTAGGGACATACTCATAATTAAGTAGTTCATCAAATAACTCCTTAAGCTTGGAGAAGTAGACACTAACATTGTTATTCTCATGCACTAGGCTGGCTATGGACTATTTCACCTCATAAACCCTAGGGGAATTGTGTTGAGCAAGCCTCTGCTCAAGCTCACTCCATAGTTGATATGTTGTCTTAGCATACAAAGTACTTCTCTTAATGTCTACAGACACAATATTCTGTATCCATGTTATGATGATGTCATCACAACACAACCAATGCTTCATCACAGGGCTGTCAGGATCAGTAGGTTCTCCAAATTGTTCCATCAATAAAATCGAGTTTGTTCTTCATCCTAAGGGCTCTCTTCATTGACCTAGCCCAAGAGTGATCGTTGTTGGAATCCAACATTTGGGTAACTAGCGATGCTCCTGAGTTCTCATTAACTCCCGAGTGATAGTTGTTGACAGATTCAGGAAGTCGGGTTGCATTTGAAGGAGAGTTTTTTGGTTTCCATTCCTTACTCTGATACCAAGTAATTTTGCTAAATCTAAAACTCCAAGTATCTTGCAGAAAAACTAGAGAAAGAGTGAGTTTAGATATTACCTGAACAAGAAGAAGGCAAAAGAGCAAAACCCAAATCACGGCTTACTCGATTTCCTTTCTATTTGGAAGAGAAAAATGAGAAGAAGTGTGGGTGTACAAAAATGACGGTGTTTAGTTAAATACATATACACAGACACAGACACAGGCTTCCATCATGCAGGTCACCCATTTTCCATGCCTTTCTGTCTGCCATTATCCTCTACGCCCGTCCTCATTCTTTAACAGTCGTCATCATTTTTAGGCAAGTAATCTTGACTTTATCTTTGACTATAAATCTGAGTTAATTATCTATCCTATATATTAACTTAAATTTAGGTACTTAATTAATTAATGTTATAGTGAAGTCTTCTTGAATCATGAGTGAGCATCTAGTTTATTTTCCATTTTCCTTGTTTAAAAAAGGTTGTATAATTTTTTTTTTTTAATAAATGTATATTAAAGTACATTTTTTTCTAATGATGAATATTGAATTGCGATCTTAATTTTTTTAAAAAAAATAAATAAATTTATACCACAAATCATCTATAAAACACCACTAAAATATGAATATTCTCATCAGAAAGCTGAAACATTCAACTCTCTCAACAGCCGACGAGCCACTCAACCGTTAGGACAACCTTTTAATTATTTAGTACAAAAATAGTGTGTCCCCAACTCAATATGACAACCTTATTGGACAGCCTTACAGACTTTTCTTTTCAAAATTAACCAGAAGTAAGTAATTAACTTGCGTGAATCCTAAATTTTTGGAGGCTATTTTGGTAAGTTTAACATTAGAGAGAAGAATAACAAGGACGGTGTTTAGAATCTTGACCCAGACTCTATTGCTTGACTTTTCATATCTCATCTCTGAAATCTTTGATTTGAGGTGGGTGGTGATGGAATCATCAAGTTGCGGTCCATTTGATTTCTCTGCAAAATATTACAAGGTGAGTGAAGATGGAAGTGGGTGCGAGAGATTGAGTAGTTTTTTTCAAGGCAAAGCTGTGCTTGATCAAGGAGTTGGCTACTCTGTTATTCTTGGCTTTGGTGCCTTCTTTGCCCTCTTTACCTCTTTCCTGGTATCAATAACTTTTCTCTTTCTTTTATTTTATGATTTCTATTATACAACCATATATGTTATGTTAAAAGAAAAGTATATTTAGCTTTTCATTTTGTATTTTATTAAAGTCTACTTCTATTTTTTTACTTTTTAAAAAATATATATATAATATGATATAACTTTAAACTTTTAAATAAAGACACAGAATTAATAAAGAGTGACTCAAATTTATAATTTTTTTTTTATAAAAAAATAATTTTACGAACACATTTAAATAAATATAAATAATAATTAAATAAAATATAAAATATAAAATGTTTCTAATTTTATATTATAAAATATTAAATGATAATATAAATTAATAACGATATTTTACTTTTAAAAAAAGAAAAGATAAAAAAAAAAAAAAAAAGTGAAGTATATGTTCTTAAGTATATAATTAAGGGTTAAGGGCTCATTGGTTAAGAACCGAAGTGAACATTGTTGGATTAGGCAATATCAAGGAATCATTACATTTTCAATTGCTTATTTTATATACAAGGCAGGTTTGGCTGGAGAAGAGGTATGTTGGGTCCCGTCATACATCTGAATGGTTCAACACTGCAGGCAGGAATGTTAAAACAGGACTCATTGCCAGTGTCATTGTATCACAGGTAAATTATAAATTAATTACCAAGTTTAGTTTTTAATTTTTCATCTTTCTTAAACGTTGGGTTTTGCAGTGGACATGGGCTGCTACAATATTGCAGAGTTCTAATGTTGCTTGGAAATATGGAGTCAGTGGACCTTTTTGGTATGCCAGTGGAGCCACCATCCAGGTATACGTATACATATTACTTGTATCAATATTTATGTAAATATATTTTCTCAATATTTACTTTTTTAGTTGAATGTTCTGTATTCTTTTTTTTTTTTTTTTTGAATTAGAATACGCATTCTTTATATTATTGTTAAAAAATTCTGTCGTGATTGATATACATATAGTTTTTATTAAAAATATTATTTTAATATTTATTTTATTATTTTTATCAATTTTATTATAAAAAATTATTAATAAAATCTTAATGATGCTATGATCAGGTACTGTTGTTCGGTATAATGGCAATTGAGATCAAAAGAAAGGCTCCTTACGCTCATACCGTTTGTGAAATTGTTAAAGCTCGGTACGTTACACTATGACGAATACAAATGTCTTCACGATTTGAATATGTGCTTTTTCGAATATTTATATAACGAAATCTTATCAAAACTCAGTTGGGGAACGGCTGCACATATCGTGTTCCTCGTTTTCTGCTTCCTCACAAACATTATCGTGACAGCCATGTTGCTCCTCGGCGGTTCTGCTGTTGTAAATGCATTAACTGGAGTGAATATATATGCCGCTAGCTTCTTAATTCCGCTAGGGGTTATTGTTTACACATTAGCAGGAGGTCTCAAGGCCACATTCCTAGCAAGCTACATACATTCTGTCATAGGTGAGGTTTACTCAACTACTTAGTCATTTTTCTGACACTTGTTGTGAAACTTGACTACTTGTGTTTTTGTTTATCTTGTTTCAGTCCATGTGGTTTTGGTCATCTTCGTATACCTAGTTTATGCAGCAAGCAACGAGCTTGGGAGTCCCGGAGTCGTTTATAATCGTTTGATTCAGGTTGCGAGTAAGTCAAGGTCGTGTGGAATGCCATTTTCGCATGATGGCCAATCTTGTGGTCCTGTTAATGGAAACTACAAAGGTTCTTACTTAACTATGTTGAGTTCAGGAGGACTCGTTTTTGGGATTATCAACATAGTTGGTAACTTTGGCACTGTTTTCGTAGACAATGTAAGATAATTTCTTACTGATACATAATAAATTGATTTCATTTTTAATGCAAAACTTCCCAAAAAGTTGATTTCATTTTATTGGTTATGGATTCTTTATTCTAGTATATAATCAAATGAATGTTTCTTGTTAACTTTTGAAATTGGAAAATCATAGGGATATTGGGTAAGTGCCATAGCTGCCAGGCCTTCATCGACTCACAAAGGCTACTTGTTGGGAGGACTGGTCTGGTTTGCAGTGCCATTTTCTTTGGCAACATCATTGGGACTGGGTGCACTTGGACTCGATCTACCAATCTCGGAAACTGAGGCAAACCATGGTCTTGTTCCTCCTGCTACTGCTGTAGCCTTGATGGGAAAAACAGGATCTGTTCTGCTTCTTACCATGCTTTTTATGTAAGTTTATTCTTTCATACTCGCTAACTGTTTGGTTAATTTACTTACTAGTATATTAGTAAGACTTACTTAGAGAGTTTAGCAATGGGAAGTAATTCTCTTTTTGTATTTGTATATAAAGGGCTGTAACATCGGCAGGTTCCTCAGAACTTATTGCAGTGTCCTCACTATGCACATACGATATCTATCGTACCTACATAAATCCGGAGGCAAATGGACCAGAAATACTCAAAGTATCAAGATTTGTTGTTCTAGGCTTTGGATGCTTCATGGGATTATTAGCAGTAATCCTGAACAAAGCAGGAGTATCACTAGGGTGGATGTATTTAGCAATGGGAGTTCTAATTGGCTCAGCAGTGCTGCCCATTGCATTCATGCTTATATGGTCAAAAGCTAATGCAGCAGGTGCCATTCTTGGCACAGTCACTGGTTGTATTCTGGGAATTACTGTTTGGTTATCGGTCACAAAAATCGAGTATGGACAAGTAAATCTTGACACAACCGGAAGAAATGCACCTATGCTCGCAGGTAATCTTGTTTCCATACTTACAGGTGGTGTTGTTCATGGTATATGCAGTATTCTGCAGCCTCAAAATTACAAATGGGATACAACAAAGGAAATTACGATGGTTGAGAAGATAGAAGAAGCATCCGATGAGTTTAAAGAAGAGAAGTTAACGAAAGCAAAATCTTGGATAATCAAATGGGGTATTGGATTCACTGTTGTGATTGTCGTATTATGGCCACTTCTCAGTGTACCAGCAGGTAAGTCTTGCAACAGCATTATATTTTATATTGTGTATGTAATTATATATAGAAAAGCAAAGAACATATTGTTTGGTTTCAGGAGAATTCAGTGTAGGATACTTCACATTCTGGGCTGCGATTGCTATAGCATGGGGAACAATTGGATCTGCAGTGATCGTTGTATTACCATTAGCTGAAAGCTGGAAGACAATCCAAAGGGTGTTTTTGGGTATGTTTACAAATGACAGGTTGATGGAGAAGGTTGAGGAGATGAATCTGAAACTCCATTCAATAATGGTGGCTATACCTGAAGCAAAAAAGATTTATTTGGCTGAGAAGGAAAAAGAAGAAAAATGATGCATCACAGAAACTGGCTTAAAAATCTCTTATAAAAATGAAGTTGATAATGTTAGAAATATATATATATATATATATATATATTTTTTTTTTTTGGTTGCTTAGATAGATGTGCCAAAATATATATATATATATATATTTATATATGCTAATTAAGTTTGTAAGGTTGGTGATGCATGTAGCTTGTTTTGTTTCTTATTGCCAAAGAAATTAGAAAATTTTCACTCATAATTTCTCAATATGATTAAACTTTACCAACAAATATAATTATAATAAGAGTATAATTATACAAACCTACTAAATATATCTTTAATAAATTCCAAAGTTCATTTAGAAATGTACATATGTTAAAAGGAAAGTTTTTGTATTTTTTTGTACTATTTTAATTATTTTTTAAAAAAATACTTTATTTTTTAAAGAACAATAATAAACCAACTTGACGATAATTTTTATAAAATTTGAACCGATTAAAATTAAATATGTTAAATTTATATAGTTATATTTTATTTTAAATAAATTCATATAAATAATTTTATATATGAATTTATATTCTCTAAATATTTATATTTAATGATACGATTTATATTTTTATTTAATTTAATAGGAGTCCAATTATATATAATAAATCAAAATTATTTAATACAAATACTCCAGGTTAATTTGACACGACTCCATGTCAATTAATATCAAAATGAAATGGTAGGGGATCGATCGGTTTGAATGAACCGGTTCACTTTTTTTTTTTTATTTAATCTTTTTTTTTTTCCCAATCCTTCTTTTTAATGTAATACCAGGTTTGAAGCAAGCGGAGAGTGGAAGAGGCTGCTCATGCAAGATGAAGGAAATAGAGACGTTGTGGGAGGAAGTGAGGGCGCTTACAGCCGGAAGCTACACCACTGAAATCCAACGACTGGATTCTCCTCCTTCATCTCTTCATTTCGTAAGAGACTTCGTCTCCCAAAACAAGCCCTGCATAATCTCTAATGCCACCATCCACTGGCCTGCGCTTTCCTTATGGCGCAATCCGTCTTACCTCTCCTCGCTCCTCGGGAACTCACTCGTCTCCCTCCACCTCACTCCCGACGGCCATGCTGATGCTCTCGCTCCCATCCCCACTGCTCCTCATTCCTTATGCTTCGCCTCCGCCCACGTCCAGCAGGTTCCATTTCCTCGCGCGCTTGACTTTGTCACCTCCTCCGGAAATGACGATGGTAAGGCGGTTGCATATTTGCAGCAGCAGAACGATTGCTTCCGGACGGAGTACTCGGAATTGGCCTCCGATTGCGACGCCCATATCCCGTGGGCTTCCGATGCCCTTGGATGCCTGCCGGAGGCGGTGAATTTGTGGATTGGGAATCATCTGTCAGAAACTTCTTTTCACAAGGACCACTATGAGAATCTCTATGCTGTGGTTTCCGGCGAAAAGCATTTCCTTCTGCTTCCTCCTACTGACGTCCACCGTCTCTACGTTAGACCATATCCTGCCGCACATTACTCCTATTCCGAGGTTTCTTTTTGTTATTTTCTCATTTCTTCCTCTTGAAATCTGTTTTTGATTTTATTGTTAAGGCTGTTGAGGTGTTCTTGATCTTATTTGAAGTGTACAGGAGAGTTTACACTAGAGCTTGAGAAGCCGCTGAGGTACGTGCCTTGGTGCCGCATTAATCCATACCCGAAGCCTGGTAATGAAGCCCTTGAGAGGTCCAGATTTCCGCTGTATTTCAATGGTCCAAAGCCTTTTGAGTGTACCCTTAAGGCCGGGGAGATGCTTTACCTGTAAGAAGCTCTGCTTCTTGCTATCCAATTGTTAATCTGTTTCTTTACTTTGCCTACCTTGAAGCTCTGGAACATATTTGACTAATTCTAACAAAGTGGAACTGGGAAGAAAAACAGTTTTGCCAATTACTTTGGAGGACTTTCTCATTTAGAACCAAATCCATATTTACATATGTGAACAATCTTATAA
Organism: Carica papaya; assembly: GCF_000150535.2. The sequence goes on from NW_019014602.1 coordinate 438,242, forward strand.
CCAATGTTTGGACATTCTTTCATGCTGATAACTGAAAGGCCAAAAGCTTGGCTCCTGGTCAGTTGCCAGTTGCCAGTTGCCACCTTAATTTTTATGACATGCCAAATCTATGCAATTGATAATCATTCAAAAGCTTGGATCCTGCTCTGTTGCCACCTTAGATTTTGGCCCATGGAAGTTAACTGTATCCTTTTCAATCTGGTTGTCAATTTCGATGGCTTGTTTTGTTAAAGGTTCACACTTTCCGTTATCATAAGAGTTTAGAGAGTGAATCACATGAATGCTTTCTTCTCTGATTATTGACCTCCAGAAGCGTGGGATTTGATGACTTAACATCTATCTAATCTACAAGGGTAAATTTTCCCTGCAGTCATGGAGTGCGCTATTTTCCTTAATCTTTATTTAGTATTCGTATTTAGCAATAAAAGTTAAACCCTGAAAAATACACGATATAAAACTAGGATATCTGTAGTCAATATTTCTTTTCAACATGGTGCATATATGTCCCCCATGCCAATCTCACAAACCAAATCAGGAAAGCATTTATTGCTAACTCCTTTAATGAAAGCATCAGCAACCTGTTTTCTGGGTAACACATAAAAATGGAGTATTTTTACATATTCATAAAGTTCTAAGATTAACCTTTTAAAGGAAAAGGAAACAGAAGTTGTAGTTAAACAGTCTCAGTCTATAATGGACCTTGTTAGATAAATTGCTACTTTCTTTTGGTTGAGCTCCAAGACATAAATCCTAGTGCTTTTGCAAATTCTCTTACTTCTCTCAGTTACCAAATAGAATTTTAGATATAATGAACAATAGGTTTGAGCATTGAACACCCAAGGTTGTTGTACTGATCTTATGCATTTTATAATTCTGAGGTGAACTTGGTTGTTTGCAGGCCAAGCATGTGGTTCCATCACGTTAGGCAGAGTTCAGGTGACAGCGGTTGCACGATTGCTGTAAACTACTGTAAGAATAAAGTTTCATTCTATTCTCTTATTTTCTTTATGTTCATTCGGTTTAAGATTCTGAAGTGCATCTGGCAGGGTACGACATGCAGTTTGATATCAAATACGCTTACTTCAACTTTTTACAATCACTTCCTTACCAGTCATCCTACAATCCGACATTGATGGAAAGCGAGTCTAAGGATTTGGTATCTGATGCATCTGCCCGTGGTCTAAAAGACGAATTGCGTGCTGATGAATCTGCAGTGAAGGAAGATGAGTAAGTGCTGATCTCTCAGTGAGTATAATCAGATTATTTCTGGAGGACTTTAGATCGAAGAAGTAGAGAAATCTTAAATTAAGTGGCACCATCTGAGGTTTATTCGGTCAAAACACAGAACAAAATTTTGATCAACTCAATAAGATATTTGTAGTTTGTGACATGAGAAGGAAGAAAGCATAAACAGCATGTGTCAAAGATTTCAAATTTAGGATTAGATTGATTTTGGGATTCAAGGAATTGCCTGCAATCCACAGCAACAGGTTCTCTTGTCATTGCTCTGTTAGTTTGACAATATTAATATTATTAATTTTTCGAAGGACATTTATATATGTTATACTTACAAAGACATATAAATAAATTAAAATTGGAGAAAAGAAAAGCAATTTGTCATATAAAAAGCCTAATGTATTGTCATATTTCATTTCAAAATTAAATATTTTAAGTAGATTTATAAGTACTATAAATTCTTCAAATGAAAAAATAAATAAATAAATAAATAAATAATTGTACATTGATTTTGTGACAGACATCCAAAACCACCCTTTGAATGGATAGGCTGAATACTCCTCTTCTCATATATATATATATATATATATACATAATTCGAGTTCCTCATATTCTCTTATGATTTAAGAAATTTTATTTAAAAAAAAAAAAAATTTGTATGGGAATTTATTTTGGTTCAAAGCAATTTAATGTGGTGGTCCTTCCCTTTGCTATTTAATGGGCACCAAAACAATCTAAGAATCCTTTATTTTCAACCTCATTATTAAATTTTGTACATGTCTGTCCACTCTATATATATATATATATATATATATTATACACAGAAATAGCAAACCCCTCATCCCAGACATGTTACTTAATTCTTCCTTTTAAAGAAAACTAAAATGTACGTGTGGCATATAATATTTTCATGAAAAAAATAAAAGAAAGTAATATGATGATATCTATAATATTTTATTAAATAAAAATATCACTATTTTTTCCTATATTCAAATTTTTAAAAATTAATTCCTCAATATTTATTAAGCATTTAATTGGATGATAGTATTTTTTATTCCTATTTTTTTTTTATAAAAATAAATAAATATCTTAAATATGGTTAAATATTTCATTCTCACTGATTCTTTTTCATCAATATTTTATATATATATATATATATATATATATTTTAATATCATTTTTCAGGGTGTTTTCTGAGATTATTTGTGTAGTGTTCTAAAGTGGCATTAAGTACTTTCAATTTCTATATTTATTCTTATATTTATACATCTTCAAATACTTGTCTAATAATCAAATTACATATAAAATAATTTTTATATTTTAATTATTAATTTTTTTTTTTTTATAATCTAAATTATTTTATAAATCAAGAACATAGAACTAAAAAACCGGTTTTCTTGTGTCAAGAGCAATGATATATATTTTTTAGTATTAGAAAAATAATAATAATAATAATAAATTGTAAAAATAGTGTATCTACTATCTAAAGAACACACGTAAGCCACTATTTGGGTGGGGTTTTTATTTTTTATTTTTTAATTTTTTAAATGTAATAAAAATAAATTTTAACTATCTGCTGTTACAAAATGTTATTTTTATGTGTCTCTTGAGCTCAAGTGATTTATTCATCAATTTGCATTCGTTTTCCACCTATTTAGTTTCTAAAAATAATTCCTTGTAGGAAACTCCAATTAGTAATTGAGAAGATAAACATTATGAGATGTCCAAATTCTATAATTAGAAAGAAAAAAGGTAGAGAAATCTTGAGTGAATTATCTTCTACATATATATATGTATATGTATATGTATATGTATATATTTTTTTATAATGAGTGTGGAAATTACTCTTATATAAGACTGCAATGGAATATATAACCCACTAGTCTGCTATATTTAGATTAACTTGTAAACAGTTTTTGAAACTTTAAAAGAATTAGAACATGGTAGTGATTGATTTTTGGAATCATATAAAAAAGTCCCCAAATAGAAATTGTGTCTCCCATTTTATTTCTCACTATTTATTACAATTATTTTTAGCTTCATCTCATTGATCAACTACAAATTCTTTTCTAATCGGTCACTCAAAAACAATATGTTATTATTCTAATTTTAAAATATATACACACACACACACACACATATATAGATAAGAGTGTAAATATGGAGGCATTAATTAAGGATGTGAACAATGGAGATTTTTTTCCTAATTTTTGGCTATTTATTTACTCCTCTCCGCAACACCCCCTGTTCTCAATTCAATTAAAAATCAAAACTTTAATTTAAAGATGGTTGCTTTCTCTTCTTCATTTCTCCCTACAGTTCTCTCTTCAAAGCTCCTTCCTTCTCCTCCCCCTGCAACTCCATCTCACCAATTCACCATTTACTCTGTAAGTACTAAAGTTGATGAAAAGCCAACTTCCACCACCACGAGGACATCGCCAGAACCAGTCACTACCCAGACACCACCATCACTTCCTTCCCCTCCATCGCTGCCACCAAGAAAGCTAGTAACAAGAGCAGAACCAACCATCCCCACCATCGTTCTCAACGCATTCGACGACATAATCAACACCTTCATCGACCCTCCAGTTCGTCCCTCTGTAGATCCACGACACGTACTCTCTCACAACTTTGCTCCTGTCGACGAGCTTCCTCCGACGGAGTGTCAAGTTGTGGAAGGTGTTCTGCCTTCGTGCTTAGATGGTGCTTACATCAGAAATGGCCCTAATCCCCAGTTTCTCCCTCGCGGACCTTATCATCTTTTCGACGGCGACGGAATGCTTCACTCCCTTCGGATTTCTCAGGGGAAAGCTACACTTTGCAGCCGTTTCGTCAAGACTTATAAATATATAACTGAGAGAAACGCCGGCGCGCCGATTATCCCGAATGTGTTTTCCGGCTTTAATGGCCTCACAGCCTCGGCGGCTCGCGGCGCTGTCACGGCGGCGAGATTTCTAACCGGACAATTTAATCCTGTTAATGGCATTGGCCTTGCAAATACTAGCTTAGCTTTTTTCGGGAACCGTCTTTTCGCTCTTGGCGAATCAGATCTTCCTTATGCCATTCGTTTAAAACCAGATGGAGATGTACAAACAATCCGCCGCCATGATTTTGATGGAAAGCTTTCAATGAGCATGACTGCTCACCCTAAAATCGACCCAGATACCGGCGAGGCTTTTGCTTTCCGATATGGCCCTGTACCTCCCTTCCTCGCTTACTTTTACTTCGACCCAAACGGGAATAAATTCCCAGATGTACCCATTTTCTCCATGGCCAGTCCTTCGTTCCTCCATGACTTTGCTCTCACCAAGAAGTACGCTCTCTTTGCCGACATACAGATCGGGATGAATCCCATGGAGATGATGAGAGGGGGATCACCAGTTGGCTCAAACCCTACCAAGGTGTCAAAACTCGGTATCATCCCACGTTACGCAAAGGACGAATCTGAAATGAAATGGTTCGATGTTCCTGGACTCAACATAATTCACGCCATTAACGCTTGGGATGAAGACGATGGAAACGAAATAGTGATGTTAGCACCCAATATTCTCTCAATAGAACACACTCTAGAGAGAATGGACTTAGTCCACGCGTTAATGGAGAAGGTAAGAATCAATTTAAGAACAGGTGTGGTAACCAGAACCCCACTTTCCGCCAGAAATCTCGACTTTGGTGTTATAAATCCGGCTTACACGACGAAGAAGAACAGATATGTATACGCAGCAGTTGGGGATCCGATGCCGAATATAACAGGGGTGGTGAAGGTGGATGTTTCCGGCGACGGTGGCCGGGAGTGTATAGTGGCTAGCCGGATGTACGGACCGGGGTGCTATGGCGGCGAGCCGTTTTTCGTGGCGAGAGAGCCGGAGAACCCAGATTCCGATGAGGATGATGGGTATTTGGTGAGTTACCTTCATGATGAGAAGAAAGGGGAATCAAAGTTCTTGGTGATGGATACTAAGTCACCTGATCTTCGTGATGTGGCTGTGGTTAAGCTTCCTCAGAGAGTGCCTTGTGGGTTCCATGGATTGTTTATCAGAGAAACTGACCTTCTTAGGCTATAATCAATCAAACACAAGACACGTTACTGTGTATATATACATATATATATACAAGACACGTACGTGTGCGTACACACACGCACGCACACACATATATACGTATATCGTTATAGTAAAAAATTTCTTACTACAAATCTGTCTCCATGTACAAAGGCCATCCATCTTCTTCCATAAACTCTTAGCGTTAACAGTTTATGTAATATCTTTATATGAATATTTATGTGGATGGGGTCCATTAAATTTTAAAGGGATATATATTTCAGAAACATTTTATATTTTTATTGAATTAAATTATAAATTAAATGCCAATAATAAAATCTATATATATATATATATATACACACACACGCACGCTAGTTGAAAATATTAAAATTGAGATTAGAAATTTTGATAGAAACAATTGATTCTTCATTTTATGATGAGAAGGATGATAAAGACCCATAAGAGAAGAAGCTCCAGGTACTGATGCCAGCGGTGGAAATAAGCTTCATGTGAAAGTTATGCATACATACATACATACAGATATATATATATATATATATAATGTTACTAATACATGCCAATCACGTTATTTTGAAAGTACAGCTACGATCTAAACAATTTCAAATAGTATATAAGGTTCTTAAACATATATATATATATTTTAAAAAAATATATATATATAATGTTTCACGTGGACATTCATTTAAAAAAGAATTTTAAGAGTACAAATTCTATTTTAGTACGAGAATTTTACATCGGCCAACAAACTGAATGCCTACATAGTTTTAAATTGGTAGGACTTCTGGATAATATATTTCTTGCTTATACACTTATCGTTCTCTTTTTATTCAAGTAAATACAAGATGGATCTCCGATGACCCACAATGGGGACTTTGAGAAATGTTGAACATGATTTTTGTTCTTTATTTTGTGATTTTTTAAATATGGAAATTTTATCGAAAAATTATTATGACGTATGCATATATATATATATATATATATATATATATATATATATATATTAGAAGCAAGGGAAGAAGAGAGGACCATGTTGAATGAATGAATTTATAGTGGTTAGATGATTGAATAATTGGTAGGCTATATTTACATAAATTTTTAGTAGTTAATTGTGAGATGAATTTATAAACTATATCAAACATATTTATTAGCAAACCATGAATTCAAAGTGCAATCCAAGCCCTAAAGATATATTCAATCACATTCCATATATATATATATATCTCTAGAAATAGAATTCATAATAAAAAAACATTAAACTTTTTTATGTGCATAATCACTTGCTACCAACAAGAATATGGGAACATGCCTTATCTCTAAACCAGAAATGTTAAATTTACTCCTCTTTGTCCACCAGAATCACACCGAGAACCCTGCTGCTTAAACGGGGAAGATTAAGATTAATGATTATCACATACATTCAACCGTCTAACCCAGATCATAGGACTAAAATTTCCAATTTCCAAATGATACTGCCTAGACTCCATGAGAATGTATGTGGGTACTGCAAATATGAATCCTGCCTTTCTTCATCAAAACAGCCTGGGAACAGAACCATTTCAATAGTATCAATTTTTAGAGTAAGGGATGATCTCAGTATCGTAGTGTTTGACCCCTATATATCGGCGGATAATTTTCCTCAAGTTGAATAATTTGAGTAAAACCTGGAGAGTATTGCAGAGGATTCTAAGCAGTCTAGTCAGAAGGATATGCATGTAATCATAGTTATTTCACCTGTTCTGACTTGAATTCTACAAGTTGACTGTGTTAGAAAATCAAGTTCTTATCTGATATGAATGCAGGAAGGGCAAGGAATCTGCTTTAACCAGTGGACGAACACAGTATCCACAGCTTGGAATCTCAAGCAACATTACCAATGAAGCCAATTAAGAAGTGTTGAAATAATGCCAGCCCCAAATCTGATTATATCAATCAGAAGACCAGCTTATCAGTAATCCCAGAATCACTGATAAACTTCGTAGTTGCTTAGGACATTAAGCAAGATCGTTAGTTGTATTACATATCAAATATATAATCTAGTAAGAAAGTTTTAATAGTATAGAGGCAAAATCCTTGAACTCTACCAAAACAAAAAGCTGGGTGTAATAGGTCCAGGATTACAGATGCGCATATCTTCCTTTTTCTTAACTTCTCTTTTCTTTTTTTCTTCTTTTTTTTTTTTTTTTGGGATTCAGGGCCTACAATGATGAGCAAGAGCTTATGCTGATAGAACTGGAATTGACGCTTGTTAAGCTCTCTATGTGCATATTTTCACATGAAGCATAAAATTTAGCACTTTAGGTTGCTGTGGTGGACATCAGCTTTATGAATACAGAAGTGGAAAAATGGCTATGTATATATTTGAAGCATGAAATAATCAAATGTCCAAGTGTGTCAATTTCCTTTTGATTAGCACCTAAAGGAGAAAAAAAAATGCAGTATGGACAAGAAATGACCATACCGAAGCTTCTCTAAGTGCATGCCTACACTTTCACCATGTGTGCCTCGGCCACTGATGAGTTTAGATCTTCTCGAGACTGTGATCTCCTACTTTGAAGACGCATCTGACCTCTGTGAGGGGTCCAGAAGGAACCCATGCTAGAGCTGTCAAACTGCATCTGCCCCAAACTACTTGATGAATAACTATGTGCTACACTGCTGGTTGATGAGTACAAAGAGGATTCCATGAGCTGGATGCTGCTGCCACCAAGACCATGTCCTAAGCCAAATGGCCCTGGCGAAGGGCCACTAATTGTTGGACTTAAGGGTGTCTTCACTCTTCCATCCCCTGAAAAGCAACAGTTAAAGACTTCTGTCAGTGATTATTAGATAACTCAAATTCATAAAATAATAAAAGCACAGATGGAGAAAAAGCTGCCTTAAATAAGAGGGAGCAAAAATGGAATAAGACGTCCAGAAAAAATGATGTAGTTGAACCCAATGGAAAAAGGAATTATGATCCTAAGGTTCTGAGAAAAACCAGAGTCGAGTATGGTGACGAGATTTATGCAAATATGAAGTACCTAAATAATAAATTCAGAGACAAATTTCCAAGAGCTCCTTAATCTTGGGAAACTACTCTTTGCCCACAGCAAATTAAAATTGCAGCCCTTGCAACAGAATACTCCTAAAGCACACCATTGATCTTTATTCTAGGCCCCTACACTTATCTCATCTCAAAGCATGGAACTTTCAAACAAAAATTGGCTGAAGTTTCCATATCCAGTTATTTCCATATAATGCTTTATGCTTATGTCATGTAAAATTCAATACAAAAAGAAATCTTTCCCAAACGTTAGGCAAAAGCATTGCTAGAACCCCGACTAACAAGTCTATTATTTTAAGTTCTAAAGTGAAAAGAGCTGAGGTATAATTTTTTTTAAAAAAATAAAGAACTGAGGTATAACATTATTGAGAATACCCAGAAAATAAGGTTAGTCAAGGAGCAAAGGTTAGAAATCGACCTTACTGAAATTCTGTATTTCTTTGTTTTAAAACTTTGGGTAAATTATAATTTCACTAGCTATGATTTGACACTTTTTTATATAAAAAAGAAACATAATTAAGGACAGAAGAAATTAAAAAAGCATATCATCATACAAGAATAACAAAAGAAACCAAGAAAAAGAATAAAAAGTAAAAAATAAATAGCAGGAAGGCCTTAGCATAGAATAGCCTCCACAATTCCTCTGCCGACTAGATAGATTAAAGATGTATTCCTGAAAAATTTTGTGTCTTAGCGGACAATGGAGAACACTATCCTATCCCAAATAAGTATAGAAGGTTAGCTGAATTTATAAAAAATTCTAGAATAGTGCTTAAACCATAAGACCGAAAACCACAGCAAAAAGAGCACCAACCCCCAAAGCTTTATAATCCTTCCTCCTCACTGAACCATTCTAATGGATAGAGAAGAAATCCCACATCTTGCAAAATGTTAATTATAACCTTTAATTATCCAGAGAATGGCACGATTTTGTCTTTGCATCTGCAATAATTAGTGTTAATCCTATTCAGTACTACTATCCAGGGAAAAAAACTTTGAGCATTGAGGGGAGTTTAACCTTCCAAAAAAGGAGTCATCTTGAGGTTTTATCCATAAAAAAAAAAGAGATAATACCAATAAAAACATTTAAGACACCCATGTAGTTTATTCCTTTACGAAGCCCTCCATTCACTACCCTTAAGCACTCCATATCCTCTCCTTATCTCATCACCAAACGAGATTTTAGGGGGAAAATCTATGGATTGCTCTATGGATTGCTCATTTGTATAACTTGTACCAGAGTTACAACACTCCTATTTTCCCATTTCTTGGATTGTTAATGATCATGAAGTTGGCAGCATGATTTCTTCAATGCAGTTCATCAATTTGACTTTTTTTTCCTTGGACACTGAAGACAGAGTTTGGTTCATGCAACCTTTGAGCATCTTTTCATGCAAATCCTTTTGTTTTCCTTTCGAACAAACTTTCATTCGTAATCTTGCGTTTTCGAAGGGACCCGCTCCATCTAAGTTTAAGGTTTCTTTGGACTGTGTTTTGTAATAGGGTTAATAATGATGATATGCTCCAAGTTCGCACATTGAATCCTGCCCTTTCCCAAGGGTATTTGAGATGTGTTTCAAAGCTGTCCTTATCTCATCATCAAGCAAGATTTTAGGGAAGAAAATAGCCCCACTATGACCATTGTTGCTCTAAAGATTGCTCATTTATATAACTTGTACCAGAGTCACAACACTCCTATTTCCAATTTCTTGGATTGCTCTATGGATTGTTAATGATCGTGAAGTTGGCGACAGGATTTTTTTAATTCAGCTCATCAATTGGACTATTTTTTCCTAGGACACCAATCACACTGTTTCGAATCTTCAAGTATTTTCTCATACAAATCCTTTTGTTTTCCTTTCTTGCAAATTTTTCATTCATAACGTTGTTCTTTCTAAGCCTTAATTTGAAGCCACCTACTCCCTCTAAGGTTAAGGTTTTCTTCAGACTGCCTTTTTAAATAGGCTTAATACTGATTATGTGCTACAAGTTCACATGCTGAGTCATGCCCTCTCCCAGGTGTATGTGAGATGTGTTTCAAAGTTGTTGATTCTCAGCCACCTGTTTCTGCATTGTGATTTAGCATGGCATCTCTATGCCAGATTATTTGACCCCTACAGTCTCGGGATAAAAGTAGGACCAACACTTAGAAGGTGGGGAAAATAAAGCTGTGTTTGAAACAACTGATGTAAGACAAATTGTGTTTAAATCCAACCTGCCTAGTGAGAGTATAGACCAGAGAAAATTGGAGATAAAAAAATGAAGAAATATAGAAAGAAGTGGATTGGATAGGATAAGTTTGAGTTGAAAATAACCAGAAGAATGAAAATTGAGATCAACAGCAAATAAAGCCCTAACGAAAAATTCTTAATTCATCATCGCTTATTTTTTCTAGATACTTACTGTATATTATATAGATATTAGTTATAAAAGATAATAAAAATAATAAAATAATAAAAGAGAAAATAAAAATTTCTTACTGTTGTTAAAGTTACTGGTTGACCTATCCTTGTTCAATTGAGCTGTTCTTCAAGCCTTTGCCTTGAAATAAGTAATTGGTTGAGCAGATTTCAAAGAATGGTTGGTACTTTGTCGCAAGTCAGTTCAAGCTACAAGTTTTAAATTAACTTTAAATTTTTCACTTGTAACAAGCTGAAGTCTTGTGAAGTTTGACTTGAGGGACAGTATTAGAGAACAAGAATGTCTCCTACAGTCTATTTGAGTAAACTAGTTTTCTTATAGTCTTCCCTCTATATTCAAGTGTGTGTATAGGTAGGTCCCATTCATCAAAATCCTATTTAATCAAACTCTAATCTTAGTTTTCCTTTTCATATGGATTTTAAATTGTGATTTACATTTTCGTTCAACATAGTAAAACCTCAAGCTAGTCCACTGTTACAACCATCAGAGATTCTATTAAAAAATTTTATATCACAAGGGGTAAAATTATAATTTGCTGTAGACATTTCCTAACCCTCGAGATTGTACATTTTTATTATAATATTTATGTTGACAAAATTGGCATCGAGAAATTTTGAATTTAAATTATAATAGAAATTTTGACTATAAATTGGAAAAATTATATTTAGTTAGCATTTACTATTTGGAAATATTAGCTGGCCAGGGAGCTGACAAGATATGGTACCTTGCCGAATCCAAGGCTGCTTAGGTTCACATCCAATTCATTTACTTGATGACTTTGTTTAGAATAACAAAATTTGGTGTTTGGACTCACAGCACAAACTTTCCCTGCTAAAGGAACAAAGGAAGTACAAAGAAAAAGCTACTCTTTTGAAACAAACAAATGTAGCAAAATAAGCATGTATAAGTCACTATTATAATGGAAGAGCTTACCTGTGCTGATTGGACTCCAACGCTGGAATCTGAAAGGAGAAGGGATATTGAGAACAGATGTGGTGGATGCACTTTTATGACGAAAAAGTGGGAGATAGGACCTCCTGAAAAATCTTGGCATCCAATTGCCAACACAAGATAGTGCACAGAGTAGCAAAAACAATGAAACAAGCAAAATTGCAATAAGGATTATTGGATTCATCTTTGTTTGGAGTATGTCAAACCCAGGAAGTACTGGTGTGCTTGATAATAATTTCCCAGCTTCTAGCAGTGCCACTCCAAGTGTCCACGTAATACTTCCAGAGCCAATAATGATTTGATTGTCAGTTATGTGTAAGCCTTCTCGCAACAGCGATACAATGTAGGGTGCCCTAAAGCAATACTGTTCAATAAAAGGCTGGGGAGAGACACTGTTTTTTGCTATTTCCCAAGTTTTTTCACAGAATTCACGGCCCCTCTCCAACACATCATCAAGGGCAGCATCTGCAGTAAGATTAAAAAATCTGTACACAACAAAAAATCCAGATACAGCATAGAACCGCCCATATGGACGAGGGTAGCTGTCTGGAAGAGCACAAGGTTGCAAATCGCAATCAATTCCGGGGCTTAGATGGGACCATTCAGAAGAATTAACAGCTACTTTTGCAAGTGCACTGCATTTTTGCCAATCTGGAGCTCCAATAAGCTTGACAACAACCCCGGACTTTCCTCCTGCACCTAAAACTTTCCCTCCTACAATTGGGCTCCCATTTTCTCGCTCAATAGAAGAACAATGAAGGCAGGTGTATTTCTCCTTATAGCCAGACTGCAAACAAGGATGCTTGATTTCTACATTCCCACTAACTAATTCTGCATCACTGATTTTTTCTAGAAGCCCCTTTAAGAGATGAACCACAGACCTTCCAAATGCATCATTCAAACCATATCCTGAGAGAGAATATGCACTAAGATGATGGTTAACATCTCCAATTCTAAGGTTTAGGTTAGTCTCGTTATGCGCATTTTCCTCATTCTCAAATGTAACTTGCAATGATGATCCACCCAAATCAAGGGCACCAAAAGTTTCCTTTTTTCTTTTGGCCCCTAACTTCTCTGTCTGATAGTTAAGGGCCGTCCATCCATAGTAAGCTTCCTCTGTACCACTAATAATCTTAACCCACTCTTTCTTGCATAAGAAGGGTGAATCTTTCAATATGGACCATGCATTTTCTAGAAGCCAAGTTGAGTCTGCGGTTGGCAGCCTGCGAACCCCAGCTGTAGCATAAAGGAAGAGAGATGTACTACTATGAGCATGCTCAGGAATTTGCTTGGCTGCCCACCGAATAAGTGGTTTTATTGCACCCTTCAGGCCAGATTTATTGTGCACCAGCTTATCAAGCCCAGGTTCTGTCTCCATTCGGTCGTAAGCTCGCCCACTAGATTTTTGAGAAATACCTTCTCTTAGTGACTTCATGACAATCGGGAAGCTACTGTCTCTCTTGTTGTTAATGGATGCCTGATAAACATATACTCGAGTCCCAGTACTACCACAATCAAGAACAACGTAGAATTTGGATGTTCCTTGAGACCAATTATGGTAAAAATACATCGAAACCATGTATACCAAAAAAGCAAATAACAATAGGGATAAAAAGACAAAGATAACTTGCACCCACTTTCTGTGCAGAAATGGGGTTCCGGTGGACAATGCCTTCTCCTTGGAGAAACTTAGGTTATTCTCTTTCTGCAATGGATGCGGGTGTTTTGCATTGATATCAATCCCATGGGGAAGGTTGCCCTCTTCAGGATCAAGGCGATGATACGCTGAGAAATCTTGGAGAGATGAGGAGAGCCTCAAATTGTTCTTGCGTCCGGAGCTAGCAAAATTCAGGGGATGGGGAACAGGATCGCCTCCAGGAGGTGATAACCCAGTAGACATATGTGGAACAGCAGAAGACTGCGGAGCTGCCGAGAGACGAGCAAATGCAGCTGAGGATACTTCTGCAATCCGCTTGAACATCATTTCTTCATGTGCATAAATTATTAGCAACTTCCGCCAAACAATTCATTGCAGAGGTCAGAACGAAATAACTTATTACCATCGTATTCTGTACACTAAATGCAAATGAATTGTGCCGATTTAAAACTCCTACAAACTTCAAATTGTCTACAGAACTGGTACAAGGGTTTGGCCACCAAGTAGGGAACAGTGAAGTTCACAAATTCTGCAATTGATAGGATCTAGTAAATCTCAGATTCTCATATGATCATTCCTGAAATCTGTATTAATGATAAAGTCAAAAATTGATCCAAAGGCCTACACGTAATGATTACCCAACTGTCGATCAATACAGAAAATAAACGATGGAAGAGTTGATCTGCAACAAACAAAGAGAGTCCAAGTGTTTTGCATTTGTCTGAATCACCGAGGAATAGTGAGAAACCCAGAAAAGAGAGGAAAATTCAGACATACCCGAAGGAAGAAAGAAGCAACAGAGGTCCTAAATTTTTGCTTCAGATCTCTCTCTATGACTTGGTAGTCTGCGAAAAGAGATGTAGACACGTATATACAAGAACAGAGTGCCTTACTTTCTTTCTCTGCTCACTTTCTATCTCGTCACTATGAATCTAACAGATTTGAGATTTTATCCCAGATCCAACCAGAATGAAACTGAAACTGAAACTGAAGAAGGGAGAAAGGGCGGTCCGCGTCTGGGTAAAAAAGCTCACTTTTTTTTTCTTTTTTTTTTAATTTTAATCTAAACCAGTAGTTATAAGTAACTTCACACTTGTTTCAACATTTGAGCTGTGAGACTTTAGGAACGAAATTAAAATAATTTTTAAATATAAATATTTGGTAAAAATAACTAAAGGAATTTAAACTATTCTGATATTTGGTCAACTTTTATCTTCTTCTATTTATCAAAATCAATATTTTTCAACAAAATCCAACATATATAAATCAATGCTTAGTTATTAGTGGAATAAGCCTTGAGGTTACGAGAGTTTGTATTTAATTATTGTATATGGCTGTAAAATTAATGTAATGGTTAATGGTTATTATATAACTCGGTTTATGACTGAGTCTACCCAAAAAAAACATGCATCAAATCCCAAAAAGAAACTCATACTCATTCATATATATTTATATATATATATATACATGTTTTTTGCATATAGTGTGATACCCTAGTAATTCAACACAATCTACAAATAGACTTCCTTTGTTCAATATAATAAACTTATAACTATTGGAATATACATTCAAGCTGTGAAGCTTGGAAAGTTATTATGAACAATCCAATGAAACCCCATTACAAATGGAATGAAAATTACAAAAAAGTTAATACAATTAAATGCTCATTGATTTTAGTTTAAATTTTAATTTTATAAGATACGAATAAGAAACCATCTTAAACAAAATAAAACTTTGATTAAAATGATATCAAATCAAATTAAATTTCTGTTTAGATAAAAAAAATTTGATATTAATATGTTAATAAATAAAAATATAAAATTTTCAAAGCTAACAATTTTTTTTTTTTTGTAAAAAAAATAAATAAATTAAGTATTAATTGGCCGTAATTATTTCAATTAAAAATAATTAATTATTACAGAATGTTTATTTTATTAAAATCATAATATCTCACTGAAATAAAATCCAACTTAATCACTAAATCCAACCAAACATAATAATAAACTAAATCTTAAATCTTATTAAATTAAATATTATAAATCAAACACTATCTTTATTAAGATGTAATTATTGGATAATAATAAAATAATTGTCAGGAAAAATCAGTTCTACCCTTTTACGCTCTACGGCTAACCTTCTTTGAAGTCAAAATAAGAAAAAACTAAACAACGATGATATGCCATCTTTTTAAATGTAATATGACAATTTTT
>NW_019014602.1:454227-472781 GCF_000150535.2 Carica papaya
TGAATGTCCCAAAAAAAAACACCTATATATGTACAGAATGAATTGCAAAAAATCTATAAAGAAATTGATCAACCAACAAGAAATTAAATTGCACAAGGTAGTAGTATAACTATGGATGGGACAGAGTTAGACCTCCCCAAATATACTGGGCTTCCAAGGAAAATTCTTGACAGAATGGCTGATGCTGCTGGCTGAAGCGGATTATAAAGAGCAACCAAAGAAGGTCCCAGGATCTTATTGGACCAAGTCAGGAGACCATAATTAAGGGCAGAAGCAACAATTCCCTGTTAGAAAAAAGTTTAACGAAAATCAATTTCCTCTATTGAGAGCAAAATCAAATAGAAGTTTCTCCAAATTGAGAAATTCTAAGCCATTTGGATTATCATCTTCAAATAAGCCATATTCTAAAACCACTTGGAATAAGCTACATGGATCCCTTTTTCTCCAATTTGGAACAGAAAATAAGTTCTTCATGCATTTTATGCCCAAGTGAGTCTTCAAGTTATCTCCTACTGCAATGAATTCTAACACAGTAACTGCAGACTGTAATGAATTACCCTACAGAACTTGGGATCAGATGATCCGATGGAAATCTCTAAACTACAACATGGTATTCTTTCCCAAATTTTAATTTTTTTAATGTTATAATATTTAAAGATAGGACTTCAGCATCTCCATCTTTACTCTGGTACAACCTTTCCTTGATGCAGAACCATCTAAACGCTTAAATAAGAAAGCTAATCATAGTACATTATAAGAGGTATTTTCTTATTTTTCTATGTAGTAAAAATAAAACCTTTTAGGATATTTGGATTATTTTAATTATTTGAGAATTGTTAAAAACTTTAGATTTCTTTTCTTGTAAGTTGTTTTTTTTTAGTTAAAATTAAAATTTATATAATTTTACAAAAGCTTCTAATCAATAACTTATCTTAAGCTTAAAATTTATAACTTTCTAGTCAAATTACTTTACACTGCCTAATATCCTTTTTCCTCTCAAACTTCTCACCTTTATTCCCCTTTTCCCATTATCTATCTACTCTTCCATTCTCTTGTATTTTTCTCTATTTCTCTACATCTTCGGATACTCATGGTTCTACCATTAATTCTCGTGCATCATATTTAACACCTTGTAACAACAAAGTCTTGTACAATTTGGAAGTAAAAGCTTTAGCATTAAGCATGGAAGAAAAATAGGCCAATAAAAGGAAAAAGAAATCAGAAAAAGTAAACCAGAATATCTTTGACATTAGAGAAATATATTTTTATAATGTTAATTTAATTTTAATATTTTTACATATTATTTGAATTATCAGATTATGTAAAAGAATTTTCAAAACTTTATCTAGTTTCCAATTTTACATCATGTTTCTCACAAAAAAAAGAAAGAAATTTTACATATTGTTTGGCCTAGGGAAATTTTTCTTCCTTTTATTACACTCATTTTTGTTTATATATTTTACGTAACTATTTATATAAATATATAGGTAAGTCATTAGTCATAATTTTAAATAAAAGTATATAGATGTATTGTGAAAAAAATTACTATTCAATTCAATAAGCTAATTATAGACTGTTAAAACCACTGTCAAATAAGTATCAGTTTTTTTCTGGGACACCAAAAACTTTTGTAAAAAAGATAAAACAAAAAATCCTAAAGAAAATAAAAAGAAATTCACCAAAACTGGAGAGAGTTTGGTTAATCAAACTTTCTAATTGCAATTTCTCCAAACTTTCTTTTTAAATTTGGTCAAAATTCTTCAAAATTTTCTAAGATTTCATGCATTTTCTTTCCTAGAAGAATAGTCTAGTGTCATCTTGGAAAAAGAAAGACATTTATGTCTTACCAATGGTTCAAAATTGTTCCAACAAAAAAAAAAAAAAAAAGAAAAATGTGGTTCTAATACTTCATTCAAATGAATTGTTGTGTTTGTTTAAAGTATAGGGACTACATAATAATTTTTTCAAACTAATGACCTAGTTGTAATTAGGTCCAAAGCCCAACCATTTCTCTATAATTTATTCTCAAGTTGATCATATAAATACCTTCATTTAGTAACAGGTTAAGGTCGTGATGTCATATTGATAAAAGAAACGAATTTAACAAAATTACCCCTAATTAATGGATGACCACAATTTTCATGCCTCTCCTCTCTCTTCTCATTTATTGAGTTATCTCTTTTCTTGCCAACTCCCTACTCATGAGCCCCTCTGTCTTGCATGCTCATCCCCTATTCTTCTTTGTTTCTAGGTATTTCCTCTACTTGCTTCCCTTTTTTCTCTCTAATTTCTTCTGCTTTCTCCCAAACCAATTTTTCTGTCCTAATCAATGTTACCTGAAATTCCTATCCTACATAAACAAAGTGGATCAAAGATGCATCCATAATATTAGAACCCATTAAACGACCTTCTATAGATAGCAAGTGGTCACTTCAGCAATTAGAACTAGAAATGAAGTCACATGCATAACTTAGTCTCCAGATATTTGAAGTCAGAAACTTACAGCATAGATGACTGCAAAAAGCTCGGATTGTGCCAAATGCCAGTCTGTTGAGTCATTGGTCATAAAGAAAGCTGTTGTTACCATCAAGAAAGCACCAAAAAAGTATGAATATGCTGTGACGGAAAGATTTGCAGGATACTTCTTCAAAACTGGAGCCTGGAAGTTTTTCACAACAATGAATTGAGCCACCACCAAATACAAATTGAACTCTAATTTAATAGGTCTATCACCAATAATACAGCTAGTTGGCAAATTGTATAAATGCACAATGTGCAAACCTTCATAATCCAGTATGACAATCATTTACATAGTGAGTCTGAGACAGACAAACAGCAATTCATGTATAGAAGGGGAAAAAAATTGAGGGCCAGAAATAAAAAGATTTCAATTGTTAAGGTCAGTGTACATGTAACAGAGAAATATTTTTCATAGCACAACCACAAAGCAAAGAACATTCCTAAAACACCATCCTCCAAGATAGTAGAGAAGTATTGCAATAACATCAATGGTTCCAAGGTTCACCTCAAATCATGGTGATCAAACAAACAGTGTCCAAGAGAGTTTTTTAGAAGACAAAGATAGCTCATGAAAAGGCATCTTGGAGGGGGTCTCTGCCCATGGACTTGAAGGCAATCCCAAAATTATTTATCTCAACAGACAAAAAAATGCTTTTGCAAATTTTAATTTTGTTAATTGAGTGTCCTTGGAACTAAACTCTCAGAAATAAATCGATTAATCACCTTCATTTCAAAATTGAGGTTAATAACCTACGGATTAATATAAAATACATTTTTTTTAATATAAGTATTATTAAAAATAGAAGGAGAGTTACATCAGATTAGAACTTGTTGTCCTATCAGCAAACCCCCAAAAAGAAAACAACCAAAATAAAAAGAGAAAAACCAGAGAAACTCAATAAAAGATAGCTCGCAATTTTCAATGCAAAGTAAATAAACATATTTAAAGAGCCCAATTTTCTTACCCAAAGAGACACCAAAAGAGTCATCCTGATGAACAAATTATTCTTTAAGATCTTGGCATTTTTCTCAAACCATAATAATCACAACCTAGAAAATAAAGTCCCTGGCTCAACAATTGGTTATGTTTCCTTCTAACAACTCCTTGGAGTGAAGAAGAAATAAGAACTCCAAAGATTCATAGATAAACCCACATTGAAGGTGTCAAATATGGGTGCCCAAAGTCTCAAAACCATATCAAAACATAGGAAAAAAAGATTGTGAGACTCAGCAACTCTGAAATACATCACACACATCCCTAGGACAATGCATGATTTGACCTGCGAGCTTGGAATAATTAGTATTCCAGCTATTCAGGACTGCAGTCCAAACAAAAGCCTTAATTTTAGTCCAAATTTTCATAGAGCAGGAACCTTCCAGAAACATTGAGTAAAGGCATCATCTTAAATAGTTGATGTAGGACAAATAGGGTTGATCATATGTAGGGTTTCTTAAGCACGCATGTAAGAAGTTTTAAACATCACATTTAAGAGTTTGATTGCTCTTTTTTTAAAATAAAAAGTGTAGATGTATATTCATATAAGCACCAAGGGGTGCAAACCATGTACAATTATATACAGTTCAGTCCACACAAAACAGGACTCTAAGAGCCTCATAAAACATAGGAGGATGACCCATTAATAAAAATTCTAGGGTCCTAAACCATATATTTTTAAGAACATCAAAACTTTTTGCAACCAAATGCCCTTCTATTTATTTCCTTCCAAACAGTCCAAAAAGTGTGAGCGGAATCAGATCCACAAAGATACATGTCTTTAATGTACTCCCAAGTCCATAACTCTTCCTTAACTGACCCTGTCATCACCCAACTAATCTTGATCGAATTATACACCATGGTTCATAACAAATATACCAAAGGACACCACAATAAAAGGTGGTTGCAACTCTCCTCTGCCTCCTTGCGGAAGTAGCATGCCTTAACCAGAACCAAACCCTTTCTCCTGAGTTTAACAATCGTTAGAATGCACTCCCAACTAGCTTCCCAAGCAAAAAAGAAATCCAAGGTGGAATTTTGACCTTCCAGATTTGTTTATACGGGAATGGACCAACATTATCCTCACTCGGTAAAAGCCCTTTGTACCGAGATTTAACCATGAAGAACCCAGTTTTGGTGAGTGTCCGTCAAGGTGTATCAATATTATTACCAGGGGATACAAGTGATAGAGCTCTCATCAGCTTCTCATACTCATTAAGCTCCCAATCATTCAGATTTCTTAGCACCAACACCTGCCACACCTCACCACCATCAGCATTACTCACAAAATAGTCACTGACGCTCATTCACTTATTCTGGGCAATATCATAAATCTGTGGGAATTTATCTTTAAGCAAGCCTCCTTCCACCCATTGATCTTCCCAGAATCTGATTCTGTTTCCCCTTCCTACTTTCCAGCAAATATATCTTCGAAACCTCTCATTATCATCCTCAATCTTTTTCCATAAACTTTTGTTATGGGAGCGCACACTCCCACAAGTGAGCCATCCTCTCTCTTCCACCCCAAATTTTGAAGCAATGACTCTTCTCCATAAAACATTCTCCTCATTCATGAATCGGCAAAACCATTTTCCTTGTAATGCTGCATTCATTTCAATCATCAACAGAATGCCCAACCCGCCATGGGAAATGGGTTTCTTCAATTCATTCCAAGCAACCAGGTGAAACTTTCTTTTGTCTATCATATCTCCCCATAAAAATCTACATTGTATAGACTCCAATTTCTTGGCAACACTGCTTGGGATAGTTAAAATTGACAAGTAATAAATAGGTAAGTTACATAAAGTGCTCCATATAAGAGTAAGTCTTCCTCCTTTTGACAGTAAGCTCTTTTTCCACCCAACAAGTCTCTGCTCAAATCTATTTATCACTGGTTCCCAAGTCCTGGAGTCCTTATAATTAGCTCCCAAAGGCATGCACAGATATTTGATGGGCAGCTTGGTCACATTACACCTCAGAACTCTAGCCAGTCCTTCCTGTCCACCCTCCAAGCCTGACAAGTTCTAATTTTGTGAGGTTGATATTAAGCTCAGAAACCACCTGAAAACCCATCAGAATGCATCTTATACTTAGCGGTGCTTTCTTCTCAGGTAGACAGCCTTCTTACCCAAACAAACAAATTTGACTTAATTGGACCTAAGCAGTTTCACAGACTTGAAAGGAATAACTTCTGCATGGAACACACCATTGCTTTGGATCGTCATACCATCAAATTTCAATTTAAACCAGTGAAGTGTCTTCAGCCACTCGATTTCTTTATCAATTTGAAAATTACAAGAAAGTCATTAAAAATTTTACGGAGGTACCGTGGTCATTTCATTGACAAGAATATCCAACCTAAATGGTAAAAGCTCATAGGGTGTCAAGTAAAACGAAAAGCACCTCAAGGTTTCTTGTAGATAACTGCTATACGTAAGCGATAAGTTGTAAATTAGTCTTTCAATTACTGAAAATTCTTATAATAGATAGAGAAAAAGAAAGAACAAATTCTTTCGTCCATTGGTACAAGAATGTCAGAAAATGACAAACTACTAATATGGCTCTCTTGTAGTAGTGACAGAGGTAGAAACATTGACAGCATAGGGTTAACCTAGAACAAATTTGTTACTTCAAAAAAAACCTAGGAAAAATTCATCATTTTATCAGCAAGAATATCCCACCTAAATGGTACAAGCTCATAGGTGTTGAGTAAAATGAAAAGCTCCTCAAGGTTTCTTGTAGATGATTGAAATACATATGGGTTAAGTTGTAAATTAGTCTTTCAATTAATGAAAATTCTTAAGAGAGAGAGAGAGAGGGAAAGAACAAACTCCTTCCTGCAGTAGCACAAGAATATCAGAAAATTACAAACCACAAATATGGCTCTTGTAGTACTGACAGAGGTAGAATAAATGAGAGCATATGGTTAACCTAGAACAAATTTTCATTTTGCTTCCTGAGAGAAGTATGTATATGTGAAGTACATGAGAAAGTTTTCAGTGATTAGCATGCATAATGGCCTCTGACCTGTGGGGTAGATTATATAAAGATGAAACATCTTTTTGTTTATGGGTGGTACTCCGTTGGTACCTTTTAATTCGAATTTTCTTTTATTTCAAAAAATAAATAAATAAATAAAGATGAAAATTCTGTTTTGCAGTTGAGACATGTTTAATCATACAGTTAGCTACAAGATAAGAAGGTTTATATAAAGGATTTCTAAAGCAGTACAAGCCTCTGTAATCTCACGGTAATTGTGTTCTGACCCAGCAACTCCTGTAACTATGTTACAACTTTGATTTTCATCAAGCCGTCCATTTGCCAACATCATTTAATTCGAGCAAGTAAAATCATGGATCTAAAGAGACTAACTTCATCAACTTCCTGGAATGCAAGGGCTAATTTCCGGCATAATTCCGGTGCAAATTATGATACGTTTGTGCAATCCCTCAAAATCATATGCAGCATCTCATCATATCCAATCTCTCAACAGAGAATCTATTAAAGGTTTCAAGCAGTACCAGAAAAAAAAAAAAAAAAGAAGTCCACATGAAGAAGTGACAAGACCACATAAGACAGGTGCGTGGAAGAAAATCTGCAGGGGAGGAGGAAGTTTTCAGCAGGTGCATTAGATGGAGGGCAAGTAATGGGGAGAGAACTAGTTTATCAACAGATCCTTGGCTCAATGAGGAATCACTGTAGGAGAGATTTCCATAAATTTATGCTATCACATGGTTCAAGATCATTATAGTAAAGGAAGCAACAAGAGAACTTGGTGGTAGGAGGGAGTGGCACACAGAAGTTCTAAGGAGTCTTAATGGCTGGGAGTTCTACGATTACAAGTTGCTGTTGGGATCTTTGATGCCTGTAGCTCTGGAGGAAAGGGACGATCAACCTATTTGGACTCTCACTTCAAATGGGTCCTTTCGGTTGTGTCTTTCTACAAATACTTGGTTAAGAATTCCATTGAGGAGGATAAATTCCCATTTACACAAATTTGGGAAGTGAATTCTCAACCTAGAATTACATTTTTTGCATGGGAAGTAGGCCGTGGAAGTATATTGACCATAAATAAGTTGATAAGAAGAGGCAAGATCATGGTCAAAGGTTGTTACCTTCGTAAGAAGGCAGAGGAGACACGCGATCATATTCTACTTCAGTGTTCTTTTGTGACCGAGTTGATAAGAAAGTTTTTTGGTGTTTATTGGATAATGGCGGGCAGTGTAAAGGATGAGTTATGAGCTTGGAAGGGAGCTAGCGGTAGGAAAAAACATTTGGATTTCATTCTCTTACAATCTTCTGGGTGGCATGGAAAGAAAAAAATAGAAGGGCTTTTAAGAGAGTGGAGGAGGAGGCTGATAGGGTTAGAGATAGGTGGTATCACATTTTGGGTTGTCTGGTTATCAGTAATTTGTTTTTCTCTATTGAGGACTTTGGTAAACTTACTGAAACCCTTATGGATGTACAAATATTTTTTACACAGGTTGGTATTCTCTTGGTGCCTATAGTTAATAAATACACTTATACTTTTTATTTAAAAAAAACAGTTCCATATATGTCAGTATTTAACTTTCTATATTTCATCAAAAGAACATAACACAATCATTCCATCAACAATCCTATACTAAATGAGAGAGACACACTTAAAATAGAAATTGTCACACTGCAAAGGGAAGCACTGCCTCAGCATTGAAATAATTCTAATTGTAGATTGTAACTCTGAAAAGAAGTCGTGCCTAAAAATAATCCAATGAATCACACAATTACATACCTGGATGGCTAGAAAAGCAGCCATGCACATGCAGTTCCCAATTAAGCATAAAACCCCAATATGCCAATGCTCCAATCCAAGCTCTAGAAAAGTAGACATAAACCATCCAGTGGGTTCTGGTTGACCCTTGGCACTTATTTCATTATGTGCTGAAAACTCAGCATCCTGGTAACCAATCAAAACTGGACCACGGAACAGAACCATCAATATGGCCCCAAAAACACAGACAAGGGTCCCTCCAACCTTAGCTTGACCTTCGGCTCTGAACAAATTCACTCTTTCTGTACTGCATGAAGTAGACAAAACATGGTGCAACAAAAGTAACAAACATCAAAAATCCAATATAGATGCACGCATAATAGATACACAGACAAAGCATCAACTATGTTTGAAGAAGATTGAGAGTTTGGGAGAAGAGGAGAATCCTCTGTTATTATTATTGGGCACAAAGGTGCTAATTTATAGGCATTCGGCCAGAATAAATAAAAGATATTATAAAAAATATTCTAACAACCTAATAGGGTGCAATGGTAGTGGGCATTTCCCAGCTGTCATAACAACCTAGTAAAATACTAATTTACTCCTTAGTGTATTTACATTTCTACACTCCCCCTCAATATAGGATACATAAATGTTAAGTAATCCTATATTGGATACAAAATTATTAAATTCTCTTTTTGGTAGTGTTTTTGTGAGAATGTCTACAGTTTGTTGACTTGTTGGGATGTATTGTAGTGATATATTCTTACTTTCAATTTTCTTTCTGATGAAGTGTCGATCAATTTACATATGTTTAGTTCTATCGTGGTGCATAGGATTCTTGATCATGCTTATAGTTGATAGATTGTCACACCAAATTCTCATAGTAGTGGGAGCCGAGAACCTTAATTCAAGTAAAATCTTTTTCAGCCATACTCCTTCACATATTCCATAGGTAAGAGATCGTAATTCAGCTTCAACATTATTTCTTGACATAATAGTTTGTTTCTTACTTCACTAAGTGACTAGATTGCTCCATACATAAGAAAAGTAACCGGATGTAGATCTCCTATCAGTTACTGAACCAGCCCAATCAGCATTAGTGTAGATTTCAATATCTCTGACCATAATTTTCTGAAAAAATAATCTTTATCCAGATGTTTAGGTACTTCAAGATACGATAAACAGCATTCATATGCTCCTTAATAGGTTGAGACATGAATTAACTCACAGAGCTTACTACAAAGTAGATGTCAGGTCTCGTGTGAGCCAAATATATGAGTTTTATCAACGGATACATCCTTTTATCAACAGATTTGCTATCACTTTTGGAGCCAAGTTTAGCATTTGATTCCATAGGAGTCTCTGCAAGTTTACAACCAACCATACTTGTCTCATTCAAAAGATCTAAGATGCATTTCCGCTAAGATATAGAAATTTCCTTCTTGGATCAAGTGATTTCCATTTCAAGAAAATACACAAGTATTCCAAGGTATTTAATTTCAAATTCTTTTGCTAAAAAGTGTTTCAGTTTCTGGATTTCTTCATTATGATCACTTGTCAGTATAATATCATCGACATAAACGATTAGTACAGCTCTCTTTCCTAAGATACAGTGCTTGATGAATAGAGTGTGATCATATTGATACTGTTCATATTTCATATGCTTCACTACCCTGGTGAATCTGTCAAACCATGTCCTTGGTGACTATTTGAGACCATACAGTGTCTTTTTTAGTTTGCATACTTTTTATGAATTTATTTCAAATCCAGGTAGAACTTTCATATATACTTCTTGTTCTAGATCACCATTAAGGAAAACATTCTTCACATCAAGTTAGAAAAGAGGTCAATCAAGATTAGAGGCTAAAGAGAATAGTACCCGAATTGCGTTATACTTGGCAACTCCAACAAACATCTCTTAATAATCGATTTCATATGACTAGGTGAACCCTTTAGCAACAAGTTGTGCTTTGTAGCGATTCATACTATCATCAAGATTGTATTTAGTGGTGAAGATCCACTTGCGTCCTACTAGAGTTTTCCTTGGAGGTAGATCAGATAACTCCCATGTTCTGTTTTTCTCAAGAGCTGAAATTTCTTCTTGGATAGCAACATTCCACTCAGGAATTTTGAGAGTTTCATGAACCGTTCTCGGTTCTAAAGGGATATTGTCAAACTTACTCATAAGAGTCTGATATTTTGAAGATAGTTTGTCATATGAGACATAATCCTGTATGGGATGCATTAAATAAGAGCGAACACCTTTTCGTAAAGCAATAGGTAAACCAATATCATCAGTTGAGTTAGATATCTCATTACCTGTATTATTTTGGGTGCTTGGTCCAGGAGTTGAATCATGATAGTGCATAATTAACTCAGGTATTTTATCTTTACTTTGAGTTTTGTTCCTCCAGGTATAGATACGCAACTTACTTACTGCAGGTAATGTGCTATCAGTCTCTGTGATAGGTTCAGGTTCAAGTTCTTTGGTTGTTTGAGAGACGAGTTCTTTTTCTAATGTTGTTAATGGAACATGTAATAGATGTATGTTCACATCCTACAATTGATATTCCTGAGTACCAGATGTCTCCTCCTGAATATCGAGAATGAGGTAAAAACGTTTGTTCTCAAAAAATGTGACATCCATAGTGTTATAGGCAGGTGACTGGACAAAAACATTTGTAACCTTTCTGAGAGGATGAATACCCGACAAAATTACACTTAAGGGCTCTAGGATCTAGCTTCCTTCTGAGATGGGTGTGAATGTGAGCATAAACAGAACAGCTAAAGACTTTAAAAAGAATTGTGTGAAAATATGATACTCTGAGAATGCTTGAACAAGGGAATAATAAAGTGTTCTGAATTTAAAAATACGGGAGGGCATCCTATTGATCAGGTATGTGACAGTGAGAATAGCCTTTCTCCAAAGAAATTTAGGAACATTTGTGGTAAACATGAGTGAGCGAGACACTTCAAGAAGATGTCTATTTTTTCTTTCTGCTACACCATTTTGTTGAGGGGTGTAAGCACAAGAACTCTAATGGACAATGCCTTAATCAGTAAGGTACTTTCCTAAGTTGGATGCAAAGTATTCACAGGCATTGTCAGTTTTTAACACTTGTATTTTTATTTGAAATTGAGTTTAAATGATAGTATTGAATTTTTAAAAGATTTGATCAATGTCAAATTTTTATTTTATTAGATAAACTCAGGTTATTCTACAGTGATCATCAATGAAGGAGACAAATTATTTTGTACCAGTAATGTTTTTCACCCAAGCCGATCCCCATACATCATTATGGATCAATGCAAAGGATTTTGAGGGTTTGTACGCAATAATGAGATATGAATTGCGAATATGTTTAGAAAACTAACGCATTTCATATTAAAATGAATTTGGATTTTTATTTCTAAATAAAACAGAAAATAGTTTTTTCAAATACATAAAGTTTGGATGTCCTAATCTATAATTCTGTAACATAATAGATTGTTCAATATTAGAACATTCTACAAATACGAAATTAGCACATACTGCACTTGTAGTTTGTCCATTTGAAGGTGATGTTTTGATTGGTAGAAGATAAAGTTCTGATTCCTTCTTAGCACTGCCAATCATCTTCCCCGAGTCCAAATCCTGAAAAACACATAACCTTTTGACAAATTTAACCACACAGTTCAAGTGTCTACATAATTTGCTTACAGATAGTAGATTGTAGTCCAAATTTGGTACGTAGAGGACGAAATGTATAACCAAATTTGGTGATATGTAGGTTGAGCCAATTCCTGCCACTTAAGAATTTGTTCCATCAGTGGTCTTAATAGAGAAAATTTCTTTACACTCATTGTACTGATGAAGGAGTGTAATATCCTCAGTCAAATGGTCGGATGCCCCTGAATCAATAATCACATTTGTCTTTTCATAGAATATGCAGATAAACTGAGTAAGCAATTACCTTTCTGAGCAACTGAAGCATTACCAAGTAGGCCTTTCTGAGAAAACATTTGCAAGAGAACCTCCATCTGAGCTGGACTAAAGGGAGCTGTTTCTGTGGATGTGGGGGCAGAGGATAATTCCTCATAAATTACCATATTGCCCTCAGCCTTTGAATGTTTTTTCTCAACTAGTTTGCCATGTAATTTCCAGCATTTATCACGATTATGACCGGATTTTTTGCAAAACTCACACCACAATCTCTCATTTCTTTCTTTAGCTTCCAAAACGCGACCCACAAAAGCAGAGGTGTGCTCAGAGGCAAGAGCACTATTTTGGGATTCGTCCAGAGAGGATTTCTTCTGAGCAGCAAGTGCAGAACCCATTTCCACGGCGTTTGGGCCAAACTCTCCCATCATGACTTTCTTCCTACTCTCTTCTTGACGGATTTTCGAGAAAGCTTCCCTGAGACTCGGCAACGGTTTGGTGCTCAAAATGCGTCCACGAATCTTATCAAGGTTTTTGTTGAGACCCATCAAAAATTTGAAGACCCTTTTTCGTTCAGTGATGGTTTTGAAGATTATAGAATCGTTAGGGCAGCTCTATTGATGTTCTTCGAAGACATCGGGTTGTTGCCAATTGCGGATGAAGGCGTTGTAGTATTAAGTGATAGAGAGCTGCCCCTGTCGCAGGTCATGAAGGTGGCTTTCGATTTCAAAAATTGCTGAAGTGTTATCACGGTTGGAATAGAACTCACGAGCAGCAACCCAAGTATCGTGTGCGGTCTCATAAAACAGAAAGTTTTCTCCAATTTCTGTTGTCATGGAATTCACCAGTCATGACATTACAAGATTATTTTTTACTTTCCACGTACGAGCGTTCGGGTCGTTTGCTGGAGGTGGAACGATTTCTTCAGTTAGGTACTCGTCTCTTCCCTTTCCGCGAATGAACATCAAAACAGAGGAGGACCATTGGAGATAATTGCTTCCACTCAACCTATGTCCAGTGACGAACGAGGGTGCCTGATCACGTGAGAGTTGTTGACTGGCATTGAAAGATAGGATCGTGAAAGAACTTCAGGTGGAGATGAGGTTTGCTCATATGTGGCCATTTGGCTTGATTTGGATGATGAATGTGGATCAGACTAGCTCTGATACCATGAAGAAGATTGACAGTTTGAGAGAAGAGGAGAATCTTCTGTTATTATTATTGGGCACAAATGTGCCAATTTATAGGCATTCAGCCAGAACAAACAAAAGAGATTATAGAAAATATTCTAACAGCCTAACGGGGTGCAATGGTAGTGGGCATTTCCCAACTGTCATAACAACCTAATAAAATACTAATCTACCCCCTAATGTATTTACATTTCTACGTATATACATTTCTACGATATTAAAGATAAGACAAAGCATCAGCTAAATTAAAGATAAAAATAAATAATCATACTCACCCCATCATTACAGCCAGGAGAAATGTAAAGACTGGAATTGATGGCTGTATGGCAGCAGCATATGTTGGATTTGTGTAGCTTAGACCAATGAGAAATAGAAGTTGGTTGCCAAATATCCTACTCAGATTTCAAACAAAATTAGACTGATAAGCAGGATTTTTGACCAATCATGGTAAACATAAGTAAAATAATCAGATACTTAAAGTAGCTTATAAGATCACAACTTACCCCGTTAATCCAAGAAAGAAAAGTGACAATAAAAGAGGTCTATTCATCGGTGGTCTAATCCTTCTGCGAATAAAAAACGAGAAACACTTCAAGAAAATGTTGTCTTTTCATATCAGATATCTTTTTATAGAAAAAGAAATTACCGAGAGAGAGAGCACAACAATGGGAGAATAACATATCCTACTAACAAAAAAAAAATTATGAAGACGAGAAATAAGAGAGACATGAACACAATAGAGCCTCTCAATCTCTTTGCATCACAGATAATGTAATTCTTGAAAGAAACCAAGCCCCTTTACCAACAGTAACGCCACATAAACCAATCTATCCAACAGAAGACAAGCAAGTTGGATATGCTGAAAGAAAAATTGGTGCTATGCTCCTATCATGAAATCCATCAACTAACAAAGAGGACACGTCTCCACAATGTTTATACACCTAAACCTTCACAAAAGCACTCAAACGGGCAAAGAAGAAAAGCTCAATAATTGGAGGACAAACCCACTAATCCCCCGAATTTCCAAACAGTTCAGTCAAAGCAATGAAGCTACCTTGCAATATAAAAACATAAAAAACAAACTAGCTGCTTATCTTTTAATACGAGGACACATCAAAGAAATTTCAGGAAATGTAACTCTATTTGGCTTATGTTTTTCTTTTGAAGGAGAAAATGGAACTTTTTGGCTTACACTTCTATAACAAGTCATTAATATTCCACAAAGACAAGAGGGAACTCTCACCTTCGAGGAAGAACTCATAAAAACCAAATTGTAAGTGGAAATACGGTTTCTTGGCTGGTTTGATGGCAATCTAAGACCTTAACTCAAGAACAGACAATGAACTCGAATTGAATCTTTCAAGGAAGAAACTTTCAATACTGAAATTTAAATAATTTAGATTGTCAACAGTGCTCAAATATAGAACTGATATGCCTAAATCAATTTAGAGAGTTAGAAAGTGAGTGCTTTAGTGCATTATATAAAAATCATGTTGTATCACATTAGATGATCTACAGATCAGGTGTTCCATATTTACAACTAATCCATGGAAGGACAAATCCTATGATATTATTAAAAAGCACGAGTCATTTTACTTTCCTTTTCTGTTTTAGCTTTTGTTTTTACTACCAGGCATACAAGTCTAGATAAGATGACAACAGATTAACCACCTGAAAGCCTAAAACTAAACAAATTAGATATACACGAAAGTATAGAGATATATGTTGGAGAAAGATTGGAAGATGCATATTTAGACATAAGTCAGTCTGAAACTCTATCTAGTTTCCCCCTCAAGTAAGAAATATTAAAAATAACCTTATGTTGCCTTGAATTTTGCAGGAATCCCTTAAATACAGCACCCACGGGATAATTGTCTCTAGAACAATATTCATTATGAGGCCACTCAATGAATACAAGCTCAAGGAGCACTTCGCTAAAGCTCAAGCTTTACTTGCCTAAAAATAATAGAAACTTTTTATTGATTGATGTTCTAGTCAGGTTCCTGGAATATGAACCTCTGAGAGGAAAAGAAAGGACAGTAAAGAGGAAGATGAGGAAGAAATAGAGGAGAATAAGAGAGAAAAGCTGACAGAGAGAAAGTCTCCTACTGTGGCTACTATTTTCTTTCTGAATAAAAAGTATAAAGTATGTACTAACATTATCGGTACCAAAAGAATGGGGGTACCGCCCATGTACAAAAGTGATTACAAAATGTTAGCATATCAATGATATTTTTAAAATCCACATCATTATTAATGTCATGATCTAACAATACTGACCAAAGGTATGCATCCATCTATCTTTTAATCTATTTAACCTACTCTGAACACTATCAAAAGCTCTCATATTCCTCTCTTTCCAAATGACCCGGAAAACAGTTAATGTGATAATGTTTGCAATATTTCTTTTTACAAGTAAACCCTCCCACGCCCAAACCTCTCCCTAACTGAACCCACAATGACCCACTCAAACCCAAGAAGACCATAAATCATGCACCATAAACTATAAGTTGTAGGACACCACAATAAGAGATGGTTACACGTTTCATCTGCCGTAAGACAACAATAACAGCCATTTACAAAAACCCGGCCTTTGGATTTCAATCTGTCAATGGTTGAAATTTTATTCCAGCAAGCTTCCCATGCAAAAAAAGCCATGTGGGGAGGCACTTTAGTCTTTCTACTGTGGCTAACATATGATTGGACCTACCAATTTCATCCTCTTCTCCCAAGGGATAGCCGCCAGTTTCCCTTTCCCCCTGGCCCATGTCTTACGAAGATTGGCCATAGGATAGGAAGCCTTCAAATTCATAGCTAAAAAATCCAGAAATAAGTAAATTAACACGATAGGGAAGCACAAACAAAACAAAACAGGGAGAAGAGGCAACATGGAGACTCAAATTACCCCTCCACCTTGAATCCAGACTAAAAAAGATTTACAAGAGTCAAGGGGTCATTAAGATCTTGTTGTTTGTTTGAAAGAATAGTGATGGTGTTGTTATCTTGTGGCTCAAGGACTGGCATAACATTCATCAATTCAGCAGTCTCCAGATACGACAAAGAGAGAAATCCCATTTGGACCCTCCAACAGAAAAAGAAACTCTATTTCCACATCTTCATGAAATTCAGATGACCAACGAGTAGGTGATGGCCATTACTTAGATTAATATACCAAAAACAAAATTCACTGTTGCATGTGGAACAACAACGAAAGAACATACACTCCAATTGAGGTCCTTCTGATTGCAAAAGAAGAAAAAAACTGATTAAAAACTCAGGGGCATTAGAACTCATCAAAGCACAACTATGGCAATACTCAAGAAACTAGACTAGGAAAGAATGCACCAAGGGACCATCTCTATTGCTTACCATATCTTTCACTCCCTCCCTGCCGATGTAAGTGAAAGATATGGTGCCCAGGGACCATGTACGCACAAATGATTGCATCCAGCTCACATCTTATAGAGTGCAAGTGATCTAGGTCACAATGTTGTCACCTTTTAGAAACCTCTTAAGTAATGCTGGCAACAACTGTGTCTGCCATGCCTAAAACTAAGTTGGAACGAAGAAGAAGAAGAAGAGGATACGGACACAGAAGGAAAATAAGAATTAGCAATTTAGAATGCCCATTGGCTGATGGTTCAGCACCAAATCAACCCAGACAATACCGGGTTACAGAGTGGAGTATACCCAAATGGGTTTGCATCCCTAACTGAAGGATCTAACCACAAGTGAATTTTCAAACAACAACAGATAATTATCATGAAAAGCTTCCGAAACACCACATCAACTCCAAACTGTCAGCTACAATTAAAAATCCTAATCATTGCAGTTAACCTCAACACACGTACAACGCACACCACAGGAAAGAGAGAGGCTAATGACTGAAACATCTCAAAGTACGAACATTCAAATTTTAAACACCTGCACAACAACAATAGCAAACTTGACATATCTATACAACAAGCAAGATTTGGAATGAAACATGCCAACCCTGTATGCCAAGGCAAAAAATGCAATGAAAATTAACTGGGCATGTCAACTGACATTCTCAAACATAGGATTTCAAACAATGTTTCACCATCATCTCAAGTCAACCCTCTCTCAAATCACTCTTACATTACTACATTGTCCTAAACCACAAAATTCTTATAAATATTTTTCCACATAAACATAACTTTATTTTCAGTAGACAAATGAACTCATATTTTTTCTTATATCATCATCACAATTGACATTGACTAGAGGAAAGGGGGTTGTTGTGATTATATGAAGTTTTTGGTGGTTGAGAATAGTGAACTTATTATCAATCACTATGACTTGAATAGGAAGTTATATGTTAGAGAAAAGTTCCTTGTCAAGTGGTTGGTATAATAATCAACATAAAAAAAATAGCTTATCTTGTGGGAAATAACACTTTTCTTTATATTACCTCTTACTCATAAAAGTGGTGGGTACTTTACAACTGATACCTAATTGTTAATGGAATTCTACTCTATGAACACTTGCTAGATTTGTTTCTCTCCGTTATGTATCCAAGGAGGTTAGATTTTTCAGTAAACATATTGATGAGAGAATAATGATACCAATGTGTCAATGGATGCAACCTATTTATCTTCAACATAAGTTAACAGAAAGTTGAAGATTTGGGAAGTCTGGCGGTTGCTAAGTAGAGAAGTGAAGATGTGGGTGTCTAGAATGGTGGTGGTTGCAGCATAGTGAGGTTGAATTGAGGTATTTTACCTATTTCCTTGGGGAAAGAATCTGTCACATAAGACCCCATCGCATTGGTGGATCTTTTGTGTCAGCAAACATATCCATCTCATCATCACGAGAAAATCTTAGCTTTTGTATTCTTGATCTTAAGAACTCATTGTAGATTGAAGGAGAAAATGGATAAGGTATCATTTCGAATTAGTTTATAATACTTGTTCAATCAAATACCCTTGAGGATATCAAAAAATTTTAGGGGAGAGCAACCTCAAGAACTAAAGAATTATAATTTGTTTAATTAGTTTTTTTTTCTTAATTAGTTAAAATAGTCAATTAGTTGCAATTTTTTTACCATGTCTATATTTTAGCCTATGTTAGTGTGGTAAGGAAAAACAATATTTGTTCAGTTACTGAAATCAAGCTATGAACAGCAAATATCAATTTCGCAAAAATATCGCTGCACTA
>NW_019014602.1:473030-489764 GCF_000150535.2 Carica papaya
ATGGATGCATTACAGAACATCAACCATAAAATCCAACATCACAAAGCAAATGCAAGTCGCAAAACAATATGAAATCTATTTTATCCAACAAACAAGTAAAATATAAGCTGACATTATGAATAAGAACCAAACAGATAAACGGATCCCTAATAAACATAAAAGAAGAGAATCATGAGATGTTACTTTTCACGGACATATGCGACGGGAGCAAGAATGGAGAGAGCAAGAAGATCACGAAACACGCAAAAGACAAGCTGGTTGATCCCAACATTAAGAGCTACTTTGGTAATCACATGATACCCTCCATTAAACAACTGCACCATCGCCATGGCCGCGTGTGCCTTCCAAGCATCCCTCTCCCCCAACACTCCGTTGGCTGCCATGTCTCTCTGTGGAAGAACCAATGGAAAGAAAATGAGAAAACCAGGGCCTTGAAGAACATAAGACTAAAAAGGGAAGACAGAGACTCACTGGGTATCTTGATTTCTGAATTGTGACGGGCTCTGTCACTAACAAACCTTAAAAGAGCATTTAGAATTAGGAAAGATATCGGACAAGGCAACGATGTTATCGTGCTCTGGTAAATTGGGTTCAGATCTCTGTCTGTTTCTATTTTTGTTTTGATGGTGTTTTTTGGGATTATTTTTTGGTTTTTCAAACAACCAGGTGTTGAATCTAAGGGTGCCTTGTAAGGCGCGGTGCCCAGGTCAACCGCCCAGCCAAGCAAAAATGTTAACTCGCAGTCTTAGTGGGTGTCGAGTCTATTTTTGTTCTTTTTTTTCCGGCAGAAGGAAATTTATAAAGTTTTTAATGTGTAAATTTTCTAAATAAAAATTTTTTGTTCCTTGAAGAATTTGTTCTATAAAATTCTGCTCAAATTTTAATTAAATGAAAGAAAATTCCAACTTAGATGATAAATTTTGAATGAAGATAGACATTTTAAATTAGAATTAAATGTTTTTACTATTATTTCCATCACATAAAAAGTACAAATTTATAATTGTAATTGTAAAATATGAAAACGAACATTTTTTAAATTCAAATTAGATGTTTTTACTATTATTTTCACCATATAAAAGTGAATTTATAATTGTAAAATTTTAGATACTATTGGAATTTGATTAAATTATACATCCAATATATAAATTATAAGTATTTTTTACATATTCAATAAATAAAGTTTAATAATTAAATATAAATAGAGATGTATATTTCAAAAACTCAAGGATTATTTGAAATTGTTTAGATTGATCTAAACAGTATTTTTCTAGTGAAAATTTAAGTAGTAATTAAATATAAATAGAGATATATTCTAAAAACTTAAATATTATTTAAAATTGTTCAAATTTTAGATACTATTGGAATAAGAACCAATCGTTGAGTTCATCTACCATTTGGACATCCAATCTTAAGAATCATTAACACCAACACCTGTCTCATAATATATTCAAGTAGTACATTCAGTGATTAATCTCAAGTAACTAGCAAAAGATTTTTTCTTTTTCCTAAAACCAGATATGTTATGCTCCAAATTTTGACAGGGTCTTGAATATGGATGCTACAATCACACAAGAAGAATAGAGAATTAGAATTACAAACATTTTTATTATCTGTTGCTTAAAGATTATAAATAAATGAACTTGGATGTAGATGACGGAACTCTAATGTACTAATTCTTGCTTAAGGGTACAGGTAATAGATGGTGTTCACAAAAAAAAAAAAACAAAAATCTTTTGGTGATTTTATATGCCTAAGATGGTTCTTATCTGATCTGGAGGATGCCTTGCCAGGGACTTCGGGTCTGGATAGCCATTCCCGGGATCCATAATAGCTTTGTAGATGAGGTCATAAGCTCCAGTTAGCGACCTAGCTAATTGAATGCAAGCCTCAGATCGCAATTTTGGAACCTGCATCTGTTCAAACTCAGGCAAGGAGCCTTCACTTCCTAAAACCAGCATAAAGAAAGTTCTCAAACAGTCTGAAAGAGACGCTGGAGATGTGTCTTCCAAGTCAGCCAGACGAACCCCAACAGTGCTGCTAGAATTCCTGTCTAGCCAACCATGGAAGTGATGCATCTTCTGCGACAGGCCACATTTTCGCAGAATGGCATCAACTTCTTTTTCCACAAGAATGTCTACATTCTTAGCAATCATTGCTCCAAGATTCTTCACATATTCAGCTGCAATTTCATGTCCGAGAAGTGGTTGGTGGATGGCACATAGACAGTTGATGAGGAAGATCTTTGATGGCCCTTCATTGTCCTGCATATAAATCATGATATCAGCGGTGTCTAACTAGGGAAACAATTAAGACCTCAGATTGGAAACACTTCAGGATGCCGAAGGAGAAACAATATGACCTTAAAAGTTTAATGAGCTTGAATACCATATAAAGCAACCATATTATATCTACCATATATATAAATATATATATTAGATGAACTTTTCTCCCCCTTAATCTTCTGGGTGGGCAACGTATTTATTAACTTGACAAAGAAAGACGTGCATGTTAACACTTCACATGCCACGTATGTACAATGCGAGGGGAACCATACAGTGGTTGAAAAAGGTTGACACCCTATCCCTTTCTTTTTCTAGAAGCCAAGTAAGTCTTAACTCAAAAAGGATTTCAAAAAGAAGATGGCCAGCACAAAATCTCCTCGGGAAACAAATGATAAGAGGCTGGAAGGAGAAAGAATACAATGCATATCAATGGCTAAAATGATAAACATATAGAGAGTGGAATACAGTAGACCAAATACAAGAGAAGCTTGGTTGATAGCAATTCAGACGTGCGACAGATACAAGAATTTATTTTTTTAAGAAGATACAAGAATTTTTTATGACACCAACTAATTCAAAGTTCTGAAGAAATGAGAGAGATATATAATGCAACAAGGAGGGAATAGAGTATATGCAGTAAACTATAGAACACACCAATTGGTATCAATAGGAGAAAAGCTTTTAGTAGTCTAGCCCAAAGTATACTCCAAGCATGCTCCAAGTACATTGGCTGATTACAGTAAGTTACTCCTAAATTCTATATGGTTGTGCGCACCAATATTGGGCGTGAACTAAAGATATGCTATTTCTAGGCCAGCACTTTAAAATTTTATTGAAGCAACAGGATACATGCTGAGGCTGGAGGAGCAAAATTTACAAGAGCAATGTCGTGAAAAAAAGAACACATTCAAAGCAGAAACCTGAGAGGATACGGCAGAGCCACTACTTGACAGCATTGCATCAACTGCTGATTTACTTAGTTGGCCCGAGTCAGAAGTTGCTCTGCTTCTTCTAGATAAGTGGCTGGCCAACTTAGACCTGTGTGCCTCTGCTGCTTGTTCGCAGATCTACAAATGATTCAAATGCAATGGATTACTCTCTTCATAAATACATTGTGTAGAGGATATAGTTAATTACAAATAAGTTATTGTACAATAAAATATTCTCATATTGTCAACAATAAACCAAACACCATTTTCAATTATTCATCACTATTTTCCAGAGCAACCCATTTTAAAGTTTTTTGGCTTTGTAAAATAAAAGAGCTTGAGCACAAAATGTTTATAAGCAATTTAGAAAACAGGTTTTACTCGAAATGAGCAAGAATGTGCTTGGATAAAAAGGTTTCCTAAAAAATTATAAACTGTTCAATTTTAGTAAAAAAAGATAAAAGTATCCGGCAGCCAACGTGCATAAAATCATATAAGCATGGGTTTTTTTGGCTGAAAATGTGCTTACAACTTTTGTTTTTGGGGTACAATCTTCCATCATTGCTACTTTAGTTCAGGCAAAAAGAAAAATACGAGTATTTACTCTGCTTTTAACGCTTGGATCATTGGTTCTCAATCTTCAAATTACACTAAGTGGTTCTGGATATCCAATCATAGCACAGGTTCTACTTATTGTCTTTTTCAAGTGCATCCTCCCTCTACAACTTGTAACATAGCCTTGGCCTGGGTCAATACTCCAATATCTAGTATTTATGTGACTAACTTACCTTCTAATTTTTCAGTTGACTCAGTCTTACAGATTCAGAAGTCCATAAATATTGTCTTTATCCAGTTATGTGACAATTTATTTTGTGTACAACTTCAAAATTGTTGAGTTATCTATCTTCCTATGACCTTGACTCTTCCTTAGTTAATCCTATTTTGTAAAGTTACTTGGGAAGCATCACAAATATTTCCATAATTTCACTTTTTGAGGGAATTCACCCAATCACTATAAATATACTAGTTTTCACCCATGCCCTTCAACTTATTAAATATACAAAAGCCATGAAATACAGTCATACACTTCCTCAATATCTAGCTTGAAAAGAAGCCTATTTTTACCATTCTTTTCAATAGCATCCACCATTTCATTAACCACAATCGAAGCATTTAGAATCTTGCTACCACCAACAGGAGCATGATGAGTCTCCCCGACCAAAGAATTCACAACTCAACTCATCCTTTTCACAAGGAGTTTGGCAATCAAGTTATAAAGATTCCCAACCAAGCTAATAGATCTAGAATCTCTAAGATTTATTGCCTCTTCAACCTTGGGGATGAGCACAAGAAACGAGTTGAGGCTTTTCACAAATTTCCCAAATTCATAGAACTCCTTTAATAGAGCAAGGAGCCCCAAATTCTCTTGAATGTTTCATCTCCCCCTTTCTTTGTGGTTTAGGACAGAACAAGGAAGAAAAGGCTCTGCACAGAAGAATTATTTAGTAGGAGAAAATGCCTTCGAAGGCCCGTGAGTATTTGGAAATATGAAGTATGGAAAAAATATCATACAACTCCTTGTCACCTTAGTTTCTAAAAAAGAAAAACAGCTTACAAAAGATGTGTCCATAGGATTTCACAGTAAAGAAAAAAGAAGAAAAGACATGCCCATCAAATTAATTAATGAAGTTATAACTACGATGGTTCTTATTTCAGAAAAAAAAAAAAAAAACAACTAGAATGGTTCTGGCACAAGGAAATGAACTTCTTTCCCAAGAGCATAGTGTCGAACTCCAAACCACTCAACAACCTTAGCACTTCCTAATTACCATAGGGATATCTGTTTCATAGAGTTGCACTATTCCTTTTTGGAAATGACATCCTATACGAGCTATCCTCATTTACTTCTCTAACTTTAGAATCTCCCTTCAGTATCCCCCAAACTCAACAGCAACTCCATTCAATCACCTGAAAGATCCTTCACCATGGCCTTTGACTCTTCACCAAGAACTTGCGGACCTAAACAACTAAAGACTCTCTGGATTAAACAAGCAGAAGGGAAAATGAAAACAAATTAATTCTCTTTGAGCTTCCTAAGGATGTCAACAATCTTCCCTTCAATGGCAATATTGAAGGACTTTCTCTCAATCACTAGGAGTATCCCAAGAGAGAGGCAAGGGAAGGTTGCCTAGTTAGAATAAAGGAGCAATGTTGAAGGACTTCCTCTCAATCACTAGGAGTATCCCAAGAGAGAGGCAAGGCAAGGTTGCCTAGTTAGAATAAAGGAGCAATGTTGAAGGACTTCCTCTCAATCACTAGGAGTATCCCAAGAGAGAGGCCCTGGTTGCCTAGTTAGAATAAAGAAACATGTTAGATGGGACTCCAATCAGGAGGCCAGGGGTGTGAGGGTCTGTAATAGGTTCACCAGTAAGAAAACTTTTTACCTCTTTACCTTCTTATTTTTTTCCTCTATACCCTCTCTTTTCTAACACTCAATTCTGCTCTTATATTTTTCTAGAAAATTTTTTAACTCTTTACTTTCTTATTTTTTCCACTATACCCTCTCTTTTCTGATACCCAATTCTGCTCTTATATTTTTCTACACTTTCACGAGTTCCTCAATCCTTCTTTGCTATCTTCATTCAACCTTAGTTAACCTCTATTTTCCTTTCATTGCCCCAGTCCTATACCAATAATTTAGTTGATTTAGTAGTTTAAGGTAATAGATAGAAGACCTTGATTAAAGAATTAAGGACTTCCATACCTAATCAGGACACTCACATGTTTTGAGAATAGACTAAATTTCCACAAAAGTGCATCGGTGAAAATAATAACTTTGGCCTTGATAATAAAAAACACCATTTTGAAAACCTGAAGTAGCTTAACATGCAGTAGCTTCAGAACCTGGTTTAACTTGGAGGTAGATTTTGGCTTTGCCAAAAAAAGAAAAGTTACCCCAGTGTTGTCTGCAGTTAATGCAACGTTCTCTTTTGCTCTAAAGTAAATTAAACTACAGTAGGAACCATAAGATGCATCTTTTTCTTATTTTTATTTTTATTTATTTTTTTATTTTTTTTGTGCTGTACGTAGTAATGTGGGAAATTGACAATCTTCTACATAGTTTATAAGCATTTCCTCTGTAAGCATCATGTGGGAGAAGCGATAGGTCAGCTATCCCAATGCAACTGATATCAAGTGCAAATACACCTGAATGACGTGTTCAATAGGTCAGCTATGTCAATTCAACTGATATCAAGTGTAAACACACCTGAATGACGGGATCAAGCAAAGCAGAGATCACTGGATCAAAGGGAGGCTTCTTCCCTGAAGCAGGAACCATCATGCCATTATAAGTCTCCATTATTTCAAGCAGTACGGAGACTCCCTCTCTCACTGCCAACGGTGGAGAAAGATCAACAGCAACGAGTGGAGGATAACGCAAAAGCTTTTCCCCTCGACTTTTCAAGATGTCAAGGAAGGTCTTCTGCGCAGCATCTTTCAGCATCCAAAGAGTATTACAGAGAGCTGTTTCCCTCCCAAGTAAATCTGAAATCTACAAGATAACAGAAGCTTAATATAAATGTGTCATAGAGAACATGGGCGTACATACTTCAAGAAGAGATAGATCAGCTTACAGTGTAGCTATAGAAATCCAGGGTATTGCTTAGTTTATATGCAATTATAAGACTAGGCTGCGACTGTAAAACTTGCTCCACTCTCACTTTAAATGGCCGGCAAACTCCCTCAAAAATTCTGTCCAAGACAAATTTCAAGTCTGCTTCTGCCTTTCCTGAGTTCTTCTCCAAGCTGTTAGAGAATCCACCTGCAGTGGATCCACTATCTGTGACAGCATCTGGATCAAGCAACACTAGAACAAGTTCTCGTTCAGATGCCAACGCCTGAAGGAAAGCAGCAAAAAGACAATTACCACAATAAATAAAATAAAAAATAAGACAGAATCCTCAAAGAAGTAGAAGGCAAGCAAAAGAAACACTCTGTCACACCTGATGTAACCACCCTAACATGTCTCCTACATATCGTAAAGGATCATGAGCATGTACTTCAATTGGTCTTGGCATTCCGCCAGGCCCTCCACGTGTAAGGGCACTTATGAATCTCCTAAATAATGCATTATGCCTCATATTTGCTACCTGTATGATTAATGAAGTTATACTTTATGAAAACAAACCAAAAGGTGACTATGAGATGAGTTTTTGTCATGAAATTTTGCCAAAAAAAAAAGAAAGAAAACAATCACCTCTTCTGCACAATACTTGAAAAGCACATGCCTTTCCTTAAGGCAGCGAACTGCTGTTCTCAAAAGATCACCGACTTCTGGGTTATCAGTGTCACCCAATTTCCTACACTCAGCCTGAACCCACCTAGAAGAGGTAATAAATAAATGTGTAATCCCACCTATGCATAACAACTAGATTTTTTTTCAGATGATGACTACATATTAAACATTAGAAATAATTAAAAGAAAAGGTAAAATCTATTGCATTCAGGAAAACTGAGATATCTATAGGTGCCAGAGACTCATAGTGAAAGCCTATCAGAGGTACTCTCTGTACCTAACAAGATTAAGTAACAGTCAAATGTATATCCTTGTAAATAAATCTAAATAAAAGTGACATTAGGCAAAGAAGAAGAGAAAATAATCCACAATTCTAATTTTGCGGAAGAAATAAGGGTGATTAAGAAGTTGTCAGGATGAGTATCCGAAGCCACTAATTTAAAGTCTGCATTTCCTCCGCGAATTCATTTTATATAATATACATATATATATATATATATATCTATGTATGTATATATAATTTCCCTCATGCAACTTTTGTAAAATTCAAGTAAACACTCTCCGCGAAAACAAAAGAGACCAGATGTTGCACTAAGCTAAATCATAAATTGCCAGTAGAACAGAACCAAAGTATCAATTGCATCCAGCTAGCTCCATAACCTCAGTGCCACTGCAACGATGGCTCACCTGCAGAGGCGTTCATATGCTCCTTCTTGGTACACGGCCATCATATCCATAAGCTCCAGGCCTGCACGCTGTAAAGATGCCCTCAAGTGAATAAACGACACAAAAAGCAGAAAGCGCAAGTCAGAGCCAAACAAAGACAAAAATATACCTGGTGATGAGTCCTTAGCAGTACTTTGCAGTTGGCATGAATATCTTGAACATGAGCGAGCGCTTTGAAGAAATTTTCACTCAATTCCTCGTCCCTCAATGCCTTTATCTACGAATCCAATATTTTTGGTCTCGATAAATGGATTACTTAACGACTAAGGTATCAAACTCCGAGAGAGGGGGCAGAATAAAACAAAGCAGATACCTCATCATTAGAAAGCTGATAATCACGAAGGAAGCAGGAGACAATCTGCTGCCTCTGCGTAGTGACGTCAAGTTCCTGCTTGAGCCTCTCGGTGGTGGTGATGATATCCCCTGTGGTGGCACTGCAACTGCTGAGGGCCTTCGCAATCCTGCAGAAACGTCGATGTAGGTTGTTGAGTTGCTGCATCAAATGGAAATGGAAAGCATGAAAATGGAAAGAGACAACTTACTTGTCGCAGCATCGGCCAGGGCATTGACTTCGTCCTTCACGCGATTTAAAGAAAGCTGGGCGGCTGAGCGGCCAATAGGAACTCCTGATTGATCTGGAGAGAGCGCTTATCTATGGTGGATCTGAGGTTGCGACGCGCCTGCGGAGTGTTTTCTGAGTAGAAAGTGGAGAGAGTGTTGAGCGACGAGAGTAGATCCGGACTCTCCGTCCGACATTCTAACACTTTCTTCAGCTTCCGAGACAGTCCCGGCGCCAGTCCTACCGTCCCCATCTCTTTCGATCTCTCTCTAAGTTTCTGAAACGCCAATTAATCGTAATCCTTTGCTCTAAATTTTACCACCAATAGATACAACCACTAACACGCTGTTCATCCTCTTCTTCCCTCTGTTTCCTCGACCTTGTGCCCTGCAAATCCTTCAGCGGTAAGATAATCTGGATTTTGTTTTTCGTTAGATTGTTGCACAGCGATTGTGTTGTTTGTTTTAAATATTCACTTTTAGTCCTCCAACCTTTAAAATGTTACAAATTAACCCCAGAAATATTTTCTTTTACAATTCAATCCTTGAACTTTAAAATATTTTCTATTACAATTCTCCAAAGTTGTAATTTTATTTTAAAATATCACTAAAGGTAAACAGTGTCTAAATCTAAAATAGCAAAAACTTACTATTTTTATTCAATTTACAATTCTTACAATTTATACATTGGAGGAGATTTTGTGAAATTTCAACTGATTTGTGTTATATCTTCCCAAATTCTTATAATACATTTGGACTTTGCATTTATAACAAAAACTCGAGAAAAAAAAAAAAAAAAAAATTTCCAAAATAAACCCAAAAACGAAGTCCATTCGGTCACAGCCCATATGCACAAATCCTCTCTTAAGTTCTAAACGGTGTCGTTTTAATTCAGATAACTCAAAACGTCGTCGTTTCGTATACGATAAAAGGAAGTCATGCGGCTTTCTTTCTTTCGGGGCTGAAGCAAACTCTCCTCCCTTGCTCATTTCAGACAGCACGCTGGATGAGGGAGGACGCCAGAAACGAACACAAATTTAAATAAAATAATTGAAATTATACATAATGTTAATTTTTTTTTTTAATCTTTTAATAAAACTTACATAATTCACTTAATTGAATAAATTAGTAACAATATTTAAGAATTATTATTTTAAGTTACTTTTAAATACAGACAAGCATGACTTATTTATTTTAATTTTTCAATTAAAAATAAAAATATTATAAAATAAATAAAAAATATATGAAACTAAACTGTAATAAAAAAATATTATAAATCAAATTATAATAAATACTAAACTTCATAAATTAATTTAATAATTTGTCCTTTTTCTGAACATGAATCTTACTCAACTTAAAATTTTGATTTAGAATCTATAGAAGAACATGAATTGACTTTGATAAAATGATAAATTATTTAATTTATCCTAATGATATTTTAAGTTTGTCTTTTATAAGAAACTATAATTAGAGCTTGAAGACCTTTTGTAAGAAGAAGTAAAATGTTGTATTTTTTATAGATTTGAAAAATCATTTGACATATTTTTTTTCATTATTTCCTATGGTTTTGAAGTGCACGTGAAGAAATAATATAAAAAATTATTTTACATAATCTTTTCATATTATTTTCTATATGTCTAAAATGTATTATAAAAACATTTAATATTCATTTATCTTACTCTAAATTAGAATATATTTAATTTAAGAGTTTAAATATTACTTTATTTGTTTCTTAGGTATGTTAAATTGCATTGATTATTTATTCCTCTTATTAATTCTCACCTAAACCCTAAAACTAATTAAACCCCATTCCTAGATTACCTAAGATATTTGCCTCTACATACATACATATATATATATATATATATGTGTGTGTGTGTGTGTGTGTGCGCGCCTTACAATAACCTATTATTAAGTCATTACCACTCCCAAATATTGGGTTAATATCATTTTTGGTATCTTGTAGTTAAGGTAAAAATATTTTTTGTTCACACATACTTACACACACATGCATATACAGACAAAGAGAGAT
The DNA here is from genome assembly GCF_000150535.2 of Carica papaya. The sequence goes on from NW_019014602.1 coordinate 483,855, forward strand.
ATACAGAGATGTGATTTCTGTTAATTTGCCAAATATATCTAGATGGAATTATTATTTATTAAATGAGAAAGACGTGCACGTACAATAATTTCATACAATTCTAAGACGGTCACTATTTCTCCTTACAATGTAATCAGAGAAATCTTGAGGCAATGATTGAGATCCATTTACTTCACTTCTCCTACCCATATCAACAAATCTTTATGATATATATATATAGATGTAAATCATATGTGGAGTTATTTTTATAATAAGTAACAATAACCTTAGACTTTATAAAATAGGCCATATATATACACATTGAATGCAATATGAGGTAGAAATAAACGCTCCAAGTGCTAATATGAACATGTTATCTTCTTCTTGTTGAGATGGCTAATATATATGAACATATTTAGATTTTGAAATATTATGTTCTTGGTGATTAGAATTTAGAAACTTTTTAATATATGTAAACTTTAATTATTGAATGACTAAGAATATAAAACTAAGAGTTGGGTATTTGGGATGAGGGAAAGTAAGAGAAAATGAGAGAAAATTTGGCATTTAGGAGGAAATAAGAGATAGGAAAATAATTTTGGTTGTTCGTTATTTTTTTTACAATTGAAGTGATGGGTTCATTGTGATAAACTTTTTGCTCGGGAAAAAGAAAATACGAAAAGTCAAGAAAGGAGTGAGAAATGGGAGGGAAATGGTGTGTTTGGTAGGAGAGAAAATGAGAGAGAAAGTGAGGGAAAATAGTGTAGAGAAAATTATGATTTCAAATATTAATTTCTAAAATCTTTTTTGTTGCTAAAATACCATATGAGCACTTAATAAGTAACCATGTCATGTAATTAATGGAGGATTAGAAACATTATTTGGTATTTTCAAAAGATATTGTTTTCAAGAAATGTTTTGGTAATTTGGTGGAAATTTTGAATTTAGAATTAGGAGTGAGCACTTGAAATTTACCTATATGTTTTTTTTTTTTTTCTTTCAAAATTTAAATATACATTATATTTGTATTATTAATTAAATTAAAAATAATCATTCTAGGTAACTTAATATAAAATTATAAATATGACTAAAATTTATAAATTTTATAAGATTTATTAATATATTCACTCACAATATTGTTAAACTAAATTCAAAATAGTAGTTAGAAAATTGAGATATTTGATTATGTTGCTTATTTAATTAAAAATATAAATTGATTTTGAAGATATAGAGTAAACTTTATTTTCGGTATTATATTCCCCCTTACTATGAATAAACAATTATTTTAGACACATGTTTAACAAGATTATTCTCCTAAGATTATTAATTTATCTAAATTGACTACTTTTAATTTTTATTCCCCTAACTAACAAACTAATTTACTTCAATTGTACATTAATAATGCACACTATTTATTGCAGCTCTTATACTTTACTAATTTTTACATTAGGTACCTTTAATTATTTTTTTTCAAAAAAAAAATTATATATTTTAACAGTTATTTAATACACATATTTTAATAATAATACAATCAATAATACTATATAATTTTTTAATAAAAACATATATGGAAGTCAGAGGTTAAAGATAGGAATAAGCGAGGTCATGTCAAGAGTTTGAAATCTTGAACTCATTTCAAACCTGGTACGAATTTAAAATCTTTTAATTCTTTTAGACTGTTCAAGATTTATAGATTATCTAACTCACATTTAACTCAAATATTTTATTATATTAATAAAATATAATTATATTTATATTAGTTAAAACAAAAATGTGTACTTTTATTAATGTATATAATATTATATATTAATTATATTTATAATATAGATATAAGTATATTTATTAATACAAAATAAAAATATATACGTACTAGATCGGGTTCAAATAAATTTTAGTACGTCAAATCCGAATCCAACCTGCCCCACAATTGCTTTCATGCCAATTCAAAGCTGACTTCCTCAAACTTGTTACTTGCTGAAGAAAACTATTACTAGTTGGGATTTAACGAATTTAGTTATATGGGTTCAAATCAGAATTATCATCCTACTAAAGCAAGACTTAGACTATATTCTCATAGAGAGTTGTAGAAATATCAAACATCTAATCAATTTTCTAAGCTCGTTCTAGTTATTTTAGAGTGTGTTTGGCAATAATTACAGATTTAATTGTGAGCTTATAGTGCTATCAAAATAGTTAATGAATAAAAAGTTGTTGTGTGTTTGATAAAAATATATATAGAAAGTGTTGTCACATTGAAAGATAAAATTCATTATTTTATTAAATAATTTTTTATACTGAAATTACCAAAAGAGTTTTAAAGAGAATAAGTCAAAAAAATGGAGGGAAATGGGCCACAACTAGTGAAGGGCATATGGCTAAGAGCAAGTAACAAGTGGCCAATGAAGAACAACTAACACTAGAAGATAACACGTCGGCAGTGGGTAATGGCTAACGGCTACTACATAACAAATGATCAATTGGTAGACGACGGCAACTAACTAGCATCATAAAGCAACAATCAATAGCTAGTTGGTAGCAAAGAGCAAAGAAAATGGTGATCAACATCTAGCTAATAACAGAGGATAAAATAAAACAGCAGTCAACATCTAGCTAATAGTAAAGGGCACTTGGTAATCTGCTGGTGGTTGAGGACAACAATCGGTAGTTGGCTTGTGGTTGAAGGCAATGATCGATAATGTAACATCGCGGGCTCGAGATAATTAACTTTGAAATAAGGAAGATTGAATTTTTTAATATATTAATGATAATACTAATAATAATAATAATAATAACTAATAAGAAAAATAGATTAAAATAAAATAAAACAAAATAATAAATAAAACTTCATCCATAGACCTTTTTTAAAAATAAAATTTCCTAGTAAGGCCATTATGTGATAAAAATTGGTATATTTGAAATAAATCTAAGTGACCAAGGGTCATTATGTAGTTCAAGCAAAATGGGCCACGTGGAAGCCAGTCAACAACATGGCGAATTGCTGCATGCCTTATGGTAGCCACATCGACAAGGACTCCACACAGAAAGCCCACGTTGGCAATCCTCATGCTAAGAGGATCGAACGGCTCGTGGTCGCTCCCGCGCGTATGGATGGTCCATATTCACGCCCACTTAATTTTGAAAAAATAGCTTGGATAAAGCTTGCATCAATTCAATGACTCACGCGATCAACAGCTCATATTTGAGGATGCTACTAGATCCGATGTAAAGGCTCGAAACTTAAAAGAAAATAAAATCATAAATTGAATGCAGATGCAGAATAATAGAGTTAGGGTTTATATTCTTTACATAATAGTTTAAAATACCTAAAAGAGCTACGAGAATTTTCATTCTAAAAGAACAAATAAAAATTAAAGAAATAAACGAAAAGTAAACAACTAAACATCCTAGGACGACCTTCACTAGCTTTTGAAGGAGTCCGGGTGGTGAACTCTTCACAAACTCCTTGTTGATCGGAATCTAGATTTTGGTCCTCTTGATATGAAATAGTTAATGAAGGGGTGAGGCACACTAGCCTAGTAAAAATATTACGCTACTCACTAATATAGAAAATGACGGTTGATAAAAATTATAAAAATAACCAATGGAGCTCTTAATTTAAGTAAATTCATTTATCATAAGTACCGTTGCGAGATTTTTAAAACCGACCTATAGAGAGAATAGCTCAATAACGTCATAATCTCATATTCAAGTAATGAAGAATAATAATTTTTCCTTTTTATTTGCCTACTGGTATCCATGGGGGTACATAGGGTTGTCCTACTACGCGTGAACCAACATCTAATCTTGTCAATTAACCAGCCGTCCCCATACCCCGTTTGGTATGAGCGCTAAAAATATAATCCCTTAATATCTCGTCCGGTATGATGCGACATTCACGATAGGATTTCCTATGTATCTAGTCTATCCACCATCTGCCAGGATAACCAATAAGGTTACTATTCATTCATTCACTTAACTAATTAATTTTTCATTTATATTTAATTTTTAATTTCACAATTTAACTGTAAATCAATGTAAGACAAACAATACATGAATCAAGAAAACACAACAGAATTATTTTACCAATTTTACTATATTATCATGCATTTAAAGCTGTAAAATCAAACAATCGGTTAAACAGGACAAACAATAATAAATAACTGGTTCTGCCTCCATTAGTAACCTATAATTAATTCTAGAAATTTTCTAAATTACGTAAAACACCGTATTATTGATAACTAAACTTCAATTCCATAATAGCGCATAAGGTGAGGGATTCTTACCCGAATCTGTGTCTAAAATACTGAACTTCCTATTGCACCTATTAGCGGTCCTTGAATTTTCTGAATTTTTCTGCAGAGATTAAAACACGCTTCACGTATCTAGAAATACCCTAAAAAATCAAGAATCGATGTTAAAAACTTTTTCCGATCAATTTTGGAATTCTGGCAGGGTGGCACCGCCGTGCTCCAGCTAGGGCACCGTTGCATGTTGCAGTTTTTTGCCACGGCTTGGCCATTTTCGGCTAGTTTTGGCCGATTTTGGTTAATTTTATAATCATCCATGCGAGAAAACACATTAGGTGGCCTTGGTTGGTGAACAAAATCAAAAAATAAAAACTTACCGGATGTAGGATTTTTTGATGTGGCAGCTCTACCAGCTTACCTTCGCGGCTGGACATTTTTCTTCGATCAACCTGTAAAAAATAGAACGGTAAACACAATGGTGGAAAAATCGCACGAAATGGAAAACGGGAAGGGGCTCATCAGAGGCGATTTTTTATTTTTTTTGCGGCAGCGCCATCGGAGTTTACCCATGGTTTCTGACTCATCTGTCTTTCCTTTAGCTCTAATTTGGCTATAAGAGTGTTCAAAATCAAATTTCGAGGGAATAGGAGAATTTTTACCTTTTTTGGCAGTCGGAGGTGTCTCCAACGCAGCAGCAGGCGGTGGTCGGCTCCCTTCTCCAGCGACTGATTCTTCTTCTCCGGTGGGGGGCTGGCGGCTATTGTTTGGGTTCGGTGTGAAGTGAGATATTTATACGTGTCTTTCTTAAATCTGGATTGTTCATCACGTTTGATCTCAAACGTCCGATCGCGTTTAAAGAGAAAATGAATCTAAACCATTTATCATGATTTGATTTGGACCGTATGATCACGTTTAAGGAGGAAACGAATCTGAACCGTTCATTGTATTTAATCACGACCGTCCGATCGTGTCTGAGGAGGGAACGGATCCAGACCATTCACGCGCGCGTGAATGCATCCGAGTCATCTGATCGCGGGCATGTGGATTGTTAGTGTGGCATCTCGAGTGGCACCGAGTCAGTGTGCCTTGCCATATGGCGTGCTCTGATTCGTTGGGACTACTGATTGTGTGGTCCTACATGGTGCAACTCATTTTAATTGCATTTTGACCCTTAGTTTCTGATTTTTCTTTCAAAAATATCAATCGAATCGAAATTTTCACCATTTTTTTTCCAAAATTATTTTCAATTCAATTTCATCCTCCACCAATTTTTTTCTAATTTTACTTTAAATAAAAATTTAAAAATTTAAAAATTATATTCTTATATATTTATTTATTATTATTTTTAATTTTTAAAATTAATTCTGCGCCAAATTGGACCTGAGTATTGCAACTCTCCCCCCTAAAAAAAAATTTGGTTCCTCAAATTTGTCTCTCTCTCACTCAATCAAATAGTTGGGGATACTAGACACTGAAATCTGATTCTAGCTCTCATGTGGCCTCTCTCTGTGTGTGATTCTACCATAGACTCTTAACAAAGGAAATTTTCCAGTTGCGGTGGCTCCGCCGGCTCACCTTCACGGCTGGACATTTTTTTTGGGCCAATCTGTAGAAAACAGAACGGTGAACACAATGGTTGAAAAATTGCACGAAATGGAAAACAGGAAGGGGTCAGCGAAGGCAA
>NW_019014602.1:511841-523149 GCF_000150535.2 Carica papaya
CCGTCTGAATGTTCTTTCTGATTTTAACTATTTTAGACGTGGTCTCCTCCACCAATTCCGGACTGAATAATTTTCTGTCGCCCATTTCTTCCCAAAAAATCGACGATCTGCATGGGCGCCCATATAATGCCTCATACGGAGCCATGCCAATGCTTGCTTGGTAGCTGTTGTTGTAGGCAAATTCTATCAGAGATAGATGGTAGTCCCAATGGCCCCTAGAGTCAAGGAAACAAGCTCGAAGCATATCCTCAAGTGTACAGATTGTCCTTTCTGACTGTCCATCAGTCTAAGGATGGAAAATAGTACTAAGAGACAGCTTTATTCCATGGCCTGCTGAAAGCTACTCCAAAACCCAAAAGTAAACCTGGGGTCCCTGTTGGATACCACTGTCACTGGAACTCCATGCAATTTAACTATTTCCCGGATATACATTCTTGCCAACTTGTCTAAAGGGATCAGTCATCCTGATGGCTATGAAGTGGGAAGACTTGGTAAGCTGGTAAACAATTATCCAGATAGCGTCATGTCCTGAACGTGCCTTGGGTAATCCCGTTACGAAGTCCATGGTGATATGTTCCCACTTCCACTCCGGGATCGGTAAGGGCTGAAGTAACCCGCCTGAGCATTGATGCTTTGCCTTAACCTGCTGGCATACCAAGCATTTAGATACAAAGTCAGCTATGTCCCTCTTTATCCCATTCCACCAAAACCGGGGTTGCATGCTTTGGTATATTTTGGTGCTTCCGGGATGCATGGCAAACTTCGAGCTATGGGACTCTGTCATGATGTCTCTATTTAACTCACTGTTGTTTGGGACACACACCTTGTCCTGGAACCGGAGTAACCCATCGGTAGAGACTCGAAATTCTGAGCTCACTCCTTGTTCTGCATCATTCTTGCGGGCTACTAGGACGGGGTCGACTGACTGAGCTTCCCTTATTCTCTGTATTAACTCGGGCTGGACGGTCAGACGGCCCAAACATGTGACTCTCTTCAGGTCCTGAAGTCGAACCTGTTGTGTGGCCCCAATTTGCCTGCGTTCTGAAACCATCAAATGGGCTAAGATACCTGCACTTTTCCTGCTGAGAGCATCTGCCACCAAGTTGCCCTTACTCGGATGATATAAGATATCACAATCATAGTCTTTAAGGAGTTTCATCCACCTTCTCTGACGCATGTTGAGATCCTTTTAAGTGAATATGTGTTTTAAACTCTTATGATCGGTACAGATCTGAAAGGTCTCTCCGTATAAATAATGGCGCCAGGTTCTCAAGACGTGTATGATTGCGGCAAGTTCCAAGTCATGGACGGAGTAATTTTTCTCATGATTCTTTAATTGTCTGGACCTATAGGTTATGACCTTCCGATGCTGCATCAGGACACAACCCAGGCCTAGATAGGAGGCATCACTATAAACTGTATATCCCCCCGATCCACTCGGTAAAGCCAGTACAGGTGCAGTGGTCAACCGCTCTTTTAATTCTGAAAAACTTCTCTCACAGTCCTCATTCCACTCAAACTTGGCATTCTTCTTTGTGAGTCAGGTTAGGGGAGCTGCTACAATAGATAATCCTTTGACGAACCTGCAGTAATAACCTGCCATTCCCAGGAAGCTACAGATTTCCTTAACTAATGTCAACTTCTCCCAACCAAGTACCGCTTCAACCTTTTTGGGGTTCACTGATACTCCTTTCTTCGATATGATGTGTCCTAGGAAGGCGGTCTGCTCAAACTAGAATCCACACTTACTCAACTTTGCATATAGCTTCTTTTTTCTGAAGACCTGCAAAACTTGGGCTAGATGGTAAACATGCTCTTCTTTACTTTTTGAGTAGACTAAGATGTCATCGATGAACACAACAACAAATTGATCCAAGAATTCTTTGAAGACCCTGTTCATCAGATCCATAAAGACGGCCAGGGCGTTGGTTAACCCAAATGGCATGATCAGGAACTCATAGTGTCCATATCTGGTTCGAAAGGCTGTTTTGGGGATGTCTTCTGTTCTTCTTTTCACCTGATAGTAACCTGATCGCAGGTCTATTTTGGAGAAGACCTGCGCACCCTGCAGCTGATCGAAGAGATCGTCAATTCTAGGAAGGGTATATTTGTTCTTGATTATGACTTTGTTCAATCATCTATAATCGATACACAGTCTCAACGTTCCATCTCCCTTTCTGGTAAAAGTAACTCCGGTACCCCAATGAGACACACTGTGTCTAATAAAACTATTATCTTGCAATTCAGTGATCTGTTTCCTCAGCTCTTCCATCTCAACGCGGCTCATGCAGTAAGGTGCAACCAAAATGGGCTGGGTACCTGGTTGTAGGTCTATAGTGAACTCAACTTCCCTGTCCACTGGCAGTCCGGGTAGTTCGTCCGGAAACACATCTGGAAAGTCTCGGACTACCGGAATCTCTTGGATACAAATTTTCTTCTTGGGCTTTCCTAGTTAGAGAAAATAATAAGGTTAAAGTACTTGAAAATTAAGAAAACTTGCCATCAAGGAATGAGTACCAAATGATTTTATTAATTTGCAAATGGCTCCTCATTAGGAGGATTAAATACAACATTTTTGTTAAAGTAATCTATGGTGGCGTGATACGCCACTAGCCAATCCATCCCTCAAATTACATTGAAATCTCTCGTGTCTAACCCTATTAGGTCTACACTCAGTTTTCTATTTGTTATCTCCACGGCACAAGCCATGTATACAACTTTCCCTAATAATGTTTCACCCCCAGCAGTAGACACAAATAACATTGAATCAAGTTTATCAGGTGATACATTAAGTTTGGATGCAAAAACATGTGAAACAAATGAATACGATGCACCAGCATCAAATAAAACATGAGCAATATGGTTACAGATAGTGTACATACCCTGTACCACATCCGGGTCGGCATTGGCATCTACTGTCTGAGGTTGTAAACCCTGCCTTGAAGAGGAGGTCTTCCTTAGTTCTGGTTCTTCGGGCACTTTCTCGCATAGTACTAGGCACTACAACAAATGCGACAGGTGTTGTTGAGGCGATAGCATGGTCGGTCCCCGTGATCCCTGCCGCAGTGCTGACAGATCTTGCCACGTGCTGCCCCAGGAGCCTGAGTGGGAACCTGGACCGCCGGTCTGGACCTCTTATTTTGTTGGACAGGTGCAGTAGATGTTGGTCTGCAGGGTGGAGCTGAGGGTCTGTGACTCCTTACTGACTGAGAAAGGGTGTTGAAACTCCTCTCCACGATCTGCGCCTTTACCAGAACAGCTGAATATGTCTTGAGCTCTAGTACTAAAAAGTGCTGCTTGATCTCTGGGCGGAGGCCCCACTAGAACCTCCTAGCCTTCCTGCCCTCATCTATCATTGTGCTCAGGGGAGTATCGGCCCAGCTCTAGGAACTTACGAGCATATTCCGATACCGTCATGTTTCCCTGAACTAGCTGGACAAACTCCATCTCCTTTAGATATCGGATGTGCTTGGAGAGGTACTCCGGATGAAAGGCTGCTAAGAACTGCTCCCAAGTGACTGGTGTAGGCAGGGTGGTCTACTTGAGCTCCCACCAACGACCTGCTTCCCCCACCAGCATGTAGGAAGCAAGGGTAACCCTCTACTCAGGAACTACTCCTAATGTCTTGAAAGCCTTCTCTGTCTCCGCCAACCAGTACTGGGCATCTTCAAAAGAGGACTCCCTTACAAAAGTGGAAGGTTTCAGTCTCTTGTACCTCTCTACGTAGCCGGGATCGATCAGGGAAGGAGCTGGATCCCGTGGAAGAGGGACTGGGCCTGGTTGAGGATAGACTAGGGAGCCCTGTGGTGACACCTGCTATTATAATGGGGGCACTGGATTGTACTGTGGTGGTGCCGGGCAATACTGTGGCTGGGGCATCGAATTATACTGCGGCGGTGGTGCCGGGGGGTACTGTGGAGGAGCATGCTCATGCCGAGGTGGCTCGGGATCCGCTCGCTGTAGCGGTGGCTCAACCTGTGGTAGTGGGGGAGGGTCGGGTAACTCCCTTCTCTCTTCTCGGCCTTGCTGGGCAACAATGATCCTTTCTAGTATCTCAAATATTCTGTCCACATCTTCCCGAAGTGAATCATCCCGCGCTGCTAAGTTTAGTGGGGGTCTTCCTCTCCTCATCTCTCTGCACCTGTATTTCACAAAGAATGGTTGAGTAACAATTAATCGGTTGATATTTCTCTAAATATTATTGTGTAAGGGACGAGTCCGAGGAACCTGGCTCTGATACCAACTGTAACGATCCCAAAAATTAAAAGGAAATGTATATATTTATTCTAAATGCATAAGCAAAATAAAATATATTATGATTAACATCCCTTACACAATAATCAAAACGTATTAAAGATATGAAAAAATAAACTAACTAAAGGAAATACTATGAATGAATACTATAAGGAAAACTAATAAATTCTTAGGCTTCTACTCGCTGTCTTTCTGCGGAACGGGCTCGGGAACCAAGTCCTCCTGATCTAAAATGGTTAAGTAAGGAATGAGCTATACTAACCCAGTAAAGACGTCACACTATCTCAATGTCACAGTAGTAAAGGTTGGTAAAAAATTAAAAAGAACAATGAAGCATAATTTATAACAAATTCATTTATCAATAATAAAACCCTTTACTGTCCACTTACCTCGATGAGATTCATGAAAACAACTTATGAAAACAATAACATTATAAACATCATAAGATCATGCACACTCTGTAATATAACACATATCATACTTTTGTATTTCAATCATCAGGCAATAAATTTTCTCTTTTATCAGCCTACTAGTATCCGTGGAGATCCATAAGGGTCCCCACTATACGTGAACCATTCAACTTAATTCCAGGGCTGTCCCCATACCCCGTCCAGTATGAGCACCAAAACCATAAACCTCAATGCCCCGTCCGGTATGAGGGTGAAGCGGACCATCCCCATATCCCGTCTGGTATGAGCGCTAAAACATTTAAAGACTCCATACCCCATCTGATATGAGAGACCACGTTCCCGGTAGGGTTCCCTATGGACCCGGTCCGTCCACTATCTCCCAGGATATCTAGTGAGGCTATCGAATTATCCATTTATAAATTCACATACCCTTTTTATTTTTTTTAGTCTCAATTACCCAATCAACATGAATATGTAAACCAGTAACGCACACCAAATAAGGCAACACAACATCGGGTTCACAATAATTCAAACCATAATAGATTAAACAGTGATTCATGCATACAAAACCACAAAATAAACAATCAAATACTATACTGTATTTAGACTGTAAAATACATCAAACAGGAGCAGACCGAGAAATACATTAGGTTCGGTCCCCATTAGCAATCTTAATTAATTATACATATCTATTAATTCATAAAATACCGTTTTATCATTTATTAAGCTTTAATGTTGTGATAGGAAATAGGGTGAAGGATCCTTACTTGTTTTAGATTATGAAATAGAGTTCTCACTGCGTCTACGGGCAGTCTCTAGATTCCCTGAATTTTTCTCCAAAAACTGAAACACACTTCCGGTACCTGCACATGTCCCCAAAAACCCCAAATCAGACCCAGGACCTATTCGGCCAATTTCGGAATTCCGGCACGGCAGCTTCCCCGTGCTCCAGCAAACGGCAGCGATCCACCTCGGGTTGGCCGTTTTCGGCCGTTTTTAGCCAAATTTGGCCAAACTTGCATTGGTTCCTGTGATAAGACACACGTAAGGCCCTCGATGGGCCGAAAAAACTCAAAAAACCTAGACTTACCGACGGCAGAGCTCTCAGGTGCGGCGGCTGCCCCGGCGCGAGTCGCAATTTGGTGTTTTGCTCCGGTCAATCTGTAGAGGAAAGGACGGTGGTCACAATGGTATAAAAATTACATCGAACGGGAAACGGGAAGGGCCTCATCGGAGGTAAAAATTAAGAAAATCCGCGGCGGCGCCACTGGGCTTCGGCGGCATTTTTCGGCCAATTGGCTGGTGATTTGGCTTCGATTTGACCACAGGGGGTTTCAGCATCGAAATTCGAGCCAATGGGAGAAATTTTACCTTGTTTGGCGGTCGAAAGTGCCCCGGTGCTGCAGCGGGTGGCGGCGATCGATTCCTCCGGTGGCTAGCTGTCTTCTCAGCGAGAGCTCTGGTGGCTAGGGTTTGGGGTTGGTGTGGATGAGATAATTATAACCCTCTCCTTTATCTGAGCCGTCTATCATGATTTAATCTGGACTATCCGATCGCGATTAAATTAAAAATGAATCTGGACCGTCCATCGCGATGCAATCTGGGCCGTCCGTGCGTGATTCAATCTGAGCTATCCCACACGTGCAATCTGGGCCATCCGTGCGCGCGTTTGATCTGGGTCGTCCATGCGCACGGGAATGGATCTCAGCTGTCCGATTGCGCGCATGCAGATTGCCCACGTGACCCGTTCTGCGTGGCCTTCCTGGGTCAACGTCTCTGCCACGCGGCGTGTCCTGGTTGGCTGTAGCTGCTGACCAGGCTGGTGACGTGACATAATTTTTTTAAATTGCGTTTTGACCTCCGATTTTTTATTTTCTTTTCAAAAACACCCCCAAAATTCGAATTTTCACTAATTTTTCCTAAAATTGTTTTCAATTAAACCCCAAAAATAATTTTACCCATTATTATTATTATTATTTTCCATTAAATTAAATTAAACTAAATTAAAATATTTATATTATTACTTAAATAAATAAATAAAAGGAAAAAATTAAAATAAAAATAAATTATAATAATTCCAATAATAATAAAAAAATAGAAAATAAAAAATTTTGTATGTTACAACATACAAATGTATATTGTACAAATGTAGTATTGAGCCCTTCATTTAATTGTATTTATTGACTGTTTATATATTAGACATTAATTTGCCTCGAACTTGCATATTTGAAATGAATAAAACGAAGCTTTAACTAACTATTTTATTATTAATTATGAATAAAATGCGCCTAGTATTAGGTATCACATATGTATGTTAATTAACTATTCGTGCATAGAACATCTTTTTTTCTATATAAAGATAATTCATATATTAATATATGTAATTTAAAATTTTTGCGAACTTCTTAAAAAATTTATTAGTTTATCAATTATTAATTTTTAAAAGAATAGCCGGCTTTCTTAAATACTAACAAAAAAAAAATTCTTCGGTTTTAAGATTTCAATTAAAATATTTTAAAGATATATGATATTAGGATTTCATCTTAATAAGACATTAAATCAATTTTTATAATTTAATATTATCATGTACAATTTAACGTTAATAATTATAAATCACTTAGCTAACTATGATTATAAATTAACAAATGATTGGATCAAACTAATCAATTAACTTATTTTTATTGTTATAAAATTAATATTATAATTATTCATTAAGTAAATAATTGTTTTAAGGAAATTTAATCACATCCAAATTCTCAAGGTTAGAATTAACCAATATATGAATTTACGTACATGGAGGTCTATGTCCAGAACTGTATGTATATATGTACTTATATGGTATGATATATATAATTAATATATATGTTATATATAGATGTTTTATATGTTATGGATGTAATATATTTTAAAGGAATTAAAATACTTTATCTATTTTAATTCATTTTGATATAAAGTGATACATATGATTAGTATGAAAAATTTTTAAAAATAAAATTTTACTCTAACCCAATTCGATTTTGGATTGTTGACAATTCATTAACATTCATGCATATTTAGATATTGGTGATGGTCACACGGTAAGTCATTAGTAGATTCTTATACGTTCTCATACTTGTCCAAAAAAGAAAATATATTTACTCATACCTATTTCACATCTGAAGTGAATTTAAATCCAATTACACATCTCAATTTTGTAGGTAACTTTTTATACCCACCATCCAATCTTTTATCATCTATTTGCTTGCCCTATGCAACCATACTAATCAACTACCCTATTTATGCAATACCCGAACTTGGAATTTAGTCTGTGATTAATTTTAAAATTTAAAAAATGTATAAAAATTTAATTTTAAAATTAATAAATTTTTATTTAATGTAAAATTAGGTTGAAAATGAAATTAAAAATAATTTTGAGAAAAAAGAGTGAAAATTGGGTTCGGATTGTATTTTTGAAAGAAAAATCAGAAACTGAGAGTTAAAATGTAATTAAAAAAAATTACGTTATGTAGGATCGCTCAGTCAGCAGTCCCGATGAATCGGAGCGTACCGCATGGCAAGGCATATTGACTTGGTACCACGCTGGCGATCTGCGTGCCCCGCGAATGAACGGCCCCGAATGCGGTCCCACGTGCGCAGACAGTCCGGATCCGTTCTCTCCTTGGACGCGATAGGATGGTCATGATTAAACGTGATGAACGGTTTAGATTCGTTCACTCTTTAAATACAATCATATGGTCGAGATCAAATCACGATGAACGGTTCAGATTCATTCTTTTTTTAAACGCGATCGGACGGTCGAGATCAAATGCGATGAATGGTTCAGATTCGTTCCCTTTTTAAACGCAATTGGACGGTCGAGATCAAATACGATGAACGGTTCAAATTAACGCAAGATGGGTATAAATATCTCACATCATACCGAATCCAAAACCTAGCTGTAAGCATCTCGCCGGAGAAGAAGAACCAATCGCCAGAAAAGGGAGCCGACCGCTGCCCCCCGCTGCGCCGGAGCCACCTCCGACCGCCAAAAAAGGTAAAAATTCTCATATCCGCTTGGAATTTGATTCTGAGCACCCCCATGGCAAAATCGGAGTAAAAGAAATGGCGGATGAGCCGGAAACCACGGGTAAAGCCCGACGACACTACCGCGGGCAAAATTTAAAATCGTCTTCAATGAATCCCTTTTCGTTTTCCGTTTCGTGCGATTTTTATACCATTGTATTCACCATTCTATTTTCTACAGGTTGACTGAAGAAAAATGCCAAACTGCGAAGGTGAACCGGCAGAGCTGTTGCACTGAAAAATCTTGCTGCCGGCAGGTTTCTGTTTTTTGACTTTTTTCGACCAACCGAGATCTCCTAACGTGTTTTCTTGCAGGGATGGGTATACAACCGGTCGAAACTGACAAAAACTGCCCGAAAACGGCGGTAAAATTCTGAAATTGGCCAGAAAAGATTTTTAACACTGATTTTGAGTTTTTTGGGGTATTTTTAGGTACATGAAGCGTGTTTTAATCTCCGCAGAAAAATTCAAAAAATCTAGGGATCACTAGTAAGCACAGTAGAAAGTTCAGTATTTCGGACACCGATTTGGGTAAGAGTCACTCACCTTATTATCATATATAGAATTAAAAATTAATAATCGATAATATGGTATTTTGTGTTATTTAAAAAACTTTGAGAATAATTACAAGTTACCAATGGAGTTGGAAACTGGTTAATCATTTATTTATTGTCATGTTGAACTGATTGTTAAATTTACAGTTTTAAATATATGATGATATACTGGAATGGTTAATTGATTCAATTGTGCTTCCTTGAAATATATATTGCTTGTCATGCGTGATTTACGATTGATTTATAAAATTAATAATTAATATGCAAACAGAAAATTGATTGGTCATATGAATTAATGAATAGTAGCCTTACTAGATATCTTGAGAGATAGTAGACAGATCGGGTACATATAGAACCCTACTGTGAACGTTGCTTCATACCTGACGGGATATCGAGAATTTGTATTTTTTAGCGCTCATACTAGACGGGGTATGGGGACAGCCTGATTCACTCTCATACTAGACGGGGTATTGAAGGATAGTATTTTTTGCGCTTATACCAGACGAGATATGGGAATGACCGGTTAGTTGATAATGTTGAATATTGGTTCACGCGTAGTGAGACATCCCTATATGACCCCAGAGATACCAATAGGCAAATAAAAAGATAAAGTTATTGTTCTTACTCACTTGAATATGATATTAAAATGTTATTTGAGTTATTGTCTCTATAGGTCGATTTTGAAAATCTCATAACAGTAAATATATACAATAAATGGTTTTTTTTATGATAAATGAATTTATTTAAATCAAGAGCTTCATTGGTTGTTTTTATAATTTTTACCAATCTTCAATTTTTGTATCAGTGAGTAGTGTGATATTCTTACTAAGGTAGTGTAACTCACCATTTCATTAATTATTTTAGATCAAGAGAACTAAGATCCAGATCCCGATCAACAAAATGGTTGTGAATAGTTCAACACTTGAATTTCTTTCAAAAGCTAGTGAAGGTCATTCTAGTATGTTTAGTATATTGCATTTTACTTATTTCTTTTATTTTCGTTTATTTTTTTAGAAGAAATATTTTCATAACCCTATTGAGTGTTTTAAATTATTATATAAGAAATGTAAACACTAAACTTTATTGTTTTGCTTACATATTTAATTCATGACTTTATTTTCTTTTAAATCTCGGATATTTATAATTTACTTCCATCTTTTATTTTAAAAATAATATAAAACGTTAATTTCAATTTAGTGATATTTAAATTAATAGTTATAAAAAATATAATCTAATACTTACATAAAATATTACTCGATATTATAATTTGATCAAATTTATTCATTTATATTGTTTAATATAATATATGAAATGTAGTTTTAGAATTCATAAACGAGAGCATGACATGTATCGACACAGGGCGCGTATATGTGTTATTCACATCCATGTCGTACCTACATTTTTTTTATTTATTTACTCATATGAACCTATCACATACTTTTTGTTATTTACTCATTTATTCACCTTTAACAAAGTTGGTAAGAGTAGATTAGCAGGTTGCCCTAATAAATATA
The DNA here is from genome assembly GCF_000150535.2 of Carica papaya. Next base: position 522,636 of record NW_019014602.1, read on the forward strand.
TTTATTGGCTTGGATTTTATTTTTATATAGACATATATATATATATATATATTTTATTTGGTTAGTGAAGAAGCTAGCTAGGGGAGTAAGTGAATTAGATTGGTGCGCATGAAGAATCAGATTGGTGGAAGATGGAGATCCCATAGAGCACTTTGTGTGATGGAGACAGCCAAATCGATCACCCAGTAACTAACATTATTTGTATACATGTAGAGATATATATATATATATATATATATATATATATATTACATTATCTTCAACTACATTATTATTATTATTATTATTGTAAAAAAAATATTGTATGCGAATTATTATTTGATGATGATGATGATATAGAAAGGAAATGTACTGGTAGTGACTTAAATAATTATTACTCATGCTTAGGTATAACTTGCATGCTTATAAAGATAAATAAATGAAAACCTGAGACTTTTGAAAGCTACTTGTCTTGCAACTAAATCACACTTCACAAAATCATAATCATAATCAATAAACACTATATATGTATATG
>NW_019014602.1:568767-598167 GCF_000150535.2 Carica papaya
TGATAATAATATAAATTAGAAAAAAAATTAATTTTATTTTAATTTTTAATTTAATTTTGAAGAAAATTATGTTTTGGATGTGTTTGAAAATATTTTCAAAAATCAGAATCAAAGTAAAAATAAGGAGGACCTATTTGAAAAAAAAAATCTGAAAACCTAGGGTAAAAGTGAAAATAACAAAATTTAGCCACGTGGACTGCCATGTCAGCAGCACTCCCGGTCATTGTGCGTCGCGTGGCACACACGTGGACATGTGTCCATGTGGGAAGCCATGCGGGCGATCCGCGTGCCAGCAGATCCAACGACCCAAATCTCCTCCCACGCACATGGACGGGTTAGATTCGTTTTCTCTTCATACGCGATCGGATGACTATATTTAATTTGATCATGCAGTCCAGATTAATTCTTTAAGTAAGAGTGATCCAACGGTAGATAGTGGATCACGTGTCCCTGTACGAATGGCCCATATCGACGCGAAGAAGGTATATACGCATCGCGCCCCCGAAACCTTAACCTTAGCAGCATCTGAGCCCATCGGAGAAGAAAAAGAAGGGTGGCCTGAAGAAAAATCAATCGTCGTCACTGCCGCATCGGAGCCGCCGCCGACAGCGATGAGGTGAGTTTTTTTCCCCTTTCACTTCGAAATTTGATTTTAAGTCTTCCCATACCCATATCGGAGCCAAAAACCTAAAAGGAAGTTGAAAATCGAGAGTGGAGCTCGACCAAGCTACCATAGCCGCGACCCAAAAACTGCTCCGGTGAGGTCAATCCTGCTTTTCGTTCCCTTCAATCTTTCAACCATTGAATTTTTAACACGTTTATAGTGCAGGTCAATTGAAGGAAATCCCTGGCTGCGAGAGAGGAACAGCGGAGACGCCGCACCAAAAAGCCCCTCCGCTGGTGAGTTTTAGTTTTTCCCTTCTTTCGGCCATTAGAGGCCGCCTAACCTCGTTTTTTGTAGGTTTTCGTATAAAACTAGCTGAAATCGGCCGAAAACGGCCAGGTTGAGATGAGACACCATCATGGGCAGCAGAGTACGGCGGCGGCACCATGCCGGAACCTTAAACCAGCCCAAAAATACATGACGTGTGTTTTTCATTTTTGCAAAAAAATCGAAGAAACCCGGGGATTGCTAGGAAATGCAGTGAAAAAGGAGGTGTTTCAAACACCGACTCATCCATCACTCTTTTCTCCCATTATGGTTAATTAAAGTGTAATAAATAATAATGGTGTAATTTGTAAATATTAGAATTTTTTAATTAATTAAATATAGGTCACCAGTGGAGCCGGTCATCGATTAGTACAAGTTGCTTATTTTATATATACTATTCATTGCTAGATTGTTATTGTTACTCACTGCATACACTTTAATTCATAAACTTACTTGCCTTTTCGTTTATTGATTGCTTAAATCGTTATTTTCATTTATTGGTTAATTTAAAAATAAATGCCCTAATCACGTTTTCTTAATTGTTGAAGTATCAATTTATATTGTCTGTTTAAATGCCGCTCTATTGATATGTAAATATGAAATAGTTGTGTGTAATCGGTGGCTGGTTAATGATGTGAATATGTGTATAAAAAGCTTATTAGATATCATAAAAAATGGTGTACAGACCCGATACATAGAGCAAACCCTGCTGTGCACATTATCTCAGTCGAACGAGATTGAGAAGTCCCATACCGGAAGGGGTTGAGAAGTATTATTTACCCTCGTACCAAATAAGGTATTGAGGCAGTGGTACATTTGGCGTCCATTACCGAATGAGGTATGAGGATGACCGGTTAATTGATAAATTAGATATTGAGTCCACGCGTAGGGGAATATTATGGACCTCTAGAAGTACCGGTAAATAGGTAAAAAATAACGTTTACTATTATTGTTCCTTTAAATGTGTAATAAATTGCTATCTTGGTTATTGCATTCATAAGTCGAATTTGGAAAATTAGAAGGATGGGTATGAAACTTATATTTTTTTTTACATTAAATAAATTTATTTAAAAGAAAAAATAATTCCATTAGTTGTTTTATAATTTATACTAACATTTGATTTTCCATATCGATATCAAGTGTTGATATTTTTATTAGGTTAGTGTAGCTCATTCCCTTATTTAACCATTATAAATCATGAAAATCAAGATCTAGATCTTGAACAATAAAAAAGTTGCAATTAAAAGGTGTCTCTTGCATTCCATCAGAGTTGCCTAGCAAATGTTGACCCTATAAGATTTTAGTTACATTTCTATTTCTATTATTTTAATTTTCTTAAAGAGACATTCCATAACTTTATTTGGTACTCTAAATTAATGTATAAAAAATATAAACTTTAAACTCTCAATTGCTTCCGTCACTATTTTATTAATTCAATATTTTCATTCAATTAAGTCTTGAGCTTTTACATTATATATATTCTCTTTTAATAACATATTATTTGTAATTTATTGATATTTTTAATTCATGGTCTCACTTATAGATATTAATTGTTAGAAATTCTGAATTTTAAAAAAATTATTGTTTATTTTCTTGTATTTTTCTCTTATTTATTTCATGTTTGTTTTAAAAAAATTATTGCCTGAATCTGTTTAAGCTTCATATTTTTTGAGTCTATTTTTATTAAATATATAAATATGTCCTCTCAAAAATATATATGTATATATGTATATATGTATTAGATGAGCGGACTGCCTTAAAATTGAAACAGCCCTAACTATGAGAATTTCTCCCGGAAGACGATTTATCAAGAAAGTATGTATTTATTGAGATGTAGAGAGAAGAAAAACTAAAACAATCTGATACTGATCTTAGTGTCTGTAACCTGAGGGGAGGAGGAGGAAAAAGAAAAGATAAGGAAGGGAGAAAGATGGAGGGAGAGGAGGAAGGGGGTATAAGGCTGAGCAAAAGAATTTCACAGGAGGAAGGTGAAGTCGATTACAAGACCAAAGCAGGAACCGCTTGGAGCCATTCCTATCTCAATCAGAAGCCATGGCATCCCCTCTCTTATCCGAACCAGCGCCGCAAGTGGATCGCCGAGCAGACACATGCCCAGCGTGAGCGTCGAGCTGAGGAAGTCACTCGCGAGGTATCTCTTTGTATATCTCTCCTTTTTCTTCTTCTTCTTCTTGTTCTGTATGTTATATCTATTTGTTTTTTGCAGTATGCGCAGGAGCAGGAGTTCTTTCGCCAGACTGCTTTAATCTCAAAAAAAGACAGGGAAAAGGTTTTGCATCTTCGCTTACTCATTTTTTGTTCGTGGAATGTCTTAATTGTGTTTGCTGCGGTGTTTGAGTATTTGCTTATTGTAGCCAAACTACTAAGTATTGTACTGAGACACCTTTAATAGCAGTTAGTTTCTAAGCTAAATCCATATATTATTTAACTGTAGTGAACCAAAATCAATGAGGATTTTCTTTGTCCGCCAGTTCCTGGCATGCAGTTGATTTGTGGAAGAATGAAATGAGACGAATGCTTTTGGTTGAAATGGTCAAGACATGAAAAATAATGATGTTTTCTATTATTATACTTCTCCATTCCTCCTGAATTAAACATATACCTTAAACCATATATCATCAGGTGATGGATTTAGCCAATCTTATAAAAATCATAACTTTCAACCTGCATCTTTGATTTTGCTACGTTAGTTTATGCTTACATTGTAAATTGATTTAGGTTGAAATGATGAAAGCTGTTAGCTTCATGTATGTTCGTCCGCCTGGTTACAATGCTGAAAGTGCCAAAGCTGCTGAGATTGACGATCAGAGGAAAATAGAGGAGCAGAATAACCCTTTGCAGGACCCTCCAACCGAAGGAACCTCCAGTTCAATGTACCTCAAATATTTATGCCACTTCTTATTTTGGTTTTAGGTTATCAAAATATCCCATGAAGTCACTAATATATCTGTTTCTCTTGAGTTGAATAGCTAGCCATCTCTTTTCTGTAGGCAACCAGAAGCCTTATCTAGAAAAGGTCGTGCAAGTGATGAAAAGAAGAAACCAAGGCCAAAAGATGTTTTTGGGCGTCCTTTACCAACTGAAGAAGAATTTGAGATCCTAAAAAATGCTCCAAGGTATGCCTATGTCTTGCCATATATTTGTATTGGACAGATAAGCTATTGTAGCTTTTCCATGATAATTATATTCTCTCAAGACATGTTTAGTTAGTTGTACAGAATAGTAATTTTCAGTGATTATAACATCTATTACATCATCTATACAAGAGATTAAATTACTTTTCTTTTTGAAATAAAAAGTGTGAAGCTGTATATTGATATAAGTATCAAGAGATGCCACCCATGTACGATAATTACAAGTCAATTAAATTCTCTCTAATATACATAGGATGACCTACAAAAAACTGAGGATTTGAAACTGTCTATTCTTAAGAACATCAAAACCATCGACATCTTCAGTTCCATCAAAAGTCCTTATGTTCCTTTTTTTCCACATCATCCAAAAAATAATAAGTGGAATGATCTCCACTTGATTTCTGGGACTATTAATGCCCGTTGAAACCCACAACTCTTCCCTCACTGAACCTGCCATCACTCAATTAATACCAAACAACCCATAAACTATTATCCACAGCTTATATACCATCGGACACCAAAGTAAAAGATGATTGTAAGTCACTTTCTTCCTTATATACAGACAGCAAGCATTGACCAGTATCTTACCCCTTTTCCTTAAATTACAAATCGTCAAATAATATTCCCTGGATAGGTCTTCCATGTTTGCCTGAAAGGATAGAGACAAATACTTTCATCATGTTTAAACAGCTTCTTGTAGAAAGATTTCACTGTGAAGGACCCATTCGATACCAAGCTCCACTGAGGAATGTCAAGACTACCATCTAAAGTGACAAGGGAGAGGGTGTGAATAGATCCTCATACTCACTGATCTCCCAATCATTCAAGTTTCTTGACACTGCCACTTGTCATACCTTTTCTCCACCACCATTCTTCACAAGAGAGTCACAAATCTATTTTTTTTTTGAGATAAAAGTGAAGAGAGTCACAAATCTTGATATCTTTCTGTTGAATAATAGCATATATCTGAAGAAATTGTGCTCTGAGGGTGTCTCCAAGCAACCATTTATCCTCCCATAAGCTGACTCCGTTATCTGTATCTACTTTCCATATGATATTATCCTGAAACTCCTCCCATCCGAGGCCAATCTTCTTCCACAAGTTTTCCTATGAGATCTCATGCTTACTCTAGTAAAACACCCATTGTCATCCCTACCATATTTACTTAATATAACTCTTCTCCAAAATGCATAAATTTTTAGGGCATTAGTGTTTGGATCCAAGATGAGACATATGGTTTTAAGGCACATGGCAGTCCAGTGATTTGACACTGGTATAATCTTGAACTTGTGGGGTATTTGTTTTGTGATTAATGGTCGTTGTGTGTAGCCTTAATGAGGGTATCAAGAATTTGAATTCTAGATGTTATAGGACTGCTATTCTGCGATGGAAAGCTGATTGATTGATGAAATTTATATAAATGCTCAAGTCACTAGGTAGTGATTTGAGTCTAGAAGGTTGTTAGATTAATAGTACTTCCTCTTGGGATGTTATGCAATGTGCTTGACAAATACAAATCATATACAAGCCAAGAACTTTGTAAATTTCATAAGCTCTTCATTTTACTATTACTAAAAGTATCCTAGGTTCCAAGTTCAATCAATTGTTGAAAGTTGGAACCAAGAGAAGCCAATGATGAGAGAGAGATGAGAGAGGAGGTAGGAATAGAAAAGAATTAGGAGGACATAAAGGGGAGAGATGTTGATGAATTCACTAATTTTACTTGTTTGAGAGAATTTTAATTCGATTTCAGTTTAATAAATTTTGCAGTAATATTTCTTTATCAATAATCTAATATTAGTAACAAATTATTTAAAAAATCTATATCAATAATAAATGTTTGTTAAGGTCACAAGAGGTTATTGTATTCTCTCTTTTAGTTCAACTTTTTTCTTCGCTTCATTTCTTTTAAAACACGCTAAGGGCTCATGTAGGTTGCAACTTGGAGACTAGTGTTAGAGAATAATAAGTAGTTCCAACATAATCTTTTTCCATGTAGTAATGAAATAGTTGAATGTGTATTTTATTGAACATTATACTCTATACATATAGGTTTTTGAGAATGGAAAAGAAATTACACAATTAATTGCATAGGATGTATTTTACCATAATACCCTATAACTTAATTACTTATACTACACTCTTTAACACTCTACCTAAAAGTAAGAAATAGATATTGTCCATCCCTAGTTTACTAGTGATAGTCTAGAAATGCTGGATTACCCAAGCTTTTGGTCAACACATCTGCAAGCTGTATGCTAGTAGACATGTATGGAGTACATATTAGGTTGCTTTATAGCTTCTCATTAGTGAATGTTTGTTGACCTCAATATATTTGTTCTTGTTTTATTTTGCCAAGTTATAAGTAATGCTTAAGTCAATTTGGTGTAACAAAATAGGTATATGAGACTATGCCACTTGATTCCTAGATCTTCTAGAATCCTCTTTAGTAATAGTAGCTCACATATCTCTTGGACCATTGCTCGAAATTCTAGTTTTATACTCGATATTGCAAATAAATTCTATTTCTTGCTCATCCAAATTACAAAGTTATCCATCAGAAAGGTATAATAATCTGTGGTAGATTTTTTGTCCACCACTGACCTTGCATAATTGATTTTAGTATAAATTTTTAGGAGTAACTTGTCATTTTTTTTAAAAAATGATACCTTCTCCAGATGTCATTTTTAATAATGTAATACTTTATAGGCTACTTGTAAGTGTATATCGTCTATGCAAGGTCAATGGTGGACCTAAAATCTACCACATGTTAGTGTATCTTCTTTAGGGTTGTGCACGAGCTGATTTATTACATTCATTGTATAGGCAATATCCGATCTTGTGTATGAAAGGTATATTAATGTTCTAAGTAATATTTTATATATCTCTATCTTCCAAAAAAGAAATTTTTGATACATCTAATTATCTACCAGTGTATCCTCTTCTACCAGTTCCATTATATGATTAGGATCGGTAGGAATACTAGCTGGTTTATATGCTAGTTTGCCAGTATTCGTCAATAAGAGATAAAAGTATTTTTTTAGGACTTCTAGAGGTTTGAGATAAGATGATCCTTTATCTCTACTTTTATTTATTATTGTTATGGAAACTCTGTATAGGATTCTTGAAAAAGCCAGGGAGGAGAACTTCTTAAAAGGTATTGTGGTTGGGAGGTGGAGGTCAAACGAAAGTGTCACATTTGTTCTTTGTGGATGATACATTAAATTTTTTTCAATCGGAAGAGGAGATGATCATGAATTTGAGGTGTTCTCTTGTGTTTTCAAGCTGTATCAGGGTTAAATATTAATTTGCATAAGTCTGAGTTTGTGATGTTGGGTAGTAAGGGTGATGGTGACAGGTTGGCTAGGGCTCTTGGGTGTAAACTTGTTAATTTGCCTATTAAATACTTGGGTCTACCTTTGAGAGTTAAGTATAAATATTTGAAATCTTGTGACCTGATGATTGATTTATTTGAGAGAAGATGATTGATTTATTTGAGAGAAGACTTGCGGGCTGGAAAAAAAATTTCCTTTCTAAAGGAGGAAGATTAACTCTTATTAAAAGTACTCTCATTAATCTCCATATTCATTACTTATCTGTGAAAATTGCAAATAAATTAGAGCATATCTAATGTTGCTTTTTATGGGGGAACGATGATAGAAGCCATTAATATCATCTGGTAAAGTGGAATGAGGTGAAACAACCTAAGCGGAAAGGGGGTCTAGGTATTTGGTCTTTGGTGGATTTGAACAAGGCTTTATTGGGGAAGTGGTTGTGGAGATGCCACTCAAGGAGGGGAAGTTGTGGTGTAGGGTTATTGGGACGAGGTGGGGGAATATTGTTGGGAGGGGGAGCAACAGGGTGATTGCCATGTGAAAAGGAGGATACTGTTTGATTGAAGTAGCCATGAGCATTATTGGTTCGAAACCATTTGATTTTCACTCCAAATTGAGTTTTGATCATATTGTGAAATTAGAGAATAATGTGACTAATCTCATATGTGGATTTTAGTAGGAAAAGCCATGTTACTTTGGTGCAATCATCGATGAAAGAAATAAACATTGGGCCCAGATATATTGAGAATATTTAAGGATCTCCAAATATCAATATGGATCAAATTAAAAGGAAGATCACTTCTTTTATTATTGCGAAAAAATTTACACATTTGCGTTTTGTCAATTTACATACATCATATTGTAAATTTCCATAATTGGAATTTGAAGACAAAGAGGGAAATATAACATTTAAGGGTGGAGAGGGGTGAGCTAACCGTTTGTTATACAATCATATCTTATCAAAGGTGCTAGTGAAAAGGACAGTTCGTGGTATTTCAGTTGCATCTATGAAGTATAACCCATTTCGAGCCTTAGAACGCTTAATTGTCCTCATCAAGTTCTAGTCCCTAAATTTACAAAGAGAGGAAGAAAAAATTACTCTACAATTGTGGGCTGCGGACAACCTAGTTACTAATATTAGATTAATGCATAATTTAGGGACATGTTATGCACCAATAAGTGCAAAGTGAGAAGTAAGCTTTATGATTCCAACCCTTGCTATTGTGGTTAGTGAATCATCATCAATAACGATTTTCTTATTGTTAGGGCATAATGGAGCATAGGTGTTAAAATCGAGTGAAGTTGGTCATATAGTCTCTGACTTCTGAGTTTATAGTTCATGATAATACGAAGGGTTTATCTGAGACATTTAAACCATGAGAGGTAGAAAATATACCTGAATGGGCTAAATAACCGGTACCTTGCGGTGTAATCTCTAACATGATCTAATGCTTTTAAGAAATTAAGCTAATTAATAGAACAAAATGAGGGATTACCAGGCTGGAACTGAACTTCCTTGTTTGGACAAGCTCTCCATGGTGGAGTAGGTGCAGATGTGGGCAGAACAAAATGAGGGATTACCAGGCTGGAACTGAACTTCCTTGTTTGGACAAGCTCTCCATGGCGGAGTAGGTGCGGATGTGGGCTGTGCGCAGAAGGCAGATGTGACTGTGGAGGCAGTGTGGCTGTTGGCTGCATGCAGAAGGGGTGTGCGGTTGTCTCTGTTTGCGGCTGAAGAGAAGGTCGCCGCTAGAGCAGAGCAGGGTAGAAACAAGGCAAAACCAGGGGGCTGTGCGTGTGAAACTGGGCAGAAACAGAGGGCGCATCTGAAATGAGCAAAAAACAGTGTGCACAGCTGAGGAGAGCAAAAAGCAGAGCACTTATGGAGGAGTCATGCAGCTGGGCAGAGCAGAAGTGTCTCCAGCAGTGGCTGTGCTTTGCTGCGGCTTAACAGGGGCTGCGCTTGGCTGGTGTGTGGCTGAACAGAGGCGGAACAGAGGTTGCACGCGGCTGGTTTCTTGGCTATAAAGGCTGGCTGCTAGGGTTGTAGTGGCCAGCAATGAAAGCTGCCTTCCTTAGGATTCTTTTTTATTATTTTAGCAATTAAGACCGATTATGGTTTATAAAATAAGATTATGATTTTTTTTAAGAGCTCTGATACCATGTTAAGAATTGGTTGAATGTGTTTTTTATTGAATATTGTGATCCTGTATATACTTGTTTTTAGGAATGAAAAAAGAAATAAACAATTAGTGTATTTTACCTTAATATCTTTTAACAGTAAGAATTTCTTATGTGGTTAGTTCCCTCTTCTTAGTTTCCATAAGTAGTTAGTTTTCTATTCTTTCTATCTCTGTAACTACCACATTTTGTTTCTTCAGTATAATAACAGAGCAACATCACAAAAATATTTTGATCTCATTGAGAGCTGATAGAGATTTGCTGCTTTGATTCAGCTGGAAATTTTTATTTTTAAAGAGTGAATCATACTAACATAAATGTTGATATGCAGAATTCTGGTGTTTGCCTTGTACAAAACTTGTGTTTCTTTATCCCCTTGCACATTCTGGTTACATTGTGCCAGCCGTTGTTTGAATAATTACTTTTGTGAAAATCTTTTTTTTCTTTTTGAAAATCTACATTTCTAAACAATACTTTGTGCTGTAATGAACATTCAACTACATTTGATCTGGATAATGATTGTGTTGCTTAGGATGGACACTGGCATTCATGCAAGGGTAAAGCCATTTGGCATTGAGGTGCGTAATGTGAAGTGTGTGAGATGCGGAAATTATGGACACCAAAGTGGCGATCGTGAATGTCCATTGAAGGATGTTATAATGCCAAATGAAGAGAGTCGGCTCAGACGAGATGACCCTTTGAGTGCTATCATGGCTCACGCAGATCCCAGTGAGGTCAGTATCATTTTTATTTGTTGAAATAGTAAGAAGTTTGAGCTTGATCTTGTAAGTTAGAGTAGTCTTTTTACAATATTGCTTAAAACTCCATTTTGCACCTTGATTTCTGTTCTGGAAAATATTGTAACTTCATTTCATGTTAGAGAGAAAATATTGGTGTTTGTGGCAATCTCCATGTGAAAAAAGGAAAACTATAAATAGAAAAGCTAATATATAAGAAAGGCTTTTATAAGAGAGTAACTGTAGAGATCACTAGCTCTGGTATCTAAAATTGGAGCTAATCTGCAGAGATATCTAATTCTGTGATCACTAATTTCGTCTTACTCTTGCTATTCCAAGACATCTGGTTATCACTTGATAGACACACTAACTTGTCATGGAACAACAATTGGATGCAGAACCAGCCCAATTAGCATGTGTATCAGTGGATCAAAGTATGCTCATGATTCTTAGAGTAATCCATGGCAAGGTGAATGTTTAAGATGTCTCAAGATACAGAGTACATACAAGTGCTGCCCAATGAATGGTCTGAGGAGGGTCATAAGTTGTCCAACAATACTCTTTGCAGATGAAATGTATTAGATGACTCACTTTTCCAACTAATCTCCTATACACATCGGGATCCGCCATTAGTTCACCCCCATATACAGTCAATTTGAGAATAGGGTAGAAGCATCAAGTCCTTTAGATCCCAATATCCCTATCTCGTTCAGAAGCTTAAAGACATTTACATACCCATACCAATAATATCATTGACACAGACAATGAGTAACAATTTTTCAACTATTAAGTGATGACGGAAAAGAGAATGTTCTACTGCACTTGATGTAAATCAAATTCCAAAATGAATTTATTTACGATACACTCAACAGATCCATTTGGATGAACTTTAACAGTTAAAATCCATAGATACTGATTATTTAAAAAATAAACAAAGTCCACTAACACTGAACAATAGGTTTCTTGGGATGAAGATTAACCATATCCCAACTATCATATGCCTTCAACTCTGTGATTGTGTCTGGGGGGTTTCTGCGGGGCAAAGAGAGATGTGGCTGTAACAAAGGGGCGGTTCGCAACTGAATGCGTGACTGAGGGGTTATGGCGCTGGTGATGAAGGCCAGTTGGGCTGCTACTGGTGGTTGGTGTTAGTGGCTGACGGCTGGTCTACAGTGGCCAATTATGAAGATTGACCTAACATTTGTAGAGTTTTTCTTGCCTATTTCGATAATGAAGACCGAATAGGGTTTGTGACTGAGATTAGGGCTTCGTTAACTTCATGCTCTGGCACTATATTAAGAATGATTCAATGTGTTATTTTATTAAGTATTACAAGTCTATATATACAGATTTTTTAGAATTGAAAAGAAGATAGACAATTAATTAATAATAATTACAAAATGTGTAATCAATCAATTTTGTCCAATAATCATAATAAATTGATAATATTATTTTTAATGATTAACTTTTTGAAACTTTAAATAAGATGTTGGTGTTAGCCAGGGAGCAGAATTTGTTCATGGGCCTATGGGTTGGCAAGGGAGATAGAAGTGAGGAGGTGACTCATTTATTTTTTTGCGGATGATGTTCTATTGTTTGTGAACTGAGGAGTGAGGCCATGTTAAACTTGAGGTGTGTTTTGATAGGGTTCCAGGCGGTGTCGGGTCTTAGTGTTAACCTTGCCAAATCCGAAGTGGTTCGGCTAGGGGAGATGGAGGACCAGGAGGATTTGGCTAGTATCATCGGCTGCGGGCTGGCTAAGCTTCCCATCAGATATTTGGGAATACCTTTGGGTCCAAATTACAAGGAAAAAGTAACTTGGGACCCAGTGGCGGATACATTTGAGCAGAGACTTGCAGGGTGGAAGGGGAGTTTACTTTCTAAGGAGGGGAGATTGACACTGATCAAGAGTTATCTATGTAATCTACCCATCTATTATCTCTCCCTTCTAACTATTTCTGTAGGTGTTGCTAGAAAGCTTGAAAAGATCCAATGCAAGTTCCTTTGGGGAGATTCGATAGAAAATATCACTTCGTTGCTTGGAATGAACTCAAGAAACCCGTTCGTATTGGTGGGCTGGGCATTAGATTGCTGGTAGAAATGAATCAAGCTTCACAGAGGAAATGGCTTTGGAGGTTTATGAGAGAGGAAAAGGCTCTTTGGAGAAGAATAATTATGGCTAAGTTTGGGGTGGAGGATAGGGGGTGGTTCACGGGTGGGTCGTTGAGATCACATGGGAGGAGTTTATGGAAAAAGATTGGTGATGACAAGGAGAACTTTCTGAAATGTATCAGATGGAATGTGGGAAGAGGAAATAGAATTCGCTTCTGGGAGGACAATTGGTTGGAAGGGGGGGAGTCTCGGGCATCAATTCTCACAGATCTTTTCTATTGCCCAGAATAGAGATGCCAGAATCAGTGACTATAGCAGTGGGGAGCTGGCGGGCAAAAGGGAGTGACTGGTTTTGGTTGCTAGAAATCTCAATGACTGGGAAGTTGGCGAATATGAGAAGCTGCGGAGTACCTTATCTCTCATTTCACTTAATGGTGAAAATGACAGGCCAAAATGGATGCTTACTAGGAATGGTTCTTTCATGGTAAAGTCTGGGTATAAGAGGCTGATTGGGAGAGCTGATGACATTGGGCTGTTCCCGCATAAGCAGATACGGAAAGTCAAAATCCCTCCTAGGGTGTCTTTCTTTGCATAATCTTAAAGAATGCATTCTTACCATTGATAAATTAAAAAGGAGAGGGCAGGTGCTGGTAAATGCGTGTTTTATGTGCCTGAAGGAGGAGGAGAGCTGTAACCATATGTTGTTATGGTGTCCCACTGTTTTCAAGTTGTGGTCATTGGTGTGTAGGGTGTTGGGGATTAATTGGGTAATGGTGAGGACGGTCANNNGTTTTTGTTGATGGGTCCTTCACCAGTGGTCATGGAGGATTTTAAACACTTTTGTCTCGTGACGACTGAGTTGTAAATGCTGTATATGGGTTGCACCCCCTTAGTACTTATAGTAATACATTTTATAATTTTTATTTTAAAAAAAAAATGTAGAACTTTTTGAAGTATAATTTCTTTTGGATAACTAATTCATACATGTTATTGTGTATATGGGTTGAGGTAATGTGTTGCAAAATTGATATTTTACAATGTCTATTATTGATTTTACTACTTGGATTGAAGTTTTCTTTCTAATGCACTGAAAGTTTGACAAAGCACTTTGTTCCCATAGTTTGGGGAGAGAAAAAAAAACTTAAAAATCAGTCTTCTGTCTCAATTTGAATTTTGCTTTTAAATGCAGCCTCTTAAGTGGGAGCTGAAGCAAAAGCCAGGACTGAGTCCTCCTCGTGGAGGTTTTAGACCAGATGATCCCAATCAACAAATAGTTGCTGAGGATATATTTGATGAATACGGAGGTGAGTGCTTTATCTTCATAAAAGTTAACTACATGTATTATCTCATATCTTTTTAAGAAGTTCTTACAAGGTTCACCTTCCAAATTATAGGTTTCCTCAGTGGGGATCCGATCCCCGAGCTACTGAGTAATTTTCCCTTGAGTAAACCCAGAAAAAAATCTAAGAAAGGTAGTAAGCATAGAAAGCGTTCATCACAACATTACGGAAATGAGCTTTCTTCACTTTCTGAAAGTGAGGAGAAGAGGTCACAAAGAAAGGAGAAGAGGCATAAGAGAAAGAAGCGAAAGCATCCCAAGCAGACCTCATTGGATGAATCTGAGTCCGACACTCATAGAAATAGCAGAAGAAATTCTTTTCATCCAACGGAAGATTTTGGCTCAGCTAGACTCGTAAGAGATCAAAATGGCTGGAAAAAACATTTATCTTCATCTGGAAGGGTATTTGAGAGGCATAGGAGAAACGAGAAGGGCGTGCATAAACAGTCTTATTCATCTGGAGACTCTGACTTTAGGAGGAATCGTGGAACTAGAAAAGAGAGAAAAATACACAAACACTCTTATTATTCTGGAGACTCCGACTCTAGTAGGCATTGTGGAACTAAAAAAGAGAGAAGAAGACACTCATATTCTTCTGGAGACTTCGACTCTAGTAAACATCATGGAAATAAAAAAGAGAGAAGAGAGCGTTCTTACTCATCTGAAGATGATTCTGATAGGCAAAAGATAAATGAGAAGAGTAGCCACAAACACTCTTATTCTTTCAAAGATTCTGACTCACATATACGCCGTGGAAGTAAACAGAGTCAGCATAAGTCCCCTTACTCATCTGAAGAGGATTCTGATAGGCATTCTAGAAGAGGATGGAGCAGACAAAGATATCTTTGTGCGCATTCATTTGCAGATACTGAATCTAATAGAAATGGCAGAAACATACACCGACAACGGTAGAGTACACTGTGAAAGATTCTGAGTCTGATAGAAATGATAGAAGCAAACACCGACAACAGTAGAATACACAGTGAAATGAGGCTCATCGCAAGCATACTATAGCTTTATGCTAGGTAACATGCCTATCTACATATGTTCTGGCTTTCTGTCTACTGGCGGCTAATCTATATATTACAGTAATTCTTAAGATTGGAATGCATCTTATTGTGTTGTTTTTATGGGTATCTTCTGAGTATTTCCCATTAAAAGTGAAGCCTCTAGTTCTTTATGCTTATGGATCAAGAAATTGTCTCTTTAATTTTTTTTTTTAATATATGAATTACTTTATTTCACAAAAAGTTGTAAGGATGTAACACCTATTAATAATCAAATTGATATTAAACTAAAAACTAAAAGTCAAACCATATTTGCTGATTCTGGTTCACTCATGGATATAGAGCTTCCCTGCGTGTAATTTAGTTTTTAGTTTTCTATTTAATTGATATTTACATCAAAATTTATATATATGATTGATAAATTGAGATAATTTAAAAAGTGATAACTACTATGAAAAGAACAAGCTTTACAGTTTGTATTAAAACAATATCAAGCCGTAGAACGTTTAGCCAGTATAGAACCGGAGCGGTCTGACCTAAAGCCCGAGAAGCTCAATTGGAAGCCGAAAATTAGGATAAAAGGCTGGACCGAAGACCCTAAGCATGTTGAATCTTCACTTTACATGCAAGCTAAATAATGTGACCTATGACATTCATAAAACTCGAGATAATTATTGGTTTTCTTCTATGATCTGTCAAAAATCTTTCATAAATGCTCATTTTTCAGTTTAGAGATAAATTTATTGAAATAATTTAGTCTTCTTTGAAGAAAATTTATATTAAATTCTCTCTTTTGGTTGGCCATACTCTATGGAAGAAGGTTTAGTCTTGAAAACTATACGTATAAAATCTATATTTATCATTAACTGTCAATTTTTATATAATTTTATAAAAGAAAATCTATATAATAAAATGTGCATAGTAATAGAGTTCAAATAATAAAATTGTTGGACCAAAAATAGATGTATAAACTTCAAGTCATCTAACTAATACAAAAAGATCAATCAATAGGTTGAACAAAGGATTTAATTTTAGTATAAAAAAATTATTACTCCTTTGCTACCAATACCATGTTTCATCATCACTTAATCTCCTTTCTCTTATATGTGTGTCATAATTTTATTTAAATTTTAAAAATAAAAAATAAATAGTTTTTTTATAAATACAAAAAAAAAAAAATCATTGAACAGAAATTATGTTGTATAGTTAGACTATCATAATTCGGATTAATAATTAAACATTAAGATAATTTTAGATGGTTGATCTTGTTTATTTTGTTAATAAATAAATATTATATAGTTTAATTTATTTAAAATTTAAATATTATTTGGTCCAAATCAAATAAAACCAACCTAAATAGTTGTTCCTTCACCAAAATTATTATAGTTTGATCCTCGGTTCAATTTATGCATAAAAAATATGTATATGTATATATATATATATATATATGTATATCACCTCTTTTTGTTCTTAAAATTCTATTATTTTTTTTAAAAAAAAAATTAAAAAAAAAAAAACCAAACCCCCATTAATTTCTTTTACCCGAAAATCAATTAAGCCTACACAGAGGCCCAGGATTCCAAACCTCATTACCAAGCCCACAGCCCAAATTCATCCGTACCCGGTCCGTTTGTTTTTCTTTCCAACCAACCACCAAATGTTACCGTTTTTCAGTCCTCTCTTTTCTTGATGAACACCCAAAATCCTGGAAACCCTAATCGCCTTTCCAAGTGGAGCGTCTTTCCACTAGAGCAGAAACCACAGAGGCCTTAAACCTAATCTTGCTTCTGCCTCTTCCGTGTTGCTCTCTGTTGCACCGAGGCAGGAAAGCTTGGAGAAGAAAGAATAGAGGGGTGGTCTTGAGGGAGGGAAGAAGATAAGACAGAGCAGAGAAGTGAGGAGTGATTTTGGAGGTCTTCTTCTGAGAAGTGTGGACGGCTTTCACTTTGGATGAGAGAGGAAGCAAAATACTGAAGCCGAGAGAGGAAAGATGAAAGCAGCAGAAGAAATGGAGTGAACTTGACTGAGCTGATAAGAGAAATTTCACAACCGAAGGAAAGAATCGAGATAGAAAAAAGAAAGAAAGAGAGCATAAGGAGGCTTCGTAGGGAAGCTTTTGGCGTCAAGAGACGGGAGGAAGGTGGTTTGAAACGGAGGCACGGAGCGCGAAACAAGAGTTTGATTTGAAAGTGCAAGATAGGGAAGGAGAGAGAAAAACCGGAAGAAATTGAGAAGGAGAATGAAGATGTTTTTTTTTTTTTGTTTTGGAAGGACATTAGGGGTTTTTGGAGAGAAATTTATTTTGCAAATTTCTAGGTTCTAGCAAGAGTGCCCAGATAGTAGAGGCAGGGTTTGAAAGGGAAATTGAGGCAGGGTTTAGAAAGAAAAGGGCACAAAGAGGATCATTGGAGTCGGCTAGGGAGGAGTAACTTCAGTCAGGAGACATGAGGAGCTGGTGGGACAGACTCACACTTGGGACTTCTCTTGTTGAGCAGTAAGGTCAGTGTCATCTTGTTCTCTGCCATATAATACATGTAATTATGTGTGTTATGTAATGTTAAAATTACAGTCTACGATCATATGATTGATGTCTCGTCTCATGTTATCGCTTCTTTTTCTTTTGTTAAAGACTGCTCAGTGGCTATGTGTATGTTTACGTAGGCTAATTGATGAAAATGCTCGAGAGGTTTTGTGAGACAGACTCTTGGTTGGTTATGTCATGTTTATTGGTATCCTGATAGGCTGTTGCTTGTGATTCAATGACTAGGGAGCTAATGTTATGGATCTTGAGAAGCTGTTCTCTTTTATTATGAATTTGGCAAGCTGTTGAGAAAATTCATGGATTGGAGTTAATTTTGCTTAATTTGATGATTGGTGGGAACAAACTGTAAAGAAGGGAAATGAGTTCATGGGACTGTTTGTTTGATTGGCATGATACTGCCACTTGGCTTATGTCTCTCTCTGGTGTGACTAATACGGCTAAGAGTAAACAGTCTGTAGGTTGTTTTTCTTAGGATAGTTTTGCTTGTTATGAATGTATTATTACATGCTAAAAAACGTCAAACCAGACTGTTCGTGGAACAGAGTAGGCAATTTTTCTTGGTCTATGTAGCTTTTTTATACAATATGCTCATAACTTAAGATGCTCAATCCTCTGTTTTGTGTCATGATCCTGTGGTTTGCATGGATTTGGAAAATGCATCCTAGTTGAAGTTTTGTTTTTTTATTTTTTTAATTCTTTCTTTCTTTCTTCTTGCATATGCTTCTTTCAAAAGTCATCGTCTAGATAATTTTCTTGAGCTGATGAAGTTATTTGCACCAAGAATATGAGCATTGAAGAGTGAGGACAGATAGTGGATTCTCATTTTTACCTGTCTGGTGTTTAATTTCTCCTTTCCTTTTGGATTTTTAATATGAAGCTTAGTGAACTTTATTCAGAGGTTATTATCATAATTTTGCACTGCTGTATTAGTTAGAATGCACGCAATTTAAACCCATTCAATTAGCCTACAACCAAATCTGGCTGCTTTACTTTCTTGCCTTGTATCACTTTGATCTAGATTTTTTTAAAGACTAGTGCAGGGTTTTAGTGTTTAATATCACTTACAGTAGGATTTGTTGATAACTCCCTTTCTTATTTTGGATGAATGGAAATTGTTATTTTTGGGGGTTGCTGCACACGTGACACCTTTTAAAGGATCTTGGCATGTTTTGTTGACTGCTGCTGAGGTGGTTTTTTTTCCGTCTTTTGAACTTAGGTATTTTTGGCATTTTTTCTGAAGTCTTTTCTATGTTTCTTTAACTACTTTGAGGCCATTGTTTTGGTGTTTGGACTTTTTTTAAAATGTAGAGATCCATTTTCTAGCTTAGGTGCATATCATTCTACTCTTTTTAGACCTTGGCATGACTTAAAGCTCTTTTATTGGAAATATATTTCTTAGCTGCTATTTGGGAGTCTAAATTGAAGAGTCTGCTCAATTTTAAGGGTGATGGAATGAGAAAGGAAGTGAAACCCTTTTGGCAAGGGGCTATCTTTGCTGGCTTAGGGACAACATGGCTTGCACAAAATCAAAGAATTTTTTATGACCACAATATCTCTTTCCATGAGATATAGCATAGGGTGATCTTTTGGCATCATTATGGGTCAAAGCGAATGAAATTTCTCTGACCTGTCTATTTATGAACTCAATCGGAATTGAGAGAGCATTATTTTTGGACATTAGTTTATTATATTCCTTATAATTTTTATTTATTTATTTTTTTGGTTTATTATTGTCTGTAACTTTTCTCCTTTCTTTGTATCCTTTTCCTCTTACCTTAATAAATCTTTTTTTTTTTTCTTTTTATCAAAATGATTGAGGAACTCTGATGCAGGATGAGAAGTATTTAAACTAATTTATTCTGCAAATAGTTTAGAGAGGAATCTGGGTGAGAAACAGAAGAATAAAGATAGACAAGAAGAAATTAGAGATTATATAGACAAGAAGAAGTTAGTAATTAAGGTCAAAAGATATAGAAAACAAAATAAACTGCCAGAGATATGTCAGACATGACAATAGTCAGAAGAACGAACACAGAAAAGGTAAGAGGGACCAAAAACCTAACAAAAGGAATTCTTGCATCATCATTGTCTCTTCTCTTTTTGTTGGTGACTTCTTAGGCATTAGTTACAACCAACAAAGAAAATTGTAAAAGAGGAAATCTAAAAGATTCTAATTCTTAATATTTAACACTATCTAAACGTAAACAAAAATATTATAGTATCATAAATGAATCTAAATAACTTAAAAATACAAGACAATTGTAATTATTATAAAAAAATTCCTTAGTATAAAATTTATTCCAAAGATCTTGTTCTACATAACGTTATTCTTGGCCCATTCTTGATCTTAAACGAACTTTGGAAGATTATCTTGATTAGGACCTGTAGTCCTGCTGCAGTGCTAAGAATGTTTAGGGAGAAATCTGGCTATATCCTTCACTTTTTATTTGACCTGAAACAATATTTCTTCTCTTTGGTTCTGATCTTCCTTGGAACCTCCATCACAATCTCTCAAGAGGTAAATTTGAGATGACAGCATGGGGAAGATGGTTATGAATTGCTTGTTTGTTAAAGGCAACGGGAATTTTTTTATCAGAGAGGTGGTTGGGTAAGGAGCATAGAGTGCTTTCTTAATAGTGCATACTGGTTATCTTTGACGCAATTAGGATGAAAAAGGGAAATCTCCACCATGTCGAATTATGTTTGCTAAATATGCCTGTTTTTGAATTATATTAAGGATAGATGGATATACTGTTTTGGATCCATACTTTTCGGACACAGTCTCTTATCTTTTGATGAGATGGGAGCTGTTGTCAATATGCTCATTGATATGTAAATCTTTTGTATATAGGCGGTACCCTCTTGGTGCCACTTTTTAATGCATTTTCTTACTTTTATCTTAAAAAAAAAATTTCTATTACCTACGGGATTCTTAGCACTGAATTTCTCAGGTGGTGAACATGTCAAGTTGGTTTAGTAGCATAAGCAGAGATTGAATTCAATTGGATGGATATAGTTGAATCCATACTTGACATTCCTGTGCAAGATCCAGCAGTGGAGGACTTCTCTTCTGCCGATTTAGTTTGGACCAAGTTTGGAACAGCTGAGCACCATGACGATGTAGCACTCATTCCTTATGCACGGGCAGATGAATTTATAATTGGAGAATGCTCGAATGTAGAATGCCCAACAAGGTTCCATATTGAGAGGGGAAGAAAACGATTAAGGGGAAGCTTGAAGGAGTACAAGGATGATGAATATTTGGAATACAGACTGTAAGTTTATAGCCTAGCTAAGTTTCATATCATTTTGGATTCCATTAAGCCTGTCTCCACTAGTTGTCTTTGTTTCCATATGTGATGTAGTTTTCTGATGCAATTTCTATTAGGCTACACTAAATTATTCTTGCTTGTGGATTCTCACTGCAATTTGATATCTAGTTTTCTCTTAAATACTAATGTCATTTAGAAACTTTCAGCATTTCTGGATTTCACAACTTGGATTGCTTTCCTGTCAATTTTATGCATGCAACTTTTTCTTGAGATAAATGCCTATATGCCTAAATTAATTTTATTTTTTAAAGGTATTGGTGTTCATTTGGTCCTGAAAACTATGGCGAAGGTGGTGACATACTACCAAGTCGAAGGTATCGACTTAACACCCGAAATCGGGCTGCTAGGCCTCAATCAATGCGTGGATGTACATGTCATTTGCCGTGAAGCGCTTGTATGCTCGTCCATCTCTTGCACTTATTATATACAATGAAAGGCGGCATGTAAACAAATCTGGTTTGTGCTGCCATGGGCCACTTGAAAAAGATGCTATTGGTCCTGGTGCCAAGAAAATTCCATATATATGTAATGAGATTCAACAGCAAACGATGTCCATGATCTATCTTGGCATTCCTGAAGAAAATGTGTTGGAGAAACACATTGAGGGTATTCAACGATATTGTGGTTCAAATGCCAAAGTCAATACCCTTGCCTCCCAGTATGTCCACAAACTTGGAATGATAATCAAACGGTCCACGCATGAGTTAGATTTAGATGATCAAGCTAGCATTCGGATGTGGGTTGAAAGAAATAAAAAGTACATTTTCTTTTATCAGGATTCTTCAGAATCGGACCCATTCATTCTGGGGATTCAAACAGAATGGCAGTTGCAACAAATGCTCCGTTTTGGCCATCGTAGTCTTATTGCAGCTGATTCAACATTTGGCATAAAAAGGCTGAAGGTAATAAAATATCAACACCAGTCGGTGCAAAGCTTTAGATAATATGTTATATATTTTGAATTATTCTTTTGTTTCAAAAAATAATTTGAATTCTTTGAATGTCAGTATCCTCTGTGTACACTTCTCGTCTTTGATTCTAGACAACATGCACTTCCTGTTGCATGGGTTATCACTCGTAGCTTTGCAAAGCCTGATGTTGCCAAATGGATGAGAGCACTTCTTGAGCGTGCTCGGAGCACAGAGCCTGGATGGAAGATCAGTGGTTTCCTTATTGATGATGCAGCAGCAGAGATTGATCCCATAAGGCATGTTGCTCTTTCTCTAGAGTGTGAATTAATTTTTTAATGAAAATTTTATGTCAGAGGTACAGTTGTTTCACGCATTGTATTCACTGTCCTTTCAGGGATATATTTGGTTGTCCTGTCCTGTTTTCATTCTGGCGTGTTCGCAGATCATGGCTTAGGAATGTTATTAAAAGGTGCAGTAATATTGAGGTTCAACGAGAAATTTTTAAACGTTTAGGAGAAATAGTTCACAGCATTTGGGATGGAGTTGATACATCAATCCTCTTAGAAAGATTTACTCAGGATTTTGTTGATCAAACTGCCTTCATACAGTATTTCAAGGCCTCTTGGTTGCCTAAGATTGGTTAGACCTCTCGCTCATCTCTCTCACAATTCTCCCAATGTCTATGATGTGGAAAAGTCGTGCAAATCTTGTATTCTAGTAACATTATTTTTTCATGTGTAACAGAAATGTGGCTTTCAACAATGAGAGTTCTTCCACTTGCAAGCCAGGAAGCATCTGGTGCAATAGAAGCTTATCACGTAAAGCTGAAAGCCAAATTGTTTGATGATTCACATCTTGGTGCCCTCCAGAGAGTTGATTGGTTAGTACACAAGTTAACAACTGAGTTGCATTCAAGCTACTGGCTTGATCGATATGCAGATGAAAGTGATTCTTTCCAAAATGTTAAGTTGGAATATATTGCTTCAACTTCATGGCATCGAGCATTGCAAATTCCAGATTCTGCTGTCACATTTGATGAAAAAGAGCACCTCTTTGCCAAGGTTTTGAGCAGGAAAGATGGCAGCTTGACGCATTTAGTATGGAATCCTGGATCTGAGTTTTCCTTTTGTGATTGTTCATGGTCAATGCAAGGAAACCTTTGCAAGCATGTCATCAAGGTCAACATGTGTGAAAATCGGGAAGAATATAATCCCTCAATGTCCTTTTATTCGTTAAAAGAGATGCTTAGGAATCTAATGAAAAAACCAATGGATGACTCAGTTTCATTGGATCAGTCAATTGCTTGGACCTTCCAGATGCTTGATCAAATTAAACAACTCGTCGAATTGAATAATTCAAGTAATATTGGTGCTCTGGTAAATAATTTTCCATTGAGATGGATTTCTAAGAAACACAGAACGTCTGTCGGCATACCTGCATCTGTTTTGACTTTTCAAGCGGATTTCAAGAGTACTCCAGCAAGTGCTGGTGCACGTAAGAAGAATCGGAAGCGGAAAACCTTGTCACGGTTGCGGTGATTACTTGAGTTGACCAGTGTAGGATTGTCTGTTCCACTGTCCTGATCATGGCAAAGAGGAGTTTCTAATCACTACTTTCTTCAGCTTAATATCATTCTGGTGAATTGTGAACTCCATTCCTGCTGGATTTTTTAACTCCTCTGAGAACTCGATCACAATTCCATCCAGTAATGACTACCAGACTCTAGACGAGGATGAAACAGAGGCAAGCAAGCTGCATATAGACACACACACACACACACACACACACACACACATATCTTGATCATGAAAATTCATAAATTCAACAAGATTGGATCCCTGAAATGATATTACCTGTCAAAGGTGGTGCCAGATTTTGGAAGGATTTCTGAAATGATTGCTATTTATCTTATCATCTTACTCCTTGCGGCTATATATCTTTTTCCTTCAACCTTTGTAAAATAGGCCAAAGTACAATTTTTGCTCTGAAATAAAGAGGATGGTGAAAATACATCTTGCTATTCATCGAACAGAATTATGATTTAAATATGTACAGGCCAGCTGCTTACATCAAAATGGAAGTACACGGAAAATTATATTTCATAAGTCTTTTATATATGTGTATACATATATATCATACTAGATGATCGATGATCAATGAAGCTGGATAAGACATTTCGGTTTCAACTTCATTGAATGAGGATGCTAGTGAAATGTTGGGTAATTTGAGTTGATCTTTAGAGCTCAGTTGGTGTAATGCTTAAACAAATTGTTCTCTTTATCATATATCATGAATAAATGGTATATTAGAATTTATGTAGATTTGATGCTGCATTCTAGATTGTATATTGTAATTGTCTTGAGATTTCAGCTATTCCTGCGGGTACATGAAGTGGCAATGTCAGGTACTGATTAAAAGATCCTGGAACGCCTTAGGCCTCTGGTACCTCCTCACAAAAAACTTTAGACCTCCGGTACCTCCATAATCCACATGCATGTGTTCTGATTTCCTGATGGAAAAGATAATGATTACTGTTGATGGAAGATTGTTTATCCGGCATTTTTATGTTTTAACTCTCTAGGAGGTGTTCCTCCAAGGAAAAAAATAAGTTGTGCTTTTCTTGTTATATGTTCTCTTCTTTAGGAGATAGCTCTTTTGGCTAGAAAAAAATGAAATGTGGATTTAGATCATATTTTGATGCATTTTACCATTATTAGATTCATGGAACTATAGTTATTAGGGAGATTTAGCATCTGGTAAAATGTCTGTTAATTGTTTAAGAAATTTATTTCTTATTTAGTAAGAAAAAAATATTTCTTATTTTAGTTGAGAATCTTATTTTATTGTTATTTTCATTTTTATCTAATCGTATGAGGGTATATGAACACCCTATAAATATTAGTGATGCATCATTGTTTGACAAGACTGCTTATGAATAAAAATGTATTAGTACTTACTAAATTGAGTGCCCAACAACTTTGTTATTGTGGTTAATGCCAAGCTTGTTAGTAAGGATTAAATTTATTTTTCTTTACTTCTTTTATCTTTTTAAACCTCATTCCACATTGTTATATTAAAACTCATAATTGAATGACCAGTAGTGCTAAGCTGAATTCTTTTGTTTTACAGTCCAGTTAGGAAGGAGAAATGGAAAATAAGAAGGGGAAGGAATAAGGATAATGTGGTAGCACAGTAAATTATAGAGCTTTTTTAATTTTTTTTTTCCATGAAGTAAACAACCTCCTTCCCTTCCCTATTCTCTTTATTCTATATCTCCCAAGTGGACCTCAAATGCTCGAAGGACAGGGTGAGAGATGGTAGAGATTCGTGTTGTTAGCTCTCCGCTTAAATCTTTATTTTGTTTCTTGTGCCTTTGGTCTATATCTACAGTGTGTTCAAGTTTGAACAGATCATTACTTCATCTGCTTTTGCCTCAAATGAAAATGTATGTATTAAAAATCTTAAATGCGAAAGCGTAATAAAAATTTTGATTAACGGGATCTTACACAATAACAAAAAACGTACTTAAAACATGAAAGAATAAACTAATTAAAAGAGATACTCGAAACAAAAACTATAAATGGAACTATAAAGTCTTTAGGCGTCTAACTCGTCGTCTTCCTGCGGAACGGGCTCGGGAACCTCGTCTTCCTGATCTCAAATGGTTAAATAAGGAATGAGCTACACTAGCCCAGTAAAGACATCACACTATCTCACTGCCACAGGAGTAAAGGTCGGTAGAAAACAAAAACAACCAATGGAGCATAATTTATAACAAACTCATTTATTAATAATAAAAATCTTTACTGTCCGCTTACCTCGGTGAGATTTATGAAAATAACATATGAACACAATAGCATTATAACCATCATAAAATCATATACACTTAGTAACATAGCACATGTCATAATTTTGCACTTCAATAATCAGATAAAAAATTTTCTCTTTTACCAGCCTACTAGTATCCATGGGGATCTATAGGGGGTCCTCACTAAACGTGAACCATTAACATTAATAAGCTGATTCCAGGGCCGTCCCCATACCCTGTCCGGTATGGGCGCCAAAACACATAAGGTCTCCATACCCCGTCCGATATGAGAGACCACGTTCCTGGTAGGGTTCCCTACGGATCCGGTCCGTCCACCATCTCCCAGGATATCTAGTCAGGCTGTCCACGTTATCCATTTATGAATTCACATAACTTTTTTGTCCTTTTTCTTGGTCTCAATCATTCAATCATACACAACATGTAAACCAGTAATTGACACCAAATAAGACAACACAGTATCGGGTTCACCATGATACAAACCATAATAAGAGAAATCATGATTCATGCATAGGAGACCATAAAATAAATACATCAAATATCATACTGCATTTAATACTGAAAAAAAAGATCAAACAACAACTGACCAACAATGTATCAGATTCGGGCTCCATTGGTAACCTCAATCAATTATACATATCTATAAAGTCACAAAATACCGTTTAATTATTTATTAAGCTTTAATGTCGTGATAGGAGGTAGGGTGAGAGATTCTTACTTGTTTCGGGATCTAAAATCAGCTCTACGGTACGCCTACAGGCTGTCCCTAAATTTTCTAAATTTTTTCTGGGAAACTGAAACGCACTACCGGTACCTACACGTGCCCCAAAAAATCTCAAATCAGATCTAGGGCCCCTTTCGGCCAATATCGAAATTCCGGCACGGCGGCTCCGCCGTGCTCCGGCGATGGCGCCGCCGCCTGCGGCGGCGATTCGCCTCGGGTTGGCCGTTTTCGGCCGAATTCGACCAAACTTTCATCGGTTCCTGCAATAAAACAACCCTAGGGCCCTCGGTGGCAAAAAAATCACGAAAAACTGAGACTTACCGGCGGTAGTGCTCTCGGGTGCGGCGGCTTCTTCGGCGCGAGTTGCGTTTTGATATTTTGCTTCGGTCAACCTGTAGAGAAAAGGACAGTGATCACAGTGGTATAAAAAATTGCATCGAACGGAGGCCGGGAAGGGCCTCATCAGAGGAAAAAATAGAGGGAAGCCGCGGCAGCTTTGCTGGACTTCGGCAGGATTTTTCGGCCAATTGGCCTGTGATTTGGCTCCGATTTGGCCATAGGTAGATTCAGCATCGAAAAACAAGACAGGGGGAGAAAATTTACCTCGATTGGCGATCAGAAAATTCTCCGGTGCAGCGGCGGTCGGCTCCTCCGACGTTTGGTTCTTCTTCTCCGGCGAGGCACTTGCGGCTAGGGTTTGTGGTCGGGTGTGGGTGGGGTTATTTATACCATTCCCCTTTTAATCTCAACCGTCCATCAAGTTTTAATCTGAACCGTCCGATCGCGATTTATTTGGGATTAAATCTGGACTGTCCATCGCGATGCGATCTGGGCCGTCCGTGCGTGCGGGAACGGATCTGGGCCCTCCGATCGCGCACACGCGGATCGCCCACGTGGACCGTCCCGTGTCAGCGTTCCTTACCACGCGGCGTGTCCTGGTTGGCCGGGGCTGCTGACGTTGCTGCTGACGTGGCAAAATTTTTTCAAACTGTGTTTTGACCCCCCGGTTTTCGATTTTCCTTTCAAAAACACCCACAGAATCCAAATTTTCACCCATTTTTCCAAAATCAATTTTAACTAAATCCAAAAATAATTTTATCCTATTTTATCATTATATTATTTTTATTTTTATTAAATTAAATTAAATTAAATTGAATTAAAATCTTATAAATTTAAATATATACAAAATAAAACTAAAATTCAAATACAAAAATAAAAATAATAATTTTAGTGTTACAACTCTCCCCCCCTTAAAGAAATTTGGTCCCCCAAATTTGCTTCTTACTCTTGGTTGAACAAATGGGGATACTGAGCTCTAAATTCTGATTCTAGCTCCCAAGTAGCCTTCCTGGGCGTGTGGTTCTGCCACACGACCTTTACAAATGATATTTCTTGGTTGTGGAGTATTCTGCTCTTTCGGTCCGTGATACCGACTGGTACTTCTTCATAAGACAAGTCCTCTTGGAGTGGAAGCAGTTCATGAGCCAAGACATGAGAAGGGTCCGGGTTGTACTTACGTAGCATGGATACGTGGAACACATTGTAGACTCTGGAGAGCTCTGGAGGCAGTGCTAGTCTGTAGGCAGCAGTACCAATCCTGTCTAAGATTTCAAAGGGTCCAATATATTGGGGGTTTAATTTTTCCCTCCTGCAGAACCTACTAATTCCCTTGAGATGAGTGACCTTAAGAAACACCCGGTCGCCTTTCTCAAACGCTAGGTCTCTCCTCCGGGTATCTGCATAACTCTTCTGCCTACTCTGAGCTGTCTGAATGTTCTTTCTGATTTTAACTATTTTGGATGTGGTCTCCTCTACTAACTCCAGGTCGAACAATCTTCTATCGCCCACTTCCTCCCAACAAATCGGTGATCTACACGGGCGCCCATATAACGCCTCATATGGAGCCATGCCGATGCTAGCTTGGTAGCTGTTGTTGTAGCAAACTCTATCACGGGTAGATGGTCGTCCCAATGGCCCCTAGAGTCCAGGACATAAGCTCGGAGCATATCCTCAAGCGTACGAATTGTTCTCTCTGATTGTCCATCAGTCTGGGGATGGAAGGCAGTACTAAGAGACAGCTTTGTTCCCATAGCTTGCTGGAAGCTACTCCAAAACTGAGAAGTGAACCTGGGATCCCTGTCGGATACTACTGTCACTAGAATCTCATGCAATCTGACTATCTCCCGGATATACATCCTTACCAACTTGTCCAATGAATCGGCCATCCTGATGGCTAGGAAGTGGGAAGACTTGGTAAGTCGATCAACGATTACCCATATGGCATCATGTCCTGAACGTGCCTTGGGCCATGGTGATATGTTCCCACTTCCACTCCGGGATCGGTAAAGGCTGAAGTAACCCACCTGGGCGCTGATGCTCTGCTTTGACCTGCTGACATACCAAACATTTAGATATAAAGTCGGCTATGTCTCTCTTCATCCCATGCCACCAAAACCGGGGTCGCATGCTTTGGTACATTTTGGTGCTTCCTGGATGCATGGTAAACTTCAAGCTATGGGACTCCGTCATAATATCTCTTTTTAACTCACTGTCATCTGGGACACACACCCTGTCTTAGAAACGAAGTAATCCATCGGCAGAGATTCGAAATTCTAAGCTCCCTCCCTGTTCTGCATCCTTCTTGCGAGCTACCAGGGTGGAGTCAACTGTCTGAACTTCCCTTATTCTCTAGATTAACTCGGGCTGGACTGTCAGGCGGCCCAAACATGTGACTCTCTTCAGATCCTGAAGTCGAACCTGTTGTGTGGCCCCAATTGGCCTGCATTCTGAAACCATCAAATGGGGCTAAGATACCTGCATTTTTCCTGCTGAGAGCATCTGTTACCACGTTGCCCTTACCCGGATGGTATAAGATATCACAATCATAGTCCTTAAGGAGTTCCATCCACTTTCTCTGACGCATGTTGAGATCCTTCTGAGTGAATATGTGTTTCAAACTCTTATGATCGGTATATATCTGAAAGGTTTCTCCCTACAAATAATGGCGCCAAGTTTTCAAGGCGTGTATGATTGCGGTAAGCTCTAAGTCATGGGTGGGATAGTTCTTCTCATGATTCTTTAACTGTCTGGACCCATATGCTATAACTTTTCCATACTGCATCATAATACAACCCAGGCCTAGATAGGAGGCATCACTATAAACTGTATATCCTCCCGATCCACTCGATAAAGCCAGCACGGGTGCAGTAGTCAGCCACTTCTTTAATTCTAAAAAAATTCTTTCGCAGTCCTCATTCTATCAAACTGGCAT